>JACVTC010000020.1:1235000-1375000 GCA_016946835.1 Neocallimastix lanati (nom. inval.) | reverse complement strand
CATTAAAAATGAAGAATTATAATTGAAATTATTATTATTATTATTATTATCAATATTATTATTATGATTACTATCACTATTGTTATTATGATTACTATCACTATTATTATTATGATTACTATTACTATTATTATTACTATCACTATTATTATTATGATTACTATTACTATTATTATTACTATCACTATTATTATTATGATTACTATTATTATTATGATTACTATCATTATTATGATTACTATTACTATTATTATTAAAATTTTCTATATTTTGATTATATTCTTCTGTTTCTCTGCTAAAGCTATCCATGAAATTATTACTACTATTTCTATTAAATTCATTAATATTTTCACGGTCAGAGTTCTTGTCATTTTTGTCATTTTTAAAATTATTTTTTCCACTAGTTCCATGTTCTAGAAGCAATTTAACTAACGGTAGAGATCCCAATTTTACGGCTTTTAATAAGGGAGATTCATTACTTTCAGTAATATTAACATTTGCACCATTTTCAATTAGAATTTTTGAGAGTGGTAAAAAATTTTCTTGAAGGCTATACATTAACGGAGTTTGTTCATTATTGGTATAATCGATATTTAATCCTTTCTTTAGAAGATCTTTTATTATTATTTCTTTTTCTTCCAGGGTAAAATCCTTACTTTGAATTAAAACCGCCAATGGGTTCTGACACTGATCATCTAACTGATCCAATTTTATATGTTTATTATTGATTAATAAGTAGAATAATTCTTTATTTCCCAAGTATAATGAAATATCCAATGCTGAATCCTTTAATATTGTTTGATATCCTTCAATATTGAAGGCTATATCAGCCCCATGATTAATTAAATATTCTACAGTTTCAAGATCTTCTCTGTAGAGAGCGAAATGAAGTAAGGTAGTGAGATAGAAGTTAACTTCATTTACATCACCATACTCTACTAAAAATTTTAAAATTTCCTTTTGACCTATTAAATAAGCATACTGAGCAGGAGTATACGGTAATGAAGAGTCCAACCTTCTTCTTTTATTATTTTGATTATTTGTTGATCTTAATAATGATAATTTTTTATCATTTTGATTTTTATTAACCAATAGTAATTTTAAGGTGGAAAGATCACCTTCCTTGATGGCTTTGAATATCAAGTCCTTACTTTGAAATATTTCTGCTTCAACAGAATTAATAAAAGAGGATGTCTTTACCATCGATTTTACCATCTTATATTTTTTATAATGAACCGCTAATGGAAACAGAAGATATCGACGTCTATCTCTGATATAACAATCAGCTCCATGATCCAATAAATAATTAAATATTTCCAAATGATCAAGAAAGAAGGCAATTAAAAGAGGACATTCATCATTATTGTACTTTTCATTAATATTGAGTTTAGATTTCAAATCGTCATTTTCTAAAAGAAATTTCACTAATTTAATATGATTGATTTTAATAGCGGTACATAATAGTAATAAGAGATAAGAGGAATCACATGTTTTTAATAGTGAAGTATTGATCATTACTACGTCATCCAATGAAGGTATATTCAACATGATACTTAATAGAAATTCAGCAGCTTCCACCTTATAAAACTTTTTATAATGACTTTGATAGGAAATTTGAAATAATACTTTTTCTAAATTTACTTGTTTAAAATTAAAGAAAGATAGAGGAGAAGAAGAAGAAGGTGGGGGAAGAGGAGGTGGAAGAGAAGAAGAAGAAGAAGATGATGATGATGACAATGATGATAAATTAGTGGTTTGCTTTGGAAGGAAGGAAGTAGTGGAAGAGGGAGAGGGAGAGGAAGAGGAAGAGGAAGAGAAAGAGAAAGAGAAAGAGAAAGAGGATTGCTGTTGTAAAATTTCTACTAAATATTTTAATACATTTAAATTGAAGTTAGCAGCTTCAATTAAAATTTTTTCAACATCGATGACATTAAAATTTAAAACATGATTCTTTAGCAATGCCTCCATGACCAATTTTACCACTCTTTCATCCTCATTTTTAATAAGTTTTTTTAAAATTTTTCTGATGTTTAAGGATTGATAATCAAAGGGATAGCTCATAATTTTTTGAACGGTTGGATAGAGGTTATCGATATAACAATAACTTCCAGTATCGACAGTCATTTCCAAAAGATGATACTTTTGAATTCTTTCGGCAAGTTCATCTACGGAACTTCCATCATAATTTAAAAGAACGGTGATAGCATCACTATGAGAAGACTTAACAGCCAGTTCATACATTCCTTCCTCAATTTGAATTTTATTTTTTTCATTGGAAATTACTTTTTGCAACTGACTAGAAGAGAGGGGTATCTTATGGGTATACAAAGAAAGTAAACGTAAAATAAAGGCATTATCATAAATATAATGTTCAAAAATAGTTTGTAACAAGTCACAATTATTTTTCAATTTCTGGTGCCAATCATGGTTAAAAATTGAAAAACTATTCTTTTTTAATATGAATTTATATATTAAAGCAGTCATATCCTTTCCGATATTGTATCCAGCAGCAAGTATGTAATTTAAAATCTTATCGTTAAGTTTTTTTTCTGAATAAAAATAGTCAATTATTTCAACCGTTTCATTTTGATAAGTTACTGGATAGTGAATACTGGCGCCATATTTCATTAAAAGATCGGCCACTCTAAATTGGTTTTTTGATATCACCAAATAGAGGGGTACCTTCCCTTGAAAGGAATAATTTAAGGAATCATAGTGGCAGTGTTGAAATATAAAATTAATCAATTTATATAAAATTCTATTATTTTCTACATTATCAATGGTATAAATTAATATATCAAAATTCTTATTATTTAATTCATTTAAATTAATTTTATTCTTTGAAACATAATTTTCCAATATTGCTATATTATAAATTTTTTCTTCAGAATAATCATTTATTAAATTTTTTATTTCATTTATTTTTTCCTCGTTGGTTTGCATATTACTATTGTTTCTAAATTGAAATATAATTTATATATTTTTATTTAAAGATAAAAATAATAATAATAATAGTAATAATAATAATAATATTTTAAAAATAAATTATATTAATTTAAAGGTTACTAAATCAGTAAAATTAATATTAAATAAGGAAAATAAAAAAAATATAATATGAAAAAAAAAAAAAAAATAATAAATAAAAATATAAAATATATTATTATCGTTGTTATTATTATTTTAAATCTAAAAAAAGAAAAGAAAAAATATATATATAAATTTGATTTTTATATATATATCATCAATGAATTTTAAATAATTCCTACTTCTTTAAATTATATTATTATTCTTTTTTATTATTTAAATATAGATAAGCCTAAAAAAAATTTTTTTTTAATATTATTTAATCATTTATGCCATTTATTTCTTTTATTTCCTTTTAATAAAGAAATAAGTGTATATTTTTTATTTGTTTTTAATTATTTTTTTTTTTTAATTTAAATATAAAAGTTTATTTCAAAAAGAAATTTAAAATACAAATTCAATTTTTTTATTCTAATTTTTTTTCTTTTATTTTATTTTTTTTTTTTTATTTTTTTTTTTATATTTTTATTAGTCATCAATTGAAAAACGTGATTTTATTTATGACTGAAATGAAATTTATATAAATTTATTTTAAATATTTATGAATGTTTTTAAATTTTTTTTTTTTTTTTTTTTTTTTACCCAATGAAAATTTAAGATTTTTATTTATATATTTATATATATTGTTATTATTTAAAATTTTTAAATTTAATAATAAAGTTCCAATAAAGCAAAAACTAAATAAAAAAGATTTCATTTATTTTTTTTTTGCTTTATTTTTACTTATAAAGCTAAGTTAAGTATTAAATATAATTATTTACATCCAATTCTTTATTATTAAATTAAAAAAGGAAAAAAAAATTAAAAGATTGAATTAATAATTAAATAGAATATTAAAAAAAATAAAAATAAAAATAAAAAATAAAAAGCTTAAAATAGTAAAAAGTGAAAATTAAAATATTAAACTAAGCACTTTTAGAATATTAAAAAAAAAAAAAAAAAAAAAAAAAAAAAAAAAAAAAAAAAAAGGATAATAATAATAAAAATAAAAAGCTTTAAAAAGTTTATGACTGTTATAATTAATATATAATTAATATATAATTCGATAAACCAATAAAAATATAGAAAATAAAAAAAATAAGTCCTTTTTTTTTTTTTTTTTTATTATTATCTGATAATAATTAAATTCCTTGAAAATTTTAAAATTAATATAAAATAATAAATAAATAATAAATAATATTTAATATTTAATAATAAATAATAAATAATTAAATAATAAATAATAAATAATAAATAATTAAATAATAAATAATAAATAATAAATAATACTGATATTAGAAAAATTTTAATTTAGATATTTTAATATTAAATGAAAAATTTTGCTTTGAAGGAAAGGAAAATAAAGCCAAACATTTTTTTTTTTTTTTTTTTTTTTTTTTTTAAAGGCAGCAAACTTGTTTCATCTTTATTAATTAAATATATGATAAAATACATGTAATAAAAAGAAAAAAAGATAAAAAAATAAACAAAAAATAAAACACAAAATAAAATAAAATACTGGTATAATATATTCTAGTTTCGTTTAATTAATATCTGTAAGACTTCACAAGGGCATTATTATACTGAAGTATAATAATTAATTTTGACTTCGCAATGTTAATCCTAATTTTAAGATACAAAATTATTGATCTTCATTGGTTGCGCTAGCCCTGTTGGCCTGTCTTACTGTTTCTTCAGCATTGACGCTCTTGGTAGTAGTAGTACGATTCGATTTGAACCTATTAAACAAAGATCATTGCTGGCCAATAGCAATAGGTATAATCGATTGAAGAAGAGTCGCAGTAACCACAAAGAATGGAGTATCAGAATAAGCACCTGATTTTTATCTGGCACTTAAATAGATCCTTCCATTCCCTTGTACTGTTATTAATACTTCGACCTCCAAGAAGGAAATTAAACACTTTTTTACACACACTAGAATCAATATACACATTATTTTCAATACTATTACTAACATTACTAAAAATACTATTACTAATATTACTATAACTATTATTACTATTACTATTATTATTATAACTATTATTACTATTACTATTATCATTATTACTATTAACTATATCATTTGTTAGGTTGCCATGGTAAAAAGCATTATATAAAAATAAAATTTTATCATTAACTTTACTACGAATATGATTGAAAAATGGACAATCAATTAACCAATGCTTTATCCATTGTTTATTACTTTTACAACAGGAACAAAAATCAGGTCACATTTGATCTATTATTTTTGCAGCTTTAGCAATTCTAGCATCTAATCTATATCCGCTTCGTGCTCTCAATAGCCGATAGAAACCATATGAAAGCTCAGGATATTCATAACAAAGTTTTATAAAATTTGATGTTTCTTCGAATCTGTTTTTGTCATAAAATTTAGCTTTAATAGAATTGATTTTCATATCTCTTTTCCAATAAAAATCCTTGATTTTATTATCGTTATTACCTCTTTTTTCTAGTTTACGTTTAAGAGTTCTACTTTCTTTCGTCCATGTATATTTTCTAGATTTTGGAATATTATTAACTAAATAAGAAATAATACAATTTGAATCTTTCCATTTATCAAAACATTTTGACTTGAGACAAAGCACACTTAGCTGACAATGGAGGAATATTTAAATCTTTTGAAATAGAATATACATTAAATAATTAAATAATTAATAATAAATAATAAATAATAAATAATAAATGATAAATAATAAATGATATTAGAAAAATTTTAATTTAGATATTTTTATTAATATATTAAATGAAAAATTTTGCTTTTGAAGGGAAGGAAAATAAAGCCAAACAAACAAATATACAAAATCAATAAATTAAATATTTTCATATATTTTGAAAATAAATAAATAATACAAGTTTTATTAAAAATAAATACATAAAACAAAATGACATTCTCTAATACAACAAAAAATCATAAATTATTACTATCTTTTGTGAGTAAGAACAAAAAACTATATTTTAAAAATATTAAATATCTAACAAATGACAAATAATAATATAACAAATAAAACACACATAACAATAAAACAAAAGTAAACCTTCTTTTTATAATTTTTTTTTAAAGATAGTTTTATAAATTTATTTATTTATTTATTTATTAACTATTTATTTTAATGATAAATTTGATTCATTAAAAATAAAATAGTCAATTTTTTTTTTTATTTATATATATTATTTTTTTTTTTTAAATTTTTGATTTACGTTTGCGAAAACTTTGTTAATTATTAGCGTTGTTTTTTTTTTTTTATTAAATAAAAAAAATTTTTTATTTTATCTAATTTATTTTATTTATTATTTATTTATTTATTTTTGCTTCTATGAAGTTTAGTATATATACATATTATTAAATTTAACTTAGTAACCAATAGTTTGAGATAAAACAAGATGATAGTCACCATTTAAACCTAAAAGGTTTAATAAAGCTTCTTCCTTACCAGCAGCGAATCTAGCAATAGTCTTTAAACCGTGTAAGGCACAGTAAAGGTAAATGTTTTGGGAAATGTAACCAGCATCAGCAGTAGCAGCTTTTCTGCATCTATCATCGAAAGCATAATTCTTTTTGGCGAATTCTAATGGGTGTTCCTTTAAGTACTTGTAATCAGCAATTAAGACAATGTTAACACTACCATTCTTAATGAAATCTTGGAAACCAGTTAATTCAGTGAAGTCACCTTCCTTAACAAAGACTAAAGTGCTTGAATCAGCATCATATCTGTAGACGGCCTTCTTAGTGAAAACGAAGAAAGTGTCTCTGTAGACGTAACCATCACCAGTAACTGGAACAGTTTTTCTGTATGGGTAACCATTTGGAAGAACTTCTTCCTTCTTACCAGTGTTACCGTAGGCAGCCCATAATAATTCAGAAAGGGTTTCAATTGGAATTTCCTTATCTTCGAAGGTACGAGAAGATCTTCTTTGGCTTAAGGCCTTCATGAAATCATCTTCAATCTTTGGAGCTGGAAGGGCAATGTTTTGACTCATTTTCTTTTTATATATATATTATTAATTTATTAAAAAATTCTAAATAAAAATAAATTATTCTAAATCTAATTAATTTTTATAATAATGTTATAAACAAAAAAAAAAAAAAAAAAAAAGAAAATTGGAAAAATTTATTCTTTTTAAATATTGAATCGTCTCCACTCTAGAATAAATTATTATTAATTATATTATCAATGAAAAAAATAAAGTAATAAATTGTGTTTTATAATCATGTTTATAATTATTATATATAAAATAATATATCATTAATTTATTTATACTTAAAAACTTAAAATTATTATTTAGGAAATTGCATGAGAATAAACAATCATTCTATTATATCACATTATAATTAATATATAAATAATATACACAGTATTATATGTATTATATAATAATAAATATTAAATTGAATTTAATTGATGTAATAAACATATCCATAAATAGAAGAGATAAAATTTTATATTACATAAATACAATATATAATTTAAATATACATATATATAAAAGGATGATTTAGAATATTTGAAATATATTGGTTAAAGTATTATAAATAAATAATAAAAAATAAATAAAATACATATAAGTAAATAAATAAATAAATAAATAAATAAATAAATAAATGTACAAAAGTAAAATTAAAAAAAAAAAAAACAAAAGTAAATAATAAAATAAATAAAAACAAACCATCAAATAAAAATAAATATATAAAAATAAATATATAAAAATAAATAAATAAAAATAAATATGTAAATAAGAAAATAAATAAATAAAAACAAAATATTTAAAATAATAATAAAAAATAATGAAAGAAAAACAGAAAAAGAATAAAAATTCAAAAAATCAAACAAGATAAAAAAAGTAAATAAAAGATCATAAAAGATAAAATAGAAATTAATAATAAAATAATAAAATAAATAAAATGATATAATAAAATAAATAGAAAAAAAAATAAAATGATTTTTATAAAAAAATAAAATAAAATAAAATAAAATAAAATATAATAAAAAATATAATAAAAAATAAAATAAAATAAAATAAAATAAAATAAAATAAAATGTAAGTAAATAAACAAAAATAGAAAAAAAAAATTAATATATATTTATTAAATTTATATAAAAAAATTTTAGACAAATCTATTTTCTATTTTATTCTCTCAAACTTTATTTTATATCATTATGCCTATTTAAATAGAATTTAAATAGAATAGTTTTATGATAATCCCAAAAAATTAATCGTTTTTTGATGGATTAACCAATGAATAAAACAATAACTACAATTAGAAAGTAAATCAGTTAATTTGTTTTATTTTTTCTATTAATTAAATAAAATTAAAAAAAAAATAAAAAAAATTTTTTATTTACTTATTTAGTAATTAAAACATATATTTCTATTTTATATTAATTCTATTTATTATATTATATTATAATTATTCAAATATTTTAAAAATATTTGATAAGTTTTATTTATTTTTATTTTTATTTTTATGACATTTTATGAAGGATAAAAATCCAATTTATTTATTTATTTTTTTTCGAAAAAAAAAAACAAGCAATGCTCATACTATTCAATAATTTTATTTAAATAAAATAAAAGAAAGAAAAAGAAAGGAAAAAAGTAAATTCAAGATAAGCAAATTTTATTGTCATAAATAATTTATATCAATATATATATTTTTTATTTTTAAGTTTTTTTTTTAAAAAAAAAATATTTATTAGTATGTAAAGAAAGAGGGAGAGAAAGAGAAGAGAAAATATAATCAAAATCATATATACTCAGATTTATAAAAAAAATTTTTTTTTGTTTTACTATGTAATATTAATATAATCCTATATATATAATTCATTTTTTATATGATTTATATATTATTTAATTTTATCTTTAAATATATAAATATATAAATATATATATTTAATTATTATTTTTCTTTTTCTTTTTTTTTTTTTTTTATTTATTAATTTTTTTTAAAAAAGTGGATTGAATCATAATGAATTAATATAAATAAATATTTAAAAAATAATAATAAATAAGATTAAGAGTTACTACCAATAATTTAATTATTATTATACAGATTTGATTAAAATCTAATTAAATTATAATGATTATAATTAAGCTTATATATAATAATAAATTAAAAAAAAAAATGGAAAATTTTTCAAATCTATATATTATTGTAATATTTAAAGTAAAATGATTTAATTATTTTTTACGATTTTTAAACTTTAAAATTCAAATTGGTAACTTTTTATTTTATTACAATTTATATTAAAAATTAATTATTGAAGAATATGTTATTAAACATTAATTATTATTATTTTTATATTGCTTTATAGAATAAAACTATTTTTGTATTATTTTTTTTTTAAAAATTATTATAGTTTTAATTAAAATATATAAATATATATATATTTATTTATTTATTTTAAAAAAATAAAGTTATTGTTTAAATCCATAACCTTTTTTTATTTTCTTTTTTTTTTTTTAAATAAAAGGCAATACAAGAATACAAAAATAAAAAATTCTAGATTCTAATTTTACAAGTAAATAATTTAAATTTGAAAGTTTCTATTCATATATACAGTTATATTTAAATTTATTTATTTGTGTTAATATTTGTTTATTTTTGTTTATATATTTATTTCTGAGCTATAGATTTACTTCTATTTTTCTATTTTTATTTGTTTATTTTTTGTTTATATTTATCTTATTTTTAAAAGGTTTAAAAAATAAAAAAAAATTATTTATATTTATGTAAATTGAAAGAAAATAAAGTGAAGAATGAGATACCATAAAAATCATAAGCCCAATTTAATTTTAAATTTTCTATATTTTATTTTGAATATTCTTATTTTTAAAAATAAAATAAAGAATATTAGATATTAATTTATTTTATATTTAATATTGCTTTTCTATTTACATAAATAATTTATATATATATCGTATATTTTATTTACATATTGATGAATATATATATATATTTTTTTATCTCATATTATATTAATATTTATATTATTTTTATATTTTATAATTTTGTTAAGTGGATTAAATCTTAATCAACTAATAATTAAATAAATCTATTAAATAAATATGAATATTAAATAAACATATAAATATTAAATAAATATAAATATTAAATAAATAATTAATAAATAGATAAATATAAATATTAAATAATTAATAGTTAAAATAAAAAAAATTACCACAAACTAAAACACAAAAACGGTAAAAAAAAATAATTATTATAACTTGATTTTAATAAAAATTAATTATTTAATATATATTAAATTATTATTAGTTCAATATATTAATAAATTAAAAAAATGGAAAATTTAAAATAAAAATAAAAATAATAAAAATCATGGTAAACAAAAAGAATGTTTTATTTTATTTTATTTTATTTTTATTTTTTAGATTTTAAATTCCATAGAACAAATAATTGGTAACATAATTTTTCTTTAAAAAAAAATTTTTTTTACTTTAAAATAGTATCCAATAAATTATATATTATTAAATATATTATATATGATTAAATAAATTATCTATTATTAAATGAATTATCTATTATTATATTATTATATTATTATATTATTATAATATATTTTTTTATATATAATAATTTTATGTATGTTATGAATCAAATTTATATTAAAAAAATAAAAAGTATATTTTTACATAATTTAATAATATATATATATATATTTTTTAATAAAAAAAATAAAAATAATAAAGTAATATTTTATTTGAATAAAATTAATTTATATATAAATTATATATTTATTATTTATTTGTTTGTGTTTGCTTTTGTGTTTGTGTTTATGTTTGAATATGTTTTATTTTATTTTATTCTAGGTTTTTTTTTTTAAAAAAAAGAAAAAAAGAAAAAGAAAAAGAAATTTCCATAATAAGTGAGTGAAAAAATAAATAAAAAAAAAAAAAAAAAAGAAAAAAAAAGGAAAAAAAAAATAAAAGGAAAAAGGAAAAAAAAGAGTAAAAAAAATTAAAAAGATAGAAAAAAAGAGTAAAAAAAAAAATTAAAAAGATAGAAAGGAAAGAAATATTATAAAGATCAATATAAATCCAAACTAAATATTAAATATTAAATATTTCTTAAATATTCAATTATAATTAATTTTTATTATAATTATTATAATAAATTAAAAAATGGAAAAAATGGAAAAAAAATATTTTTTAAATCTATAATTATATAAGAAAGAAATAAATATATATATAAATATATATAAATATATATATAGATATTTATTTTTTTAGGCTTTTAATCACATAAAAAAAAATAATAATAATAGTTGGTAACTATTTATTTATTAGAATATATTAATAAATTTATTGATTAATCATGTTACTTTTGTACTTGCTTTTGTATTTATTTTTGTATCTATTTATTGTTATTATTTTTTCTTTTATATGAATAAATAATAAAAATGAACAAATATAATAATAGGTAATATTATGTAATAACTATACATATTACATAATATCAAAAGGAATATTAAAAAAAAAAAAAAAAAAAAAAAGATAAAAAAAACTAATTAATAGTTATTAATTATTAAATTCATTACAAATTTTAAATTTTTTGTTATATGTATGATTAATACAAAATAAATAAATAAATAAATAAAAATTAGTAAATTTTAAAAAAAAAAATAAAATAAAATAAAATTCTTAAATTGAATAATTAGAATTATTTAATAATAATCCAATGATTTATGGTTCGTATAATGATAAAAAAAAAGGGAATAAAAAACAATAAATTTCATTTTTTGATAAATAAACAATATCTAATAAGATATTTATTGATTTTCATCTCATCATTAGGATATTATTATTATTAATTAAATAATAAATAAAAAAAAAAAAAGTTTTTCAAATTATTTATCTATTATTTTTATTTCTATTATTATAATATCAATATCTTTATATATAAAAAGATATTGTTATTTATTTATTTGTCATTTATTATTTATTATTTATTATCTTCTTGTTTTATATAAAAAATAAAAACCTCTAATTTAATTAGATTAAATAAAATAAAATAAAAAATAATTTTAATTTTATTTTATTTAATCTGTCATACTTTATATTCATATTTCAACTATTTATTTATTATTTATTATTTATTATTTATTATTCAATTATTCAATTATTTATTATTTATTATTCAATTATTCAATTATTTATTATTTATTATTTATTATTTATTATTTATTATTTATTATTTATTATTTATTATTTATTATTTATTATTTATTATTTATTATTTATTATTTATTATTTATTATTTATTATTTATTATTTATTATTTATTATTTATTATTTATTATTTTTTTTCTTTAATTTAAAAATAATCCACCAACCAACAAAAATGATCAAAACCTATTTAAAGATAATCATGACAATTACTTCCATTACTATATAACTTAAAATATATTATAAATATATTCATAGTACTTAAATTTATTTAATACATAATAAAAAGTGCACCTAAAAATATTTATATTCTTATTTTTTTTTTTTAATACTATTTTTTTTTTTATTTATTTGATAATATTTATATATATATAGATAGTGATAAAAATGTCAATATGATTTAATATTTTTTTTTTTTTTTAAAAAAATTTTGTTATAATATCAATTATTTAATTTTAATAAATTAATAAATTAATTATAGGATTAATTATTAAAATTCTTTTTTTTTTTTTTTTATTTTTTTTAATAATTTTTTTTTTATTTAATATTAATTAAAAATATTAAAGTTACATACATATTATTATTATATATAAATTTATTATTAGTTTGTTTTTTTTTATAGATAGAAAAATTGAAAATTAAAAAAAAAAAAAAAAATAATGACGATAATAATAAGAATATCTATATTCATATTTATATTCATATTTAATATTTATATATATAAAAATATAAAAATAAGATACATATTATATTTGTTTTATAAAATATTAAAAATAATAATAAAAAAAAAATATAGATATACTTTTTATATATCTTTTTTTTTTTTTTTATGCGTATTAACGATATAAATATTAAAAAAAAAAAAATAATAATAAAAATTTTATATAAAATTTAATGAATTATATACATATTTTTCCCATCATCTAAAAATGTTTTATATTTATATATATATATATATATATATATATATTTTGTCCTTTTAAAAAAATTTTAAAAAAATCATTATATATTATCTCTATAAAGACATAATTTTTTATTTTTAATTTAGATGCTTTTTTTTTTTTTTAATATTTCATTTCTAATTGTAATTGTAATTTTTTTTTTTTATGCTTCAGTAATATCACGTTCCATTTTTTTAACAACATTTTTATCATCTTCTATTTTCTTTTGAATATCTTCAGTTGGAACTTTAGGTTGTGAATTACCACCACCGTAGAGGTAATCCATTTCTTCTAATGGAATACCCTTAGTTTCCTTAACGCATAAATAACTGAATAAGGCACCAAGTAAACAGAAGACACCATAAATAATAAAGGTATAGTATGAAATATATTTCATAATGGTAGTGGTAGTAGAAGAAACTAACATACCAGCAATATGATGGAAAATATTACCAATGGTGGTAGCTTTAGCACGCATACGAATTGGGAAAACTTCAGCTTGCCATACATAGACGACGGAAGCCCAAGTCCAGGAATAGGCAATATTGAAAAGATAAATGAAACCAACACAAATCCAACCAAAGGCCTTAATACCGGTAGCATCTACAATATGGCAGAGACCATAGATAGCAAACATACAAATACCAAGAATAATGGCACCCCAAATGAAAAGTAATCTTCTACCTACCTTTTCCACAAAATGAATGGCAGGAATAGCTAAAATGAAGGAAATAAATTGACTTAAGGTATTAAGCCAAGCACCATATTGTTGAAGAGAGAGACCAAGGTATTTACTGTAGATTTGAGTAGAATAGAATCCAATCACACTGATACCGACAAATTGATGAAGAAGTTGTAAAACAATCGATACAATAAGACGATATAAAACGGATTTGGTGTTGAATAAAGCTTTCCAAGAAATGATACCATGAGCAAGTTGCTTCTTCACCCCCATACTGATTCCTCTAAATTCAGCAAGAATGGAAGGATCGGTGGTCTCCTTTTGACGAATATGAGCTAAATTATTAAGGGCCTTTTCATCCTTTCTTTTTAATAATAGGTAACGTGGGGATTCCGGAAGGAACCAAACAAAGATTAAGAAAAGGGTAGAAGGAACTAATAAACCTCCTACGGCGACTCTCCATTGAGCGGTCATGTTTTTCGTAATTAATTTTAAACAGAGGGTTTCAAAAAGAGCAGAAATAAACATACCTCCCTTAAGACCTAAAGCACAAGCAATACCTGTGGTACCACGAATTTGTTTTGGAGAAATTTCAGCAAGGTAGATATTACAGAGGGAAAGGGCAATACCAGAAGCAGCACCACTGATGGCACGACCGATAATGAAAGTAACAATGGAATTACCGAAAACTTGGAGACAGCTACCAATAAAATAGATAATTGAACCGATTCGTAAAGATTTTGTACGACCAATGCTATCCATCAAATAAAGATTAAGAATAACACCAAAAATACCACCGAAAGTGAAAGAAGGAGTAATTATCATTTCTCTTAAATGCTTATCTTCACTTTCAGCCCAAAAATGTCTTTTAGGATCAAATGTATATAATCCGAATTTAGCACCAAAAGAAGCTCTCATTGAGAAAAGAATACTAAAAATTATTATTATTATTATTATAATCATTATTATTAAAATAATAAAAGATTAAATAAAAATTAAAAAAGAAAAAAAAAATAATATTAATATTTATTAATAATTATTTGATATATAATATTATATGTAATTAAAAATGAAAATAATAAAAAAAAAATTTTTTTTTTTTTAATAATAGCCTATATATCACTTTCTATCTCTATCTAGGTATTTTTACATATATGTATATATATTTTTTTAACTGTTGTCGTTTTTATAATCAATATAATCAAATATATATATAATAATAATAATAAAAAAAAAATTTAAAATGACTATTAGTATTCTTACTTTAACATAGTGGTTTCCCAACCAAAAATAAAGGCGCCAACAGAATTAATGACTGTATAAAATAATAAACGCTTATTCATATATTTACCCATTTTAATTTTTTTTTTTTTTTTTTTTTTTTTTTTTACAATAAAAGGTATCACTTAAAAAAATAAAATTACTAAAATATATATATATATATTTAATATTTATAATAATACTTATAATAATATTTATAATAAATTCGATATAAATTATTATATATATTTTTTTATTAATAAATAATATATTTTAATATTATTATTGAATAAAAAATTAAAGAAATAATATTAAAATATATATAATTTATATAATCCACTTAAATATTTAAAAAAAAAAAAGTATATATAAATATAAACCCCTCTAATTACTCCAAGAAACTAAAAAAAAAAAAAAAAAGAAAAAAAGAAAAAAAGGTAAAAGTAAATGGGAAAATACGGTTATATTTATAATCGGGAATAAATAATTATTGAATGGTAAACCCTTAAAAAATACTTTTTATTTTTTATTTAATGAAGTAGGGAAAAAAGAAAAAGAAAAGGAAAAATAATAAAAATAATAAATGATATTATTATGCCTAATGATATATCAATAAATATATGGATATATTGAATAATAAATTAAAGTTTAAACTTTTTTTTATATAATTCTATATCTTAATTTAATTTAATTTATTTTTTATTTTATTTTATTCAATCTGTACTTATATTTATTAATTTAAATAATTATTAAAAAATTCCATAAAATTATAGTCATTCATAGTCATATAAAATAAAATAAAATAATAATAATAATAATAATGATTCTATTTAATTATATTTTATTTTCATAATAATAATATAAATATAAAATAAAATAAAATAGAATCATTTTAAATATCGATACCATCAATATATATTATAATTTAATCCATAAATTTCAACATACTAAACTTTTATCATTTATTATAACCTATATTTTAAATAATTATTCATTAGAAAAAAATAAATATAAATATAAATATAAAAAAGAAATAATTAAAATCATTATTTCCTTTTCTTGTGCTCTTGTTTTTTTTTTTTTTTTTTTTTGTATCTAATTTGAAATATCTTTTTTTTCATTATTATTGTTAAATAAATATATAATATCTCTTAAAACATTTTAACTTCTTATTGATTTATTTTTTACATTATTTGTTTTTATTTTTATTTTTATTTATTTCGAACTTTCTAATTATAATTTTATTATAATTTTTATTATAAATTTTATTATAATTTTATTATAATTTTATTTCTTCTTTTTTTTTTTTTTTTATTTTTTTTATTTTTTATACTTTTTTTTCTATAGAATCTTTTTTTTTTTTTATTTTCTTTTATTTACTTTAGATCTTTTTTTTTTTTTTAATTTTTTAATTTTTTATTTTTTATTTTTTATTTTTTTGGGTGATTCAATTAAATTAAATTAAATTAAATTAAATTAAATTAAATTTATAATTTATTTATTATATATGATTTATTTATTTAATATAAAAAAGAAAAAAAAAAAGTTTAACATTTATATACATAATATATTATATAACATATTATTGATATAAAATAATATATTAACACCAAATGTTTTGTATTTTGTAATGTGTAACAAATATCTATTTTATTGTATCTATTGATTTATATTATTTATATTATTTATATTATTTATATAGTTTTGTTTATTAATTATTATGTATTGATATTTATAAATTTTGGTATATTGATTTATATTGATTTATTTATTATCATTTATTTATTTATATTTATTTATATTTATTTATATTTATTTATATTTATTTATTTATTATTTTAAATATTGATGAATCATGAAATGATGAATCCGTTTTTAGATGGACTTTTCATATAATTATTCATTATAATAATAATTTATTATTCTTATTCAAATAATAAATATATAACAGATAGATATAAGTAATAATAAATATATATACATATAAATAATAAATAGACAAAAGTAATAACTATAAAACTATTTAATAACTATAAGAATTAACCTATGAAACAATATATATATTAAAGTAAATAAATAAAAATAATATATAAATATATATTTTATGTGTTCACTCCTTTTACTTATGTAAAAGGAGTGAACACATAAAACAATAAATATTTAAATAAATAAATTAGTAAATAAATAAATATCAAAAGTTTAACTAAAATAAATAATATTTAAATATTTTATTTATATTTTATATTTTATATTTTTATTTTATTTTGTTTTGTTTTATTCAATCTGTATACTTTAATTATATTCATATTCTTACTATTTATTTTATTTTATTTATATTTTTTTTATTAATACTTTAATATTTTATATCACTTCACTATTTTTATTTTTATTTTTATTTTTATTCTTATTTTTATTTTTTATTCTTTATTTTTATTTTTTATTTTGTTTTGTAAAGCATGGATGAACTTTTTTTTTATTGAATTAAAAATTTTAAAATTTAATATAATTTGTGTTAAATTAATAAAATCAAGTCATGTTCATCATCACTTTACATATAAGAGAAAAGAAAATTATTATTTATTATTCAATTATTTATTGTTTATTATTTATTTATTATTTATTAATAAATACTCTTATTATTATTAAATAATTAATTATTTATTATTAATTATTAATTATTCAATTATTTATTATTTATTATTTATTATTTATTATTTATTATTTATTATTTATTATTTATTATTTATTATTATTTATTATTTATTATTTATTTATTTATTATTTATTGTTTATTGTTTATTATTTATTTATTTATTATTTATTGTTTATTGTTTATTATTCATTATTCATTATTCATTATTTATTATTTATTATTTATTGTTTATTATTCATTATTCATTATTTATTATTTATCTCTTTTTATTATTTATTCATTTATTATTCAATTATTTACTATTTATTATTTATATAAATAAGAAAATTATTAAATAGTTTATTAATATATAAAGTTAAAGTTTATATATTTAATATTTAATTTTTTTTTTTTTTTTTTAAATCTTTTAATTTTATATTAATTTTTTTTTCTCCTCTTCATTTTCGTTTTCTTTTCTTTTTTCTTTTCTTTTATATATATATATATATAAATAAAATTAATATAATTTGTGATAATGATCAGTTATGAAATCAACGTAAATCAGTAAAAAAAAAAAAATACATCTTCATCTCTCTATATAAAATTATTTTTTTATAATTTTATTTACAAATATATTATCTATTTATTTATTTATTTGTTAATGAATGAATGAAGGAATGGATGGATTAGATAAATGAATAAATTTTTTTTTTTTTATTATTATCCTCATTATTTATTACTTCAGTTTTATTATTATTAGACTATTAAACTAATAAACTATTAAACTAATAAAATATTAAACTATTTAATTATTATTAAACTATTCTTCTTCATTTATATATAAATCCATATGGATATTTTTGATAAATTGGAAAATTAAATAATTAATTATTTATTAGATTATGGAAAACTTTATTAATTATTGGTATAGCTATATAGATATCTATATATTTTTCCAGATATTAATAAAATACTTTAATAAAATTTTACAAAATTATAAATATTAATTTTTAATTAACTTTATTTTTATTTTTTTTTCCCCTTATCATAATAAATACATTAAATTTTTTTTTTATTAGTATTTCTTAAAAAGAAATATTAAAAATTAAACAAAAAAATAAAAAAATAAAAAAATAAAAAAAAAAATTAAAGGAAAAATTTATTTAAAATTTTAATAATATATTGATATCAGAAGAAGTAAAGATAAAAATATTTAATGATTATTAATTTATATAAATAATTTTTTTCTTTTTTTTAATTTCTATTTAATACAAAATGATGAAAAAAAAAAAAATAAAAAAAAATAAATTCAATATTTTAATACCGTATAACATCAAATAATGGTCTATATATTTAAATTATTAGAATATATTAAATATAATTTAATTCATTTTATATAATTTATATTATAATAAAATTATTGTTATTAAATATTATTATTGCATTTATAAATTTAGTTATTAAATATTATTATTGCATTTATATATTTATTATTATAAATTTATTGCCATTATAAATTTATTATTATAAATTTATTGTTATTTAATTAATTATTAATTATTGATATAAAACAAATATGTGTAGCAACATATTTGTATATTTAATAATAATTCTTAAATATTAAATTTATATTTTATTATAATTCTTGAAATCATTTCTTATTTATGTATTAGATTATTACTCATATATATTATTTACTATAATATTAAATATATTTAATTAAATAATAGAATTATTATTTCCTTCTTAATATATTATATATTTATATTCTAATTATATATAACTTAATTATTCTTATTTTGTTTTAAAGTTATGTATATATAATATCGTATTAATTATTTAATATGTAAATCATCCTAATGATAACTATTCTTAATTACTTTTTTATGGTTATTTATGAAGGATAGAAAAATAGTAATATTAATTCAATATAAAAAATATAATTATATTTTACAAAGTAAAAATAATAGCACATAAAAGTCCATTAAATCAAAATTGCTGGAGATATCGGGGATATGCACTAGTATAGTTTATGTTATTTTAGGAATTTTTTTTGTTTTTAAAAATAAGAATTGAGTTTTAATAAGACATTTTAAAACATCAAAAAATTATATATATTTTTATTGATATCATATTATAAAATAACTCATAATGCGTAAAATTAAAATTTATTTAAAATATAATACTTAAAAAAGGACAACTGGGAATTTGGACCAGAATAAAAACAAACAAGTCTTAAATTTCATTAAAATAAATAAAAAAAAAATAATAATAATAATATTAAGAAATAATACTATTAGTTACAGTAATTATAATTAATAATTGTAAATATATAAATAATTATTACATATAATAACTATACTTAATGGTTGTGTATATATATAAATTTTAATAATATTTATTAATAATAGTTAGTTGTAACAATTAAAATGGTTTAAGAAAGCTAGTAATAGTATTATTTAAAAAAAAATAAAAATAAAAACAAAATAAAATAAAATAAAATAAAATATATATATATTAGTATTTAAAAGTTATAAATTTAGTACAAAATAGTTATTATAAAAAACATTGAGCAGTAACAATAAGTACTAGCAGTAGTGGTAGTAGTCGATTGAATGGTTTCGGATGTTGATATCAAAAAAAAAAACTCTCTTCCAAGAATTGGTGGATCTCATAGGGAATACCCGAGATTTGGAGATTTAGAATTCGTAAATTGGTTTCAAAAAAAAAAAAAAAAGCAAATAAAACGACTAATCATCGAACCAAATGAGGTAGTTCAATACAAAGATATGTTGATTTACAACGACCAATTCGAAACAGAAGGAAGGAGCATCTATCTCAGTAATAGAAGACTATGAAAATACTTTTTTTAGTTAAGAATACAAATTTTTTTTTTTTACAACAATTATAGCTATGGAGGAATTTGGATCCTCAGAAGAGGTATGCAGTAAATCGAGAAAAAAAATTTTTTTAAAAGAAATATTTACTGGAATTTTCCTAGAATAAGAGTAATAAGAAAAAAATGATAGAAATCGAAACGATGATTAATAATTAATAATTATGCATATATGAACTAACGAAATGATTATTATTATTATTATTTATTATTAATTTTATTATTATTTTAATTATTATTTTGATTATTATTATTATTATATTATTATTATCATGTTGCACCCTATCAATGTCATTAATAATTCATGGAATAGAAATAGCATGAACTTCAGGATCTTTAGGAATACTTCCAATGAATTAACGTTCTCATTCTGTTTCACAGAGTTTTAATTACGATGTCATAAATTATTTATATTGTCACTCTCATGGAAACAATAATCAACATAATATACATAATAATTATTTTAAATCGAGGAAATAATAATCATTATAAAAAAAAAAAAAATAATAAAAAAATAATAATAATCAAACTAGTAATAAAGATGAAATATGAATGAACTTGTAAATAAAAAATAAAATGCAGCATTTCACAAAATTAAAACTTTTTTTTTTGTTGATAAACCTAGCTATTTCCAATTTCCATTTAAAAAAAAAAAAGAAAAAAGATTGTGTAGAATTGGCAAAATTGAAATAAGAACCTAATTTTTTGTCAATTATATTAATTTGTAAAAAACAAAAAAATAAAAATAAAAATAAAAAATAAAATATAAAAAAAAAAAAAAAAAAAAAAAAAAAAAAAGAACTGAATAGAAGAAGACAAACCACCTGTAATCAAATGGTCACCTTCTCTACTACCACTACAGTAACATGGAATAACAGTTATGATTGTTATTATTGATGCTACTAAACGTAAAAGAGATGAAAATATATATTCGTCAATACCTATCTAAAGCAAAAATAAAATAAAATAAAATAAAATAAAATAAAATAAAATAAAATAAAATAAAATAAAATAAAATAAAATAAAATAAAATAAAATAAAATAAAATAAAATAAAATAAAATAAAAAAAAAAAAAAAAAAAAAAAAAAACAGTAGTCATTTTCATAATACAAAAAAATTAATTATTAATATCAACAATAATGATCATCATAGAATGAATATTGACAGTAAAAATTATTATCTTAGTGACATATATAATAATAATAATAATAATAATTTTTTATTATTATTTAAGGAATAGAAAGGGATTTTAAAATTCCCCCCTGACGTAACTCAGAGAAGACAGAGGTAGAAATGAACAATTCAATTGGGAATAAAAATATCAATAATACTATTGGAAATAATATTATCGTTTTTCTTACAACACAAATCAAAAAAAAAATAAAATAAAATAAAATAAAATAATAATTGAATTCTCTAAATAAAAAAAAATTAATAATAATAATTTAAATAAATAAATAAATAAAAAATGTCCATAATTTTACTAACATTAATAAGAAGAAAACCAATTTAGATGATAATGATAGTAATAAGGACAATAATAATTAATGACCGGATAGGTTAAACAGTAGATATTTAAGAGTTTTTAATTTTTTTATTTATTATGAGTATATTATTTAATAAAGAATAATTAATTCATAAATTTTATATTAATATCTGTTAAAGTTCAACATAATATTTAGACTTTTGTACATTAAAGTATTATAAATATTTATAATATTTGATTAAGTAATAATTTGTATGTAAAATATAAAAAGAAAATTTTTTATGAAATTAATATTTGGAGCCTTTTAAATATGTTATTAAAACATATAAATTAATAAAATAATAAATAAAATTTTAATTGAATAATAATACATTTTGTTGTGTACATATCATATCTTATTTTGACTCCTTAACAGATTAAGAGTCTCATATATCAAGAGACCTATTATTAATTTTAATTTTTAAGACATTTTAATGATTTTAATGACTTTACAATATATTTAATTATTTTTTATATTAATGTTTCAAAAAATGGCTAAAAGAAAGAATAACAATAATAATCATATTGAAGAGAGTTCGAGTTCATCGAATCCAACTGATAATAAGGACAATGAATCGATTTCTTCATATGAAGATGATGAAGCCAATGATAAAAGGATTATCATAAATAAATATTATGGAAATTTAACTAAATCTGTTTTTGAAATTAAAGATTTCATATTAAATAAAGAAAATTTCTTAGATTGGTATGAGCCTTTAAAGAGACATCTCATTGCCAATGATTTAGATATTTATATTGAAAAAGAAATCCAATATTCAAATATGAACAGAGGTCAAATAAAAATCGGACAACGCTGTTCAATCTATCATAATAAATAGTTTAGAAAAATCAAACCAAGAATATTTACAAGGATGTAACACTGTGTATAGTATGATTGATAGTTTAAAAAACCGTTTCTATCAATCTGGCCAAGCACTATTAAATATTCTTGAATATAAAATTATTAATCTTAAGTTAATAAATAAGTTAATAAACAATGATTATATTCAATATATTAATAAATTAAACAATCT
Source organism: Neocallimastix lanati (nom. inval.) (assembly GCA_016946835.1). Classification (NCBI taxonomy): domain Eukaryota; kingdom Fungi; phylum Neocallimastigomycota; class Neocallimastigomycetes; order Neocallimastigales; family Neocallimastigaceae; genus Neocallimastix; species Neocallimastix lanati (nom. inval.). The sequence continues at coordinate 1,351,759 of JACVTC010000020.1, read as the reverse complement.
TTTCGAACAACATAAATTTGAATTTAATAAACTAAAAAGAATTCCTTTTGATGAGGAAACTAAACTTTTATTTGCAGTAAATGAATTAGATAGAATTGGTATAAATTCACCACCAATTCATAGTTATAAAACTTTTGATGATCTTATTAAAGAATTAAACAAAAAGTATGATTTTTTTTTTTTTTGAAAAAGCCGAAATTTTAAGGTCAAAAAACTACTGTTGTAAACGATTCAAATGTCAATAATATAAATAGAAATAAACCAAATAATAATAATAAAAATTATAATAATTCTAATAATATTCCTAACGAATATTATTGTCATATATGCAAAACAAAAGGTCACTCTACTGATCATTGTAAATATAATCTTTTAATTAGAGAAAATAATAAATTAGATGATAATGATAAAAATTATAAAAATAATAATAACAAAAAAAAAAAATTATTATAAAAGATATAATAACAAAAATAATTATTACTCTGGAAATATTATTAATAACAACAATGATAAATCTAATAATAATAACAATAGCTTTTTTTTTTTTTTTGAAAATAATAATGAAAATGAAGATGAAGTATACATTGATTTTACAGGAAATATTTCAGTAATTCAAAATTGTAATTATACAACAATAAATAATAATAATAATTCCACACATTGGATTATTGATAGTGGAACGGGTATCAACTTAACTAATAACATCAATAATTTAAACAATATAAATAAAGTAAAATAATAAAAATATCATTTATCCAAATGGTGATTTAGAAAAAGTCAAAAATGTAGGTACTTACAAATGGTAAATTTAAAAATAAAGATTTTATATTATCAAATGTTTATTACGCGTCAAATATTCAAAACAATCTAATTTCCACTCATTCAATATTAAAAAATGGATGCTCTATTATAATGAAACGCGTAAATAACAAAGACCGTTTACAAATATACAAAAATAATAAGTTAATTGCAAATATTTTTGCGAATTGATAAAAATTTATTCGTGTTTGATACAATACCTTCAAATAGTACTATTTCTAAGAATTATGTTCTCAACATTGATACAAACTTGTGGCATGCTCGTTTGGGACACTTTTATAATAATGATATCAAAGATTTTGTCATTGAGCATACTAAACATCATAATGATAAAAATTGTCGCCAATGCAAAATCACTAAATTAAAGAGAAAAACCATTTTACTCTTCCCCTAAATAATGCTTCAAAACCTATGGAACTAGTTCATTCTGATGTAGTCGGAAAATTGGAAACATCATATAATGATTTCAATTATTATGTTACTTTTCTTGATGATTTCTCTAAAAAAATTTGGGTCTACCTTATCAAATCAAGAATAAATCTGATGTTCCTAACAAAACGAAAATAGAACTCAAAAGAATGAACGACAAAATCTTAGAATTAAAGAAGGAATTAAACAATAACGTTGCTATGGCCGGAAAGACTGCTATCGAGGCTCTAGAACAAAATAGAGATACTAGAATAGCCATTGAAATCAAAAGCAGAAGGAAAATAATAAGCTAATAGAATTCCTCAATGAGTTTGATACAAGAGCATCTCAGTTCCAAAACGAGATCACTACTTTAAATCAAGATAACAAAAAATTATTCGATATGATACAATCCGTGGCAGGAACGGCTATTACAAATAAAGATTTACAAAATGTAGCTACACTTAAAAATATAGATGAAGTAAATACCAGAATATTAGACTATTATTCCAAACTGGAAGAAACTAAAAATACAATTATTACATTATCGAAAGAAAGTTCTAAAGAACAAAATAATACACTACTTTCTTTAGGTGGAAGCATAGAACGAGGAATAACTCAACACCAAAAGAAATTTGAATCACTTCTTAAAACGTTAAACGTAAATTATGATAAGTCCTTAGATTCTATAAAAGAAATTACCATGAAAGCTATATCAGATGCTAAGCTCTCAGAAAAACTGACAATTACTACTACATTGGATCCTAAAACAAATCAAGCTTTTGCGGGGATTATGAAAAATATCTCTGAACTCGCTGCACAATTTACTGTTTCATTAAAACTTCTACAAGACCAAATGGAAGCCTTTAAGAACAGCCAAGATAAGCAAAATGACAACATTTTAAGATCCATATCTCTATGCAATGAGTCAATTAATTTTTACAAGAACTTTGTAGAAAACTATGATGTTTCCCCTTCTTCCAAGGATGGTCAAATTTTGTCTAACTTAATAACCAATTCCATTAATGATATTTTTGCCAGAATCGAAAATATAATCCCAGCGAATACTACAGTTATTCCCACTAATATTAATAATAGGGAAATCTTTAATTATAACATTTATTTAGATACTATTATCAGATATCCTAAAACTGCCATTCTCTTTGATTATCAAACTGATTCTAACGGGTTCATTTCAAACATTTCCATCAAACACAAATTTGAAAAATATACAAATAATCTATTAAATTATATATTCAAAAAGTATACATCTTCTGATGATTTATCATCCATGGCTAGTCTGAAAACGGCTGATGTCTTGAACCTTCCGTTCCGTAAATTTACCACTTCCATCAAAAAGGACAAAGGTAAGGAACCGGAACCTATTGTTGTTCCTCCTAAACCACTGGAAATTCCGATGGCATCAACGTCAAGCCCTAATATTGTCAATCCTTCCAACTTCCCCACAAGAGAAGACCTTGACCAAATCACCAAAATCAACACTGAGTTGAACGAGGCAGATTCGGCCAAACAATTTCCTAGTAGGGCTTTATATCGTGAATTCAAGGTCATAGATAGTAACATTGCGGAATGGGCTAAATCTACTGCGGTAAAGCTTAGTGCTAGCAACAGAAAGGTTTCATTTCAGGTTCCTTATAGCCTCACTTATTCCGACTCATCTTCGGAACAGGCTAAGGACCCTTCTACCTTTCAAAGGATCTTTAACATTAAGAAACCTATTTTTTCTGGCAGAGTTGAAGATGCTGATGACTTCGTGTATCAATTCCACGATTATTTACATCACTTTGCTCATCCGCCAAATGAAGAATACCTTTGTACTGCGTTTTTGTCTTGCCTTCCTACCGCTCAAAGAAACTATTTTTATAATAAGTTCCTTCCTGCGAGGGGGGTAAGTTCCGGCAGAATATCAATCCCATTCAATGAAATTCTCGCACACTTTCAAACAAAGTTCGCTACATATACAATAGAAGAAGCCCAATCTTTATGGAACAATCTAAAATTGGAAAAGAACCATCTCGATGTATTCGAAACGAAGATAAATAAAATCGCTAAAATATTAAAAATATCAGATTATGCTAAAGGACTAAAAGTATATGAAATAATGCCAAAAAAGTGGCAAGAAGAAGCAATAAAGAAGAACATTTGTTTTTCTACCTTTTCAGACGACAATTTTGAACCAGTCATGCGATTTGTAAATAAGATGGCCTTAGAAGAAAGAGTTTTGCAAGATCAAAGGAACGAATACCTACAATTATCAGGGGTTAGAAGCCAAAATCAGGAAGTACCAAGAAATTTTGATAAAACTTCTAGAAAAGGTAGTACTAGAAGGAAGAGCAAATCTACCAAAAATACTCAAGTAGCTATAATCACAGATAACACGGATAAAAAAGAAAATAAAAATAACAAACCAGGATACAAGGCCTTTAAAAAAAGAAATAAAAACAAAAAAAGGAGACAAGCGTCCTACTTTAACATAACAGAAAATGACGATTCAGACGATACTGAAATGGAGTCGGAAGATGAAATTGACGTTATGGAAAAACAGTTTCAAGATTTATTAAAATCAAATGGAAATAAATTCCACAAGTACGAAGTTCAGTGTACAAACGAAGTCTCTCATTATTTCATCAATGAAATGTTCACTCCGGATCCGAAATATTTCACTAATAGCATGGATCTCCAAAAAACCATTGATAAATTACAAGTATCGGCTCCCTGGAAAATTACTAAATATGCAGAAGCATATATTAATCCTATTATTACGAGTAACTCTGAAAAGCAACCGATGATTAGGCTATTAATGCTTATAGATTCTGGAGGATCCCTAAATTTAATCAGTAAAAAATTAATGGATATATTAAAATTACCGAGTAAGGCATCCTACCAAGAATTCTCCACAATAGCAGGAAAAGCTAAAGCGACAAGAAAAACACTTATCTCATTCTATTGTAAACTTGCAGATAAAATAAGAGAAACTAATGATGAAGAATTTCTTAATGCAGTACCGCAATATTCTCACTTCCTAGTCGTCAAAAACTTACCATTTGTGATCATAGATTCACCAGATTACATGTTCAGTATCGGTAAAATGGCTCAGAGAAAATACAAAATTCCAATAGATCGTATTGAGGAATTCTTCCCTACTGACTACCGTTTGAATCAAGACGAACCAGGAAATAATCCAGTAATTAACGAAACGATTGAAAATGCTATGCAAAATCAATTGTTAGCCGAAGAGAAAGATAAACAGGATATCAATAGAACTGGATATCCATTAGAAGATTTAGGCGAGAATATTGAAAATACTTTGGAAACTTCTCACCCACGACGAGCAAATGGAGATCAAAGTACCACTACCTGGAGAGAAATTCCAATTTATTCAACGGCTCGAAATGAAAATGATGAATTCCGAAGAAGAATTAGAGAAAGGAATGAAGAAATTATAAATGTCAGCAATCATTATGACGTTTCCTTTCATAATATTCTAACAGAGATCGCACAGAACGATGAATCGGAACTACTAAACCTACAAAGGGATCTTCATCGAAACGAAGTCACTCTTACCAATGAAAAAACCATTAAAAATAACAAGGAATTAATCGAAAAGCTCCTACCAAAGGAATTAAAGGAATTTAAAGATGTCTTCGAAGTGCCTAGAGGAGTTCCACCTTCTAGAGGAAAATGGGACTTTAAGCTGAGTATTTCAAAAGCTGATTTATCAACTTTACCACTAGCCAAACCCAAAATTACTTCGAAGGATGCCTCCATAGCTACTAAGAATATGATTAAAAATTACCTTGACGAAGGTTGGATAGAACCAGCTGTTCTTTCTCATGCGGTAAACATGTTCCCAGTTCCCAAACATGATGGCTCTTTTCGATACGTGTACAATTACGTCCCTGTTAATAAAATTTGTGATGTTGCCCAAAACTCCATTCCTAACCTGAGAGAACAGGTAAACGAATTATGTAAACACAAATTTATTATCTGTTTAGACCTTCGTTCGGCCTATAATCAAATTAGGATAACGGATCCCTTGACCAAAGAAGCAACTGCCTTTATTTGTGAATGGGGTATCTATACTTGGAACGTAATGCCTTTTGGCCTAAGTGATGCTCCCCCTTTTTTTCAGGCCTTCATGAATAATGTCCTCTTCGATAAACTATTCAATGGGGTCTTGTGCTACTTAGATGATGTCGTTGTGTATGGCGATACTAAGCAAGAATGTATAAACAACTGCAAGTGGGTCTTAGAACAATTTAAAAAGTTTAAACTATTCTGTAAAATTGAAAAGTGTCAGTTCTTCCCATCCAAAATCGAATATCTTGGTTTCCTTAATAACATATTTATTAAATTTCATAAATTTATTTCCAATACTACTGTAAAGATATGATCAATATCTTTAGTACATTAATTAATTTATTTTGTACATTAAATTATTTAATGTAATTCACGTTTACAAAATAATGCTAATGCATTAAATTATGTAAAATATATTAATTTATGAAATTAATTGATTTATGAAAATTAATAATAAATTTATATTTCATATAATATATAAATTTAAAAATATAAAATTAATTTTTAAATAACCTAAAATTTAGTAATAAAATATATTAATAATTTTAGTTTAGTTTAATTTTAGTTTAGTTTAATTTTAGTTTAGTTTAATAATCATAAAAATTAAATAGTAATATATAATTAATAGTATTAATAATAAAAGAATAATAAATAAATAATAAATAAGAACTTATTCAATTTGAGTCAAAACAAATTGAATAAAAAGCTTATTGAATTAGTTTTAGTTTTTTATAACTTTATTTAATTTTAGATTAGTTTTTGTTTATTTTATATTGAATATATATTTAAATAAATAGAAATAGTATATTATAATATAATTAAGAAAAAATATAAATACATGTAAAATTATTCTATTAAAGAAAATGTAGTTGTTATTAACTATTTTGCAGTTAATAACTAATAAAAAGAATTTTTATAATAAAGTGATTAATAAAAGAATTTTTTTTTAAAAAATAAATTTCATTTGAGTATTGTTATTGATAGTGTTGTTTTTGTTTTTTTTTTTTTCGTAATTGTAATCTGCTCCATAAGGAACATTTTACAATAACAACTACCTTGTTATAAAAAGTGGAGCACGTTACGATCACGAGATTAGAGAACTACCAGTTAAAGAACTACCAGTTAAAGAACTACCAGTTAAAGAACTACCAGTTAGAGAACTACCAGTTAAAGAACTACCAATTAGAGAATTACCAATTAGAGAACTACCAGTTAGAAAACTACCAGTTAGAGAATTACCAATTAGAGAACTACCTATTAGAAAACTACCATTTGAAGAATTACTAAGAGAAGAAACAAGAAGTAATAATAGAAGAAGTACTATTTGAAGAAGTACTAATTATAATTGCACCCATTAAGTAGCCGCCGTAATTACTAATTATATTGGAATATTTGAGATTATTTTTATTTAAACTTATTATTATTATAATAATTTTGTTTACTCGACGGGCACCATTTCAAGCGGTTAGAGCCAAGTCGACTTTACATAATATTATAATAGTAAATTTAAATAAAAATAATAATCGTATATAAGAATTCTTTTAATTTTATTTTTTCAAAGTGGAAGAACTTAATATTAGGCTAAGAAACCTCCACATTGAAGATATGGCGGAACGTGGACGAGAAGAAAAACGGAAGGTCAGTAAGCCACCGATTTTTAACGGTGAAAGAAAAGAACTTAAAGGGTTCCTCACAATTGTAAATATGAACTTTGAGGATACCCCAGATGACTTTCCAGACGATAGATCAAAGGTTAGATTTATAACCTCATTCTTAAGAGGTGATCCTTTAAATTGGGCCTCAAATCTATGGGATAATGAAGATCCCTTGATCGATAATTTAAATAATTTTAAGAGGGAACTTAAAATTAATTATGGGGATCCAGAAGTGGAGACAATTGTGGCTAATGGTAAATTAGATACCATTCGTCAGAAAAAATATGGGCAAGTGTTAGAATATATTAACCAGTTCAAAACAACTTGCCAAAATTCGGACTTCAACGAATCAGCCAAAATTTATATGTTTCTTAAAGGATTACATTACAAAATGAGGGAACAATTAGTTGTTGTTAACCCAAATCCAGATTCCCTTAACAAGTTGTATACCGATGTAATTCAAATTGAAAATTTGTCAAAGCGAACTAATCTTGTTGAATTCTATTATAATCAGCAACGAGTTAGAAATTCGCAACAAAACAGTAACCACAACCAGAGAAATAGTAGTCGTCGTGATGATCCTATGGATGTTGATTTATTTAGGATCAAAAATGATAGATATAGAAGATACAACCAGAACTATAATCAAAATTTATATGTTGAAAATAAAAGAGACTTTTCTGAAGAAAAGAAAAAAGGTCTTTGTTTTTTATGTAAACAACCAGGACACTTACAGTTTAATTGTCCTAACAGAAAAAGACCTTCTGGAGTTAAACACAAGAATAAAATTAGAGAAACAGATGAAAATCTTCCATTGGCAAAATTAAGAAGAATTAGAATGATCAAGGAATCCGATGATGCTCAAAAAATTAGAGCTATTACTGATGAAGAAAATGCTATGAATAAAAGAAAGAACAATATAATTACTTTCTATATAAAAACAAATGATATTGAAGAAGTTCCAGTTAGGGTTCTTATCGACTCTGGCTCGGATTTGAATTTTATTCATCCTTCGTTCGTTAATAAAAACAAAATTAAATTGAATGAAGTTAAAAGATCTTTCAATGTTACTGGACTAGGATATGGTATCTCTACCATCTACGAACAAACTGAAAAGTGTATCTTACGATTCAAGAACCATTTTGAAGTTATTCAACTCTATGCACTTTATATTCCTGATGTAGATATCATTCTAGGTATTCCTTGGATTGAAAAGCATTGTCCAATGAATTATCATGATTCAAGAAAAATATCCTTTCCTTCTGGTTATTGCGCTAGGAACTGTAATAATGGTAAAAGAAAAAGAAAAAACAAAAATAGAAGCAAGAAAGGTTCAAAGAAGTGTAAGATCGATATCGAACCTGAAGAAGAAAATTCATATGAACCAAGTACTCCATATAAGTGTAAACCCCTCTGGGATTCCGAATCAGAAAGCGAAGCTGAATACGTCCGTGGAAGAAAAGTTAGAACCATTAATGATAGTGATAGTGATAGTGATAGTGATAGTGATAGTGATAGTATTAATATTAGTGTTAAAGATAATGATTGTAGTAAAGAAAAAATTAACTTTTGTAATTTTAGAGAACTTAGTACAATAGATAAAATCAAAAAATCATGTAATTTTATTAAATCATGTAAAAATGAAATTTTAAATAAAGAAAGTAAATTGGTCGCCGAACTAACAAACTATTTTTTTTCTTATCAAAATTGTGTGTTAGACAATTTGTGTAACTGTCTGATTATTCAGAATTTAGATTATAATAATATTGTTAACGATAGTGATAATAAAATTTCTATTCCTCCTTGTTATCTCGATTATATTGAAGTTTTTGATGAAAAGAATTGTGATAAATTACCTCCCCATAGAGAATATGATTGTGAAATAAATTTAAAGGATAATTCAATTCTATTCTATGGTCCTATTTATCCTTTAACAGAAGCAGAAAGGGATGAATTGAAAAAGTATATTAAAGAAAACTTAGCAAAAGGATTTATTAGAAAATCCAAATCACCAGCTGGTGCCCCTGTCTTATTTGTTAAAAAGAAAGATGGCACTTTGAGATTATGTATTGATTACAGAAAATTAAATGAAATGACTATTAGAAATTCATATCCTTTACCATTAATAAGTGAATTAATTGACAGAGTTAAAGGTGCTAAATATTTTACTAAGTTAGATCTTAAATCTGCATATAACTTAGTAAGAATAAAAGAAGGTGATGAATATAAGACTGCTTTTAGAACTCGTTATGGACATTATGAATATCTTGTTATGCCTTTTGGGTTAAAGAATGCACCTGCTACATTTCAACATTTTATAAATGATGTTCTTAGTGACTACTTAGATGATTTTGTTATCTCATATATCGACGATATTCTTATTTATTCAAATAACTTAGAAGAACATCATGAACATGTTAGAAAAGTGTTGAAAAAACTTTTAGATAATAATTTATATGTTAAACTAGAAAAATGTGAATTCGATGTAACGGAAACCTCCTTCCTGGGCTACATCATATCTAAAGATGGTCTTAAACCTGATCCTGAAAAAATTAAAGCTATTTTAGATTGGCCTGTACCTACTAATGTCAAAGAAGTTCAGTCATTTATTGGACTTTGTAATTATTATAGAGTTTTCATTAAAGACTTTGCCAAAATAGCTTTACCAATACATAAACTCACTCGTAAAAATGTACCTTTTATTTGGGGACCTGAGCAACAGTATGCTTTTGTTAAATTGAAAGAACTTTTCACATCTGCTCCAATTTTAATTAATCCTGATAGTAATAAACCGTTTATCGTTGAAACTGATGCTAGTAACTTTGCATTTGGAGCTGTACTTTCTCAAGAAGTTGATGGCATTCTCCATCCAGTTGCCTTTATTTCTTCGAGTTTGACTAAGTCTCAAAGAAACTACCCCATTTATGATAAGGAACTTCTCGCTATTAAAGTTGCTTTGGAGCAATGGCGTCACTTTTTAGAGGGTGCTCGTCATCCCTTTACTATTTACACTGATCATAAAAATTTAACATTTCCTAGAAAACCGGAAATGCTTTCGCAACGTCAAATTAGATGGTATGAATTTTTATCTCGTTTTGATTTTAATATTGTCTATAGATCTGGGAAAAAATCGGGTAAACCTGATTTACTATCTAGGAGAAGTGATCATTTATTTAATTTTGAATTTAATTCTTCTTGTCGTGTTATTAACTGTTTTACTATTAATAATGATACCTTTGCTAATTCTATTTTGAATGCTCTTGAGAATGATGAATTCTATAATTCTGTTAAATCATCCTTATCTATTAATAATGCTGTAAACCCTAAAATTCAAAATATTAATAAATTTATGATTGATAAAGAAGGATTTTTACTCTTTAATAATCTGATTTATGTTCCTAAATCGATTCGAACGAGAGTTCTTGAACTCCATCATGACTCTCCTACTGCTGGTCATTTTGGTGTTTCTAAGACTCAAGAATTACTTAGCCGCAATTTTTGGTGGCCTAATTTTTCTCTTGATGTTAAAAAGTTTATTAAGTCTTGTGAAGTTTGCTGTAAATCAAAAATTCCTAGACACAAGCCATATGGACTTCTTTCACCCTTGTCCACTCCTAATAGAGCTTGGTCTGATATTTCTATGGATTTTATCGTTGAATTACCTAAGTCTAAAGATATGACTACAATTATGGTTGTTGTTGATCGTTTGACTAAAATGGCTCATTTTATTCCTTTTCGTTGTCTTCCTACTGCTTCAATTGCTGCTGATGCTTTTATCTCGAATATTTTTAAATTACATGGTTTCCCTGATTCTATTATTTCTGATAGAGGATCGCAATTTACATCTGAATTTTGGAATCGCTTATGTAAACTTCTTGATATTACTCATTCTCTTTCTACCTCCAACCATCCGGAGACTGATGGTCAAACGGAGAGGGTGAACGGAATATTGGAACAATATCTTCGTTGTTTCATAAATGAAAGGCAAAATAATTGGGTCGATTTACTACCTTTCGCTGAATTCGCTTACAATAATACTTTACATCAATCTATAAATCAATCACCATTCTTCGCAAACTATGGTTTTAATCCTAAATTTAGTCCTGAGATTCCATCCTCAGAAAGACCAAGTAGAGCTGAAAAAAGAATATTAGATATTAATAAAAATATTGAATTTTTAAAAAGAAACTTAGAAGAAGCTAAGAAAACTTATAAAAAATACGCCGATTTGAAAAGACTTCCTTCCCCTAATTTCGAAGTCGGTAAAAAAGTTTGGTTACTTAAAGGATCTACTACTAAGAATGTTAAAAGAAAACTAGCCGATCAATTGATAGGTCCTTTTGAAATAATTGAAAAAGTTAGTCCCTTAGCGTACAAACTTAAACTACCTAATAATATGCATTGTCATCCAATTTTTCATGTTTCTTTACTTGAACCTTATTATGAGAATGAATTTGAAGATAGAAATGTTAATAAACGAAAGAGTATAAATTTAACTACAAATAATTCCGATAAGATTCCAGATAAAATAATTAATATGAGAACTTATAAAGGAAAGAATCGTTTTCTTATCTCTTGGAAAGGATCAAATGAAGACTCTTGGATAGATGAAGATCAAATTTTAGATAAACAATTAATTCAGGAATACTTTAGAAAAAATAAGAAAAATAAAACAAGAACAAAGGATCAAGAATCTATTAAGAATGATGATCATGCCAATGATTTCATTGTAAGACATAAATATCAACCCTTTGTTATAGAACTTCCCTCAAGAAATGATTCTCGCAGGAGCTCGACTTAAAGGGCGAGATTGTAAAGATATGATCAATATCTTTAGTACATTAATTAATTTATTTTGTACATTAAATTATTTAATGTAATTCACGTTTACAAAATAATGCTAATGCATTAAATTATGTAAAATATATTAATTTATGAAATTAATTGATTTATGAAAATTAATAATAAATTTATATTTCATATAATATATAAATTTAAAAATATAAAATTAATTTTTAAATAACCTAAAATTTAGTAATAAAATATATTAATAATTTTAGTTTAGTTTAATTTTAGTTTAGTTTAATTTTAGTTTAGTTTAATAATCATAAAAATTAAATAGTAATATATAATTAATAGTATTAATAATAAAAGAATAATAAATAAATAATAAATAAGAACTTATTCAATTTGAGTCAAAACAAATTGAATAAAAAGCTTATTGAATTAGTTTTAGTTTTTTATAACTTTATTTAATTTTAGATTAGTTTTTGTTTATTTTATATTGAATATATATTTAAATAAATAGAAATAGTATATTATAATATAATTAAGAAAAAATATAAATACATGTAAAATTATTCTATTAAAGAAAATGTAGTTGTTATTAACTATTTTGCAGTTAATAACTAATAAAAAGAATTTTTATAATAAAGTGATTAATAAAAGAATTTTTTTAAAAAATAAATTTCATTTGAGTATTGTTATTGATAGTGTTGTTTTTGTTTTTTTTCGTAATTGTAATCTGCTCCATAAGGAACATTTTACAACTACTTCATATAAAATTATAAATTTCAAATCTGACAATGGTACTGAGTATACCAACAAAACTTTAACTACCTATTTAGAAAATTTTGCCATAAATTTCATTCATTCGGTTCCTGGTTACCCACAACAAAATGGTCGTGCTGAACGCTTAAATCAAACACTTAATCGTTGCGCATCTACTCTATTAAACTCTGCTAAGTTACCCTACAAGTTTTGGGATTCCGCTATTCTTTGTACTGCTTACCTCTATAACTTGAATCCACATCAGAATATTAATAATAAAATTCCAAATGAATTATTTTTCAATAAATCAGTTGATATTATTTCTCACCTTAAAGTTTTTGGATGTAAAGCATTTTCCTTTAATAACCACAAAACGAATAAATTTGACAATAACTCTAAACCTGGTATATTTTTAGGATATGCACCTGACTCTCTTGGCTACAAAATTTTAGATATTTCTACTAACTCTATAGTTACTTCAAGAGAGGTTTATTTTATGGAAGATATGCCTGGAACTATAAATACTACATTCTTTTGTGACAAATATATTGATTCTATTATTAATTTTAAGGATTTTTTAATTGAGGGGGAAAGTATTAATGATAATAATAATATTCATTCACAATTAAATAATCCTATAAATAATAATAATAATAATAATAATAATAATAATAATAATAATAATAATAATAATAATAATAATAATGAAGATGATGATGATTATAATAATGATAATGATTATAATAATAATAATAATAATAATAATAATAATAATAATAATAATAATAATAATAATAATAATGAAGATGATGATGATTATAATAATGATAATGATTATAATAATGATAATGATTATAATAATAATTATGATAATAACAACGATATTTATAATAATGACAATAATAATAATTATGGTAATTACAAAGATATTTATAATAATGACAATAATAATAATAATAATAAAATTATTAATAATAATAATGAAACTAAAATAGAAGAAAATGAATATGATAGTGAATCTGATAATGAATTTTTTAAATGAAAGAAAACTTAAATATATAAACAAGAAAAGATCACATAACAATAATTCAGATGATTCAGATGAAGAAAATTTAACTTCCAGAAAAGAAAAATTACAATCAGAAAGTAATAAAAGATTTAAAATTTTAAATATTAAAACAAATATCCCAACAACGTATCAACAAGCTAATTAATTCACCAGAAAGTGAAGAATGAAAAGAAGCAATAGATGACGAATTAAAAAATATGTACGACAACAATGTGATGAAAGTAGTAAAAAAAAACATACCAGCTGACGCAAATATAATCGGTACTAAATGGGTCTTTGCCGAAAAGGATAATAAGAAGAAAAAAGGCAAGATTAGTGGCTCTTGGTTGCCAGCAAGTTGCTGGAGAAGATTTTTATAGAGACATACTCCCCAACAGTTCAAGCAGACAGTCTAAGACTTACGGTTGCTATTGCATCAAAGTTCAACTGGGATTTAAAACAATTGGATATAAAAAGCTGCATACTTAAATGCAGATTTGGAAGAAAGGATTTATACAAAGATTCCTTATGGTGATAAAAAAGTTTAATACTAATAAATTCTGGCTACTTAAAAAAAGCTCTTTATGGTTTAAAACAAGCTGGAAGAATGTGGCTATAAAATAAATCAGATAGATTATATTAATAAAATAATAGAAAAATATATTATGAAGAAGAAATAAAAAAATAAAAACACCACGCAGGAAAATTACAGAATATGAAATAAATAATTCAAATTTAATAGATCCAAAAATATATAAATCTTTTCTTGGTGAGTTACTATATATCGCTGTAAAGTCAAGGCCTGATATAATGTTTTCTGTAAGTGAAGCCTCAAGAATATGTGAAAATCCAACAGAAGCTGATTATTAAAATTTAATGAACATCTTACAATATTTAAAAGGTACAAAAAAAAAAATAAATCTATACATTATAATAAAAATAATAAATTTATCGGATACTCAGATTCAGATTTTGCTAACGATGAAAAGACGAGAAGATCTACAAGTTGGATATATATTTTTACTTGGAAAAAGCCCTATTTCATGGAATTCTCAGTTACAAGAAAAACGTAACTTTATCTACTGCTGAAGCTGAATTTGTTAGTTTAACTGAATGTACTAAACAAGCTTTATGGTTCAAAAATTTATTTAAGGAAATATTTAATCAAGATATAAAATTTAAAATTATGGTAGATAATAAAGCATGCATTGCAATTGCTCAAGATACAAATTCTAAAGGAAGATGTAAGCATACAGACTTAAAATATAAATTTATTCAAGAAGAAATTATGAAAAACGAAATTGAATTAGAATACATTAATACTGAAAACATGTTAGCTGATCAATTAACTTAAAGTATCTCAGGAGTACAAATGACAAAATTTACAAATTTAATTTTCAAAGAATAATATTTCTTTAATTGTATATAATTTTTTTTAAAAAAAAAAAAAAAAAAAAAAAAAAACTTGTATATAATAATTAAAATATTTTATATAATACTTAATGTAGGGGGAATGTTAAAGTTCAACATAATATTTAAACTTTTGTATATTAAAGTATTATAAATATTTATAATATTTGATAAAGTAATAATTTGTATGTAAAATATAAAAAGAAAATTTTTTTTATGAAATTAATATTTGGAGTCTTTTAAATACTTTATTAAATCATATAAATTAATAAATAATAAATAAATTTAATTGAATAATAATACATTTTGTTGTGTACACATCTGATTTTATAATGACTCCTTAACAAATTATTAATTATTGATATAAAACAAATATGTGTAGCAACATATTTGTATATTTAATAATAATTATTAAATATTAAATTTATATTTTATTTGTCAATAATAATTCTTGAAATCATTTCTTATTTATGTATTAGATTATTACTCATATATATTATTTACTATTATATTAAATATATTTAATTAAATAATTGAATTATTATTTCCTTCTTAATATATTATATATTTACATTCTAATTATATATAACTTAATTATTCTTATTTTATTTTAAAGTTATATATATAATATCGTATTAATTATTTAATATGTAAATCATCCTAATGATAACTATTCTTAATTACTTTTTTATGGTTATTTATGAAGGATAGAAAAATAGTAATATTAATTCAATAAAAAAAAATATAATTATATTTTGCAAAGTAAAAATAATAGCACATAAAAGTTCATTAAATCAAAATTGTTGGAGATATCGGGGATATGCACTAGTATAGTTTATGTTATTTTAGGAATTTTTTGTTTTTAAAAATTAGAATTGAGTTTTAATATGGCATTTTAAAACATCTAAAAATTATGTATTTTTATTGATATCATATAATAAAATAACTCATAATGTGTAAAATTAAAATTTATTTAAAATATAATACTTAAAAAAGGACAACTGGGAATTTGGACCAGAATAAAAACAAACAAGTCTTAAATTTCATAAAAATAAATAATAAAAAAAAAAAAAAAAATAATTATGAATATAGGAAAGTACAATTTAGTAAAGAATTATTAATAATAAAATAAAGGTTATTAATTCATTCTTTACCATTATATGATACGATATTTTATTAAATACCGTATATGTTAGTTGGGCGTTTGTGCAAAAGGGAATTACTCCAAGAATATTATATTACAATAATTATATTTACTTTTTAGTTATTTATCTTTTATTATTTTATTTATTATATTTTATCATAAAAAAAATACATGTTTTATTATTATTCCTTAAAAAAAAAGAAAATATTTATTTATAAATTATTTTCATAATTATATTTTTTACTAATTTTATAAATTTTATTTATCGAAACACTAAAATTAATTAATAAATATAAATATTCATAACTTTTTACTTATAACTATTAATTCATATTGTTTAACATTATTTAAAAATTATTTTAATATTAACATCAATTTAATTAAACATTCAATCTCCGTTATAATTAATATAACTAATTTTACTATATTATCAACAATTCTTTTAATATTTTTAATATTATTATTTAATTTAATATTTTAATAATTAATAATAATAAATTATCTTTAATAATATATTAATAATATATTTTAAGATTCATTATATAAAATTAATTTTTAATAAATATTTATATTAATAATTTTTCTAAATAATTTTTCTATTATTTTCTATTATTTTTACTGGACATGCATCAAGATGCCCCCACTTAGCTTAGACTTCGTCCCTTGAAGTCTATAAGCATATTAAAATATTTATTAAACTAATAATATTATTATATATTTTATAATATTTTTTTTATATTTTTTTTTTTTTATATTTTTTATATATATCAAAATTTTTTTTTTTTTTTTTTATATATATATCATAATTTTTTTTTTTTTTTTTTTTTTTTTTTTTTTTTTTTTTACTGATTATAATTTAGGAAATTACTAATATATGGAATTACATTTTTTAGATGAATGTTTCTCTCTGCAATTTCGTTCGTATAAGGATCACATACTGTGACAGTATTAAATTGCTGTTTAACTATTTTTAATGGTCCGATATAATAAGGGTCTAGTTTCCTTCGATTGAAATTTCTAACTAAAACTAGGTCTCCTGGTTTGAATTCACTTCTTAATCTTTTAATCTGTCTTCTCCTATCTTTCCATAATTCATTTGCAGTTTCAATATTTTTGATTGCTTCAGAAATCCAATTATGGTGATTAATAAATTTTCGAACAAAATATTCTTCTTCTGATTCTTCAGGAAATCTTTTGTCAATATTAATTGCTAATTCAAATGGTTGTAAGTCTTTCCTACCATAGAGTAATTCGAAACTACTAAATTTAGTAACTTCATTTTTTGTTGTTCTTAAAGCCCAAAGTGCACTAGGTAAAATATCATCCCATTCTTGATTTTGTTTACTTAATTCTTTAAATTGGCTTTTAAGAATTCTAATATATTTGACTATTTCTCTATTCCTGTTTTCAACTTCTCCGTTAGAAGCAGGATGATAAGTACTAATATAATGTACATAGACATCATTTAAATCTAGGAAAGCTTTTGTTTTATCAGATATGAATTGCGGGCCATTATCAGTAATTAATATCTCTGGAATCCCGTGTCTTGAAAATATATTATTTAAAAATCTAATGACATCTTCTGATTCTGTTTTGGCTAATGCTTCAGCTTCCACCCATTTTGTTAAATAATCTACAAGTACTATTATATATTTATTACCTCTGAAAGATTCGTATAAGGGTCCAACTAAATCCAATCCTACCCGAGTAAAAGGTAGACCTGGGGGTGTAGCTAAATCTTCTGTAAATACATTCGGTGGTTGTGGTTTACATAATTGACATACATGACAAGATTTAATAAATAATCTGATATCCTTATTCATTCCTATCCAATAATAGTTCCTTTTCAAACGATGGTAGGTTTTAAAGTTACCTTCATGTCCTAAACAATGAGCTTTACTAATAAGTTCCCATTTTTCATTATCATTAAATATTACTTTTCTTAATTCATTATTATCTTTATAATACTGAACTCCATCAATTAATACAAATTTCTGGTTTATTATTTTTTTATAGAAATCATTTAGTATTTCAGTACTATCATCAATATCATTATTATTAGTATTAACATGATTAATATTATTATTATTATTATCATTATTATTAAAACTATGTTTATTATTTTCTTCAGTTTGAAATACCATATAATTCACATTCAATTTATTTTCCACTCCATTATTTTCACTATTATTATTATGTAATTTATTATTAAACTTATTAATGTTATTTACATTATTTTTAATTTCCTCATATTCCATTTTGTAATTTTCATTATTACTATTGATCTTAATTTCATCCACTAACTCTTTTATTTTATTAATTTTAGTATTTTTCTTATTTCTAATTTCTTCGTTATTTTTAATTTCACAATTTTGAATTTCATTATTTATAACTTGGTTGAATACATCTTTATTATAATTTTTTATATTATTTCTTTTATTTTTATTTTTTATATGTTTATCATCATTTTTTATATTTTTGATTATATATTTTTCATTGTTAGAATGTAATCTAGATAGTGCATCAGCAACTACATTCCTCCTCCCCTCTTCATATAACACTTTAATTTTTAAAATACTGAACTCAGTTATCCATTTGACATGCCTTGCTGAAGAAGGTTCTTTATTTTTAAATATGTAAACTAAAGGCTTATGATCGGTATAAAGAATTGTCTCAAAACTATTACCAGTGAGAAAAGGTTTAAATTTCATGACACAGTAAAATGCGGCAAGCCCCTCAAGTTCTGTAATGCTATAATTGATTTCAGAATTGGAAAGTGTCCTACTTTCATAATATAATGGCTTCTCAATGTTGTCATCGTCTAACTGAAGTAGTACCCCGCCAATTCCTGATTTAGATGCATCTGAACGAACAATAAATGGTTTATCAAAATTTGGAGGTGACAATATAGGTGCATTAATAAGACGAATTTTTAAAAATTCAAATGCATTATTAGATTCGGTAGACCAAACAAAAGGAACATTCTTTTTTGTTAAATCATATAAAGGTTTAGCAATTTGGGCAAAATGGCTAATGAATTTCCGGTAATATCCAATTGCCCCTAAGAAAGAACGTAACTGTTTTAAATTAGAAGGAGGTAACCAATTAGCAATAACTTTTATTTTAGAATTCATAGGTTTTATACCCTTAGTAGAAAGAGTATGACCAAGGAGCTCAACTTCTTCTTTAAAGAAATCACATTTTTCAAAATTCACTTTTAATCCATTATTAGCAAGAATGAGGAATACTTTTTCTAGGTCTTTGATGTGTTGATCTAATGAAGGAGAATAAATAACTAAGTCATCTATGTAAATAAAAACACATACTCCGATTAAATCAAAAAATATTCTGTTCATCTCCCTTTGAAAAGTAGCGGGAGCGTTGCATAGTCCAAAAGGCATAACTTCAAAATTAAAGTTTCCGTAAATGGTCGTAAAGCAAGTGATATCTTTATCATCAGAATGCATAGGAATCTGATGGTACCCTGAGAAGAGATCAATAGTAGACAAAATAGAAATATCACCGCTAACATAGTAAAGTATATCATCTATTAAAGGAAGTGCATAAGCGTCCTTTAATGTACAATTATTAATCTTCCTGTAGTCAACACACATTCTCACTTGACCATTCTTTTTCGGTACCAGTACTACAGGAGAAGACCAAGGAGAACTAGAAGGGACAATTAAGTTATTATTTATAAGTTTAATTAATTCCTTTTTAAGTGCATCAGCTTGCACTTTTGAAATACGGTAGGCCCTCTGTTTAATAGGTGTTGTTCCTGGTATTAAATTAATTCTATGAGGATATAGCTTTGACGAACCCAAATCGTCAGTTTTCAGTGCAAGAACACTAATATAATTTAAAAATAATTTTTCTACATCAGCTTTCAAATTTTCTGGTAATTTTTTTACAATAGAGTGAATCATTTCCAGTTTAGATATTGTGTCGTCTGTGCAAACCTCGTTTTCATTATGTAGTACTTCATTAGTTATTAATAAAAGAGATGGAATCAATTGTGTTGTAATATCAACCGTTTTATTCTTATATTCTTTCCTTTCAATATTTCTATCTACTAATTTATAATTACTATTTAATTTGTTATTGCCATTTTGATCAGAATCGATTTTTGATGGAAGTTTAGAATGTAGTATGGGATTTATATTGTTTGTAACTTTAGAATTAATTTTATGATCATTTATTTTATAATTGTCAATTTTATCATCATTCTTATTATTATTCGTTTTTATTTTGATATTATTTTCTTTATCGATGTCGACACTATTAAAGAAAGGTAATTTTACATTAAAATTATTTATGTTAATATTAGGTAACTCTGATTTAGCATATGTAAAAAGTATATTATTATTATCATTATTATTATCATTGTCACTCCAACTAGTTTCAGAATCCTCATCATTCTCTTCAGAAGAATTATTATTTATATTATTCTCCTTATTCATATTATTTTCTTCGTCATTAATTCTATTTGTACTTTCAGAAGGACTCAAGCTAACATCATAAAATAAAGAAGCTAATTCTATAGGATTATTATTTTCATCAATATGATATAAGGTATCATTAACTAAATTTATATCAAATCTATTTCGTTTAAGTGTGTCAATACCTATTAATATATCAAAGATATCATCCTTATCAATTTTCCTAAAGTAATCGATAAAAGTGTAATTTCCAATAGATATTTTTAGTTCATAAATATCTGAACAAGTTGAATTGTTGGAATATACCTGAAAAATTTTTTCGGATATTCTCCCAATAGGATTTTTATTAATTTTAAATTTTTTTAAAGCCGTAGTGGTAATCAAATTAACGCTAGCACACGAGTCCAAGAAAATTTCAGCTGGTTTCTTATCCACAGTGCCTTTAACTTTAATCACTTTATGTTGGCTTATAATTGTCATTACATTTATTAAAGATGTATTCAAATTTTTCTTTATTTTCTCTTTTCCTTCGGTTAATTTTAATGCTTTTGTAAATTCTGACCTGAACTTTGGAAACAGGTCTAACAAATATACTAACTTCGTTATGACTTCGGTTGATGCTACTTCCTTGATAAAGTCCTTAATTTTAAATTCATTAAAATCTTCCATCATTTTTATGTGTTTCTCTGGCTTGGAATAACTTTTAACATTGATGGGTATATCATCTTTGTTACTGCTCAGTATTTCATTTATTTTATTCAATTTATTCGCTTTTTTTACATTTCTAATATTTGGTTGATTGATATAAGAAAGATCCAAATATTCTAATTTATTTGTGTTATTATTAGTTATTGTTTGATTAGTTGGTGGTTGTGAATCCTCAAAAATTTCAATAGATTCATTGAAAGTAACATTTTTATGATCTTTATTTTCTTTAAATTCTTTACCTTCTTCTTTTTCTGTTGATAGTTTGACATTCGTTCCTCCCTCATCTATTATCATATCAGGTGTTCCTGTAGTTGCTAATTTATTAACGTTTAATTTTCTTTTCATAATAGTATTTTTCTTCATAGCATTTGTAATAATTGGAACTGGATTATCTATAAGCTTTTTCTTTATTTCTTTGGTATATGGGGAGATTTTTATTGAATTATTTTTACCTTTCTTTTGGGCAACAGCGATAATTTCCTCATTATGGTAATTATCAAAATTATTATAAATATTATTTGAATTAGGTTCATTATTAATTTTCTTTTCATTATCATTTATAGAAATTCTATTTAAATCAATTTCATTGTTACTTTGATCATCATTATTATTTTTATAAGTATTATTTATATTAACATCATTGTTAACTTGTTTATTAATAGTGTCATTTTCATAGATGTTGTTATGATTACTATTATTTAATTTATAACCGTTACTAGTATTCTTACTAAGATATTCTATATTATTTAAGTTATTATTATTATTATTATTGGAATAAATATTATCAATACTTGTATGATTATCATCAAATAAACTGTTTGTATAATTTATTTTATTATTCTTATTTAAATAATTATTGTTTATATCATAATTATGTGAATTATCATTATAAGGATATCCATTATTTATTACATCATTATTTGAAGTTGCACTAGCATTATATGAATTATTATTATTATTATTATTATTATTATGTAAGTTATTATTATTATTATTATTATTATGTAAATTATTATCATTAGTATTATTATAATTATTTTTTATTTTCATAGTATTATTATTTAACTTGGGAGAGTATGTTAAATTTACATATTCTTCATTAATACTATTATTTTTATTATAAGTTTGAAGTTTGGTTTGGTTAACGGGAGTTGTCCTTCTCCCATTATTTAGTTTAAATTATTAAAGCTATCTCCATTATTATTATTATTATTTACATTAGCTTTGAAATTACTATTAATATTTGAACTAGTAGTATTAATATCCTGATTTATTCCATTAGAATTTCTATTAAAATTATTATTTCCAGTGGGAATATTATTCTCATTAAAATTATGATTATTTCTATTAGCAATATTATTTCCAGTAAATTTATTATTTTTATTAAAGTAATAATTACTACCATTAAAAGAATTATTGTAGCCATTTTTATTACTATTATTATAATAATTGTTATATTTATTACTATTATTATTATAATCAAAATTATTATTATAATTATTACCCATATCATTATTATTCATATTATAAAGATTATTATTTCTATTACTACCATTATTTTTATTATTAGGACATTCATAAGCTTTATGTCCTACTTGTTTACATGAGTAACACATAACTGATTTTCTAGCTTTTGGTTCGTAGTTATTATAGAATCTTCTTGTATCATAAGTATTATTTTGTTGAATTTGTTCTACTCCGTGATAATAATTATTATTATTATTAAAACTTTTATTTTTATTGTTACTATATCTACCTGGTGTAAACATTCTATTATTGGTGGAGTTTTCATTTATATAACCCATAACATATGATGACGCTTGATATGAATTATCTAAATTATTTCCATGTTCTCTTAAGCTCCTATAAATTGGATGATTTAATAAATTGTTACTATTTTTATTTATGTTGTTTTGATATACCATAACATTCTGAGAATTTTTGTTTGTTATAGTTCGTACTTCAGCTTTTTCTGCACGTTCTGCTACTTCGAACGCTTCTGTTAATGTTTTACAGTTGGCCAAAATTACTTGAGAATGTACATATACCCTATCATGTATAGCATTTAAATAATCATCGACACATATTAATTTTTTATATTCCAAGTCAAGTCGATGATAAAGAGTTAAATAATTATAATTAAATCCTTTAATTGTTTCATTTCTTTTTATTTTTAAGGCCTTTAAAATTGAACACTTATCATTTTGAGTAATTTCTAAATAATCTTCAATGGCTCTCTGGATTTCTTTATATGAGGGAAACCTTTTAACATTATTTCTTGTAGTACATAAAGATTTTAAAAGGTTTTTTATGTCAGCCTCTACTGCGTTCTTTACCCAAATAAAAATTCTGTTTGGTTCCTCGATGTTGTAAATTTCCATAACATTTTTGAAATCTTCTATCCAAGAATCTATGTCCTTACCATAATTTGCTAAGTATGGTAAGTCTCTTCTAATTTTCGAAGCGTCCGCCATTTATCTAATTATTATTTTAATTTGAAATTATATTCTTATATACTTTTACGAGTATAATAATATTATTTTTATTATTGTTATTATTATTGTTATTATTATTATTATTATTATTATTATTATTATTATTATTATTATTAATTCTTATTTTATATACTATTACTAAAATATTACTATTATTAAAATATTATTTATTATTATTAATTATTAATTCACTATTACTAAAATATTATTTATTATTATTAATTATTACTTAATTCACTATTACTAAAATATCATTTAATTATTATTATTATTATTATTAATTCTTATTTTATACACTATTACTAAAATATTACTATTACTAAAATATTATTTATTATTATTAATTATTACTTAATTCACTATTACTAAAATATCATTTATTATTATTAATTATTACTTAATTCACCATTACTAAAATATTATTTATTATTATTATTAAAATATTATCTATTATTTTTTTTTTTTTCTAAATATTATCACATATACTATTAATAAAATATTATTTAATATTAATTTTTATACTAAACTATTACTACTTTTTATTATAATATCATTTCTTAATTAAAGGTTTATTCGTTTTTATACTGGT
Source organism: Neocallimastix lanati (nom. inval.) (assembly GCA_016946835.1). Lineage (NCBI taxonomy): Eukaryota > Fungi > Neocallimastigomycota > Neocallimastigomycetes > Neocallimastigales > Neocallimastigaceae > Neocallimastix > Neocallimastix lanati (nom. inval.). The sequence goes on along the minus strand of JACVTC010000020.1, from coordinate 1,327,393 downwards.
CCGAATTCCCAGTTGTCTTTAATTACTAATAAAGATGATAATAAAAAAAATTAACTATACTAATAATAATAATTAAAGACTTATTCGTTTTTATTCTGGTTCGAACTCCCAGTTACCTTTAATTATTATTTAATAATAATCATAATAATTTTAGGTGTTTTTTTTTTTTTTTTTTTTTTTTTTTTTTTTTTTTTTTTTTATATAAATTTATATATTACTATTATAAAAAATTTAATTATTTAATTTTAATTTAATATTAATTATTTAATTGTCTTTATTTTTTAAAAAGTAAATATCAATATAAATATAAATTTCATAATATTCTTGGTTTGCACGCCCGGATTCTCCACCATTTTTTGATACGATATTTTATTAAATACCGTATATGTTAGTTGGGCGTTTGTGCAAAAGGGAATTACTCCAAGAATATTATATTACAATAATTATATTTACTTTTTAGTTATTTATCTTTTATTATTTTATTTATTATATTTTATCATAAAAAAAATACATGTTTTATTATTATTCCTTAAAAAAAAAGAAAATATTTATTTATAAATTATTTTCATAATTATATTTTTTACTAATTTTATAAATTTTATTTATCGAAACACTAAAATTAATTAATAAATATAAATATTCATAACTTTTTACTTATAACTATTAATTCATATTGTTTAACATTATTTAAAAATTATTTTAATATTAACATCAATTTAATTAAACATTCAATCTCCGTTATAATTAATATAACTAATTTTACTATATTATCAACAATTCTTTTAATATTTTTAATATTATTATTTAATTTAATATTTTAATAATTAATAATAATAAATTATCTTTAATAATATATTAATAATATATTTTAAGATTCATTATATAAAATTAATTTTTAATAAATATTTATATTAATAATTTTTCTAAATAATTTTTCTATTATTTTCTATTATTTTTACTGGACATGCATCATATAAATGACAGAACAGACTATTTGGTGCAATCGGAAAGACTTGAGAATGAGATAAAAGGTCCTGAGTTCAATACCGCAACATATCCTATAATAATTAATTCTAATAATAATAATAATTCAGACCATGAACCAATAGGTGACGAGTTCAATACCGTCGTTGTACCTAATGATGAAAATTCCAATAATAATAATAAAATTAAAAATACTGATTCAGATATTGTAAATTCGAATAATAGTCAAATAAATTATGAAAATTATGATAATTATGAAAATTTAAACAATAATCATGAATACGATGGATTTAATATGAATAAAAAGAAATTAGAAATAATAGATTATAAACAAAATAATTCAAATGGAAATAATTATAATATGAATATCTCCAAAATTAATAACAATATAAATAATAATCTCGATAATAATAGTAACAAAATCAATAGAATTAAAAATATATTAGAAAAAAGGAAAAACAAATTTAATATAGATCCTAAATATAAAATTAATTTAGACAAAGCAGATTTTAATAATAAAAAACTAAATATAAAAAATAAAAAGGTTATTAATACAAGATCACCTAATAAAAATATCACCAATATGAATGCATATTTCAACTCTTTAGATGATGATATCGACGTATTTGAAGTTGATTCTAGTCCATTTTCTGGTATCAACAATATCTCAAATATTGACAATAATATTTCAAACAATAAATCAATTTCAATTATTACTAATGATGCACCTCTCACTTATGAACAAGCTATTTATGGTCCTCATAATCAACAATGGAAACTCGCTATTAAAGATGAAATTGATAATTTATATAACAACAATATTATGACATTTACTCCAACTCTTCCAAAAAATAAAAGTGCTATTCCTACCAAATGGGTTTTTACAGTTAAAAAGGACAAATTCAATAATATTAGTAAATTCAAAGCTAGACTCGTTGTTAAAGGCTTCAGACAGAAAAAGGGCATTGATTACAATTTAACATATTCTCCTACACTTAATATGGATGCCCTAAAATTAATTATCGCTATTGCTGCAAAATTTAATTGGGTTTGCAAGCAATTAGATATCAAAGCAGCGTACCTTAATGCACGTCTTGATGAGGAAATTTACATAATGATTCCACAAGGTGACCGCTACTTTGAGAGGGGATATTGGCGTCTTAATAAGGCATTATATGGATTGAAACAATCCGGACGTCAATGGAACAGAACTATATCAAACTTTTTGACTAAAAATGGATATAAACAATTAAAATCTGAACAATGTATATTCATAAAAGAAAATAAAAATAAATTAACATGTATAATAGGAATATATGTAGACGATATGATCATTACCGGGATTGAAAATGAAACAAATAAAATAATAAAGAGGATCAAAGAAAATTTTAAAATATCCAATTCTGGAGATTTAAATTACATTTTAGGAATCGAAATAGAAAATAAAAATAACATATATTATATTTCACAAAAGAACTACATAAACAATATATTAGAAAGATTCAACATAAATAATATTAAGAAGTCCAAAACACCATGCACCGGTGATAATATCAAGACAGAAAATAAAAAAGAATTTAACAAAACAATTTATAAGAGTGCCATTGGTGCATTAATATTCCTATCAAAATGCACAAGACCTGACATTACATTTGCTGTACATAAAGCAGCAAGAAATTGTGAAGAACCAACAATAAGCGATTGGAAAAAAGTAATGAACATATTAAAATATTTAAATGGGACAAAAGAATACAAATTAAAATATGATGGAAAAGGTGAAATTATAGCTTACTCAGATGCAGACTTTGCTGGAGATATAAAGGATCGAAAATCAACATCAGGATATATAATATTAATGGGAAATTCTCCAATAAGCTGGTCATCTAAAAAGCAAACTATAGTAGCAACATCAACTGCGGAAGCTGAATACATCAGCACTTCAGAATGCATAAAAAAGATTTTATGGTTTAAAAATATATTAAACGAAATATTTAAATTTAACAAGCCAATAAAATTATACACTGATAATCTTTCTAGTAAAACAAGCATGGAAAACGGAGATTTAAACACAAAATTAAAACATATAGAAATAAAATATTATTTTAATAAAGACCTCATTGAAAAGAACATTATAAAATTAGAATATATAAATACGAGTGAAATGTTAGCCGATATATTAACCAAAAATGTTAACGGTACTAAAATGACTAAATTTGCAAATAAAATTTTTTTAAAATAATTTAATTTGAGAATGCATGTTAAAATATGAAAATAATTTAATTAGTAATTTTAGTTTTGTTATTAATAATCATAGAATTTTAGAATAATTCATTATTACTCACATGATCAAAATATTAGTAATACATTAGTAATAGAAAAATATTTTATTTAATTACGCCACATTTCAAATGTATATAAAAAGCGTGACTTTATTTTATGTTAAAACATTGTAATTACCTTTTTATTAAATTTAATTAATAAATAAACTTTTAAATAAAATCAAATTTTATTAATAATAATAATAATAATAATAATAATAATAATAATAATAATAATAATATTGGTAATACTATTAATGATAATAAAAATAACCCTGTTGAAAATAAAAATAACTCGATTGATAATAAAAATAACTGAGAACAAAAACAAAGTAAACACGTCAAAAATAGATGATAATAGAAAAATCAATAAATAAAATTATTTATGAAAGAAAGAAATAAAGAAAGAAATAAAGAAAGAAATAAAGAAAGAAATAAAGAAAGAAATAAAGAAAGAAATAAAGAAAGAAATAAAGAAAGAAATAAAGAAAGAAAGAAAGAAAGAAAAGAATACTAATTAAAGTTTTTTCTTTAAAAAAAAAAAAAAAAAAATAAGAAAAGCTGGTAAAAATGAAATATTGGAAGAATTAATCCATAATACGGATATTAAAGATGAAAAAAATTTTTTTTAAAAAAAAAAAAATAAAATTTAAATCTACCTACTTTAACTACCTATTTCAGATGTTTTATAGCGATTTCCCAATGATGATCTAGAACCTTAACAAAATTTTGTTACCTCATCCTATTGAAATTAACAGAATGGTAGTTAAAAAAAAAAAAAAAAAAAAAAAAAAAAATAAATGTCTTACAGAAATATTCCTTTAGGGAGAACGAATCTGTTATCTGCTTTAAAAGAAAAATTATGAAAATTAATAGAGAAAGGATTAATTGCCACTGTCTCTTTTTCACCATGGTCTTCCCCTATAGTTTTAAGGTCTAAGATAAAATGGCATATTAGAGACTCTATATAGACTTATATATACATATAGTAAATCTTTTAAAATTTTAATATGATAAATTTTTATAAATTTTAATATATAGTCCTAATCAATAATATTTGAATAATTTATTAGGATAAAAATTATATTTTTCCATAATGCTTTTTATTTTATAAATATAATAAAATTATTTTTTAAATTTATGATGGAATTTTATATATATATATTATTTTATATAAAATTTTTTCATTTAATTTTATTAATTTTAAATAGATAATAAGCTAAAATTCCATTAAAAATAATAAAAATTAAATTTTATAATATTAAGAAACTCTTTTAACTTCATTCTTATCTCTCGATGGTTTAAGTTTAATTTTTTAATATATATAAAATATAAAATTTTATTTGTTAATAAATATTTATTGATTGCTTGAAATTCAATTTTTTAAGTAAACCTTATTAATTAATAATATATTTTATTAAAATTAATTGATTTAATATGAATAAATAAATAAATTAATTATAAAACGTATTATTTATTTTAAAATTTGTATCTGTTCAAAAAAAAAAAAAAAAAAAAAAAAAAAAAAAATTCTAATTTTATAGTTAATATAAAAATATAAATGAAATAATAATTTATTTATATTTATTAATTAAATTTTGATATTAGTAATCTCTTTTAACATAAAAAATTTATAAATAAGCAAATTTATACATAATTATTTAAATATTGAAGTAATTATATTTCAATTTTAAAACTAAATCATTTAATTTATATTTGACATTAAAACTTTTATAAATATTTATAATTAAACAATAAAAGAAAAAAAAAAGAAAAAATTGTTCAAAGTTATTTTCAATTCATTATTTCATTATAAATATTAAAAAAGATAACTTGATATATGTACATGACATGTTCATGTACATGTAAATTTTTTTTTTAATTTATTTATTTATTTAAGAAAAAATAACTATAGTTGTTTTTTGCTCCAATTATAAAAAATATTAATTTAATATGGAATTTGTTTAATATATATTATTTTAAACAAAAGTTTTCATATAATTTTTACAAATATAGAAAGATAAAAAACTAAAATTATACTAAAAGTGACATAAATATTATTATTTAATATTCCTTTTAGTTACCTATTTCACGTTAGATTAGTCCAAGGATTTTTTAGAAACTTAATTAAATTTGATATATAAATTTTATTTTATTAATTAATATTTATTACTAGCTTGAAATTCAATTTTTAAGTAACCTTATTAGTTAATAATTTATAAAAGGTAATCATTTCTGTATTACTCATTAATACTAACACTTAACTATTATATTAATTTAAAAAAAAAAAAAAAAAAAAAAAAAAAAAAAAAAAAAAGTTTAAATAATTAATACCTTTTGTTTATTTTTATTCGTATAATTTTATACATTAATATAAATATTATCAGTTTTTAATTAATTCTTTCAAGTTTTAAAATTTAAAAATTTAAATTAATATTTACATAAAAAAAAAAATAAAAATGTGATCTTTTCATTAGAATAAAATTATTTATTAATTATTAAATATTTATATTTTATTATTTTATTATAAAATATTGTCAAAATATTGTCTAATTATTGTTGCAGCCATCATTAAGCTCTATTGTCTCGTACTACACCAATGTTAAGCCAGATGGAGTAGGTTGAAGTAAAAGTGATATTTGAGGAGAGAAAAGAATTGAAAGAAAGATTCCATGATGCAAGTAAATGTCTTGAAATTATCTTTAATAAAATCTATGAAGGATTGTTTCCAAATGACTGGAATTATGCTTCTATTTTGTCTTTTCCAAAGAAAGGTGATCTTTCCAATTGCAGCTATTATAGTAGGTATTTCTCTAATTTATGCTAGTATGAAAATCATAATCAAAATAATTACTAATAGAATTTCAAAGTATGCTTTTTTTTTGCGTATAATTTTATTAGATCTGAACAATTTGGTTTTTTTGTAATCATAAAGAATATATTAGTTTTTATGTCTATATTAGGGAAATTTGTCAAAGATGAAAAATTTAAAGGAAAAAATTTTACTTATATAGCCTTTCTTGATATTAAAATGGCCTACGATACTGTTCCCATCCACAACATTTTTACTAAATTATTTCATCTTTGCATACATGATAAATGTTTTCAGTTTTATTTCAAAACTTTATCGTACTTCCAAAGCAAGAACTCATAAACCTAAATATGCAATATGATGAATTCCCTATTAATCCAGGAACAAAACAAGGTTGTCCATAATCTCCTATATTATTTAGCTTGTTTATCAGTGAATTTTTAAATTACTGTGATAAATATGGGGTGAATATTGGAAATAAAAAAAAATGTTATGGTGATCTCTTTGCAAACAACATTGTTCTAATTGCAATTGCACCAACTGAAAGTAAAATGAAGGATCTCTTTCGTCATGTATTTAATAGAACCAGTTAAAATGAGAGGGCCTTCGATATCATTAAATGCCTTAAACTATTACCATCATCACATTGAATTACGAGAGGGAAGTAAGCCTATTAGATAAAAAAGTATATCGGGATTTCTTAAATACAACTAATTGCCTTAAAAGAAGCATTAAAAAAAGTTGATGGAGAAAAGATTAATTGTACCTTCTCATTCTCTGTGGAGTTTTCCTGTCGTCTTGGTAACCAAAGAAAAATGGTTAATTAGAGACTCTGTATGGATTATAGACTAGTAAATAAAATAACCAAAAAGGACGCATATGCCATTCCTATTATTCAGGAAATTATTGATGTCTTAAAATAAATTGCATTTATATATTTTTTCTATAATTGATCTTTTTCTGTGGATATCATCAGATACCTTCGTTTGTGGATGATCAGGAAATTACTTTTTTTATCTCCAAGTTTGGAAACTATTATTTTAAGGTAATGCTATTTGGTCTAACGAATGCTCATACGATATTTCAACATGAAATGAATTGCATATTCTTTGATTTAATTAATAAACGTGTTAAAATCTATTTAGTTGATATTACTGTATATACTCACCATCTCACCATCAATTGAGTAACATTTAGCATAGATTTATCTAACGTTTTTAAAAAAATCTTCGAAAGCATAAATTAAAGATGAATATTGAAAAAAAATGACATCTTTGTGTCCATGAAGTAGAAGTATTAGGACACAAAATATTTCTAACAAAGGATTGTTACTACTTGAAAAGAAAATTGATGTAGTCAAAAAAAAGAAAAAAATGGGTAATCCTACAAACATTTCAGAACTATGTTTCTTTTTAGGTATGAAAGGATATTATAGAAATTTTACTGAATATCATGCATCAATTACTGTCCCTTTTGATGAAATTTTTGAAAAAAAAACAGGCTCTTTTTTACTGGACTAATAAGCAAACCGATAGCCTTAACAATTTATAGGATGTACTTGTGTAATGCTCCAACTCTGCGTTATCCACGGTATGACAAACCTTTTATCATTCGTAAGAATAAAAGTTATTAAGGTATTGATGGTGTATTATTACAACTCCTAGAAGAGAAAGTAGAACACCCAATTTTCTATATCCGTCACTCTTTAATAAATCATAACGTAACTACCCTATTACTAAATTAGAAGGAATTGAGGTGTATTATTGGTAATCATAAATTAAAAACCCTATATATTAGGAAATTGAATATATTTCATGTTGTATTAAAAATATAACCATTGATTTAAATTTCGTTATTTTGGTAATATTTTTAGTAGATCAAATATTTATTCAAGACAACTTCTGATACCCTGCACTTGGTTATAATTCATAAATCCAATTAAAGATTTTGCTTTCCTGAATTAAACCCATCTTGACCTTCAAATAATATTATTTAATTATAAATTGTAATAATTCTTATTATTATAATAATAATATTATATATATATATATATTTAAAAATTATAATTAACACTAACTATAATTAAAATAAATATTAAAATATATTATTTTTAATAAAAAATTAGTACTTGAGAATTAATTAAAATAATATATATATATATTTATATATTTATTTATAATTAGTAATAAATCAATTTTTTATCTATTATTAAAGTAAAAAAAAAAAAAAATTAAGAAATGGATATTTATTAATACAATTAATAAAAACTGATTTTATATAATTTAAAATTATAAATAAAAATAAATTTTAAAATTTATTATTATAGAATATCTTTTTTTTTTTCTTATATTTAATTTATTTGGTATAAATTATTTGGTATAAATTAGGTTTATTAAAATAATAATAATAATAATATTCAAAATTATTGAAAATATTATTTTAATTATTATAATTTTTATTATATATTCTAAAAATTTTTTAAAAAGTATAAAGTTAACAAAAACAATAATAATAGTAATAATAATAAATAGATAAATATAAATATAAAATAAATATATTATAAATAATGCTAAATGTTGTATTTAAATAATTAATTTTATTAGGGTTAGCTTTTTTATAAGAAAATTTTAATGTAAAATGTATTTTTCTTTTCTTTTTTTTTTGTTTGTTTTATTGAAATAGAATAAATAAAAAAAGGTTATAATTTAAATATATATATATATAAAATATATATATAAATAGATTTAATATCATGGATAATAATAAAGAGTCAATCAAAGATGATATTCAACAGATAGGTTTTGAGCCTAAAAAAATAAAAAATGATATGGATAAAAATAAAACAATATACATTTCAAAAAATGATAATAATATCAACTATTCCACATCTTATTATGATAAGGAAGGTTATAATAAACCGGGTCCACTTAGTAATGCGGAAAGTCGAAAAACTAATAATATAGATAATAATGAAAAGTTAACAATAAATTATAATAAGAGAAATAGAGATGTATCAAGCATAAATAAAAGACATAGTACTATGTTCTTGGATAACTCATTTAATATTAATGATTTCACATCCTATTATAATAAAGAAGATAATAGTACATTAGAATCATCTAAAAATAATGAAGGAAATAATGAGTTAAAAAATAATAGCAACATTGAAGATTATGAAATTAATAATATAGATAATAATGAAAAGTTAACAATTAATTATAATAAGAGAAATAGAGATGTATCAAGCATAAATAAAAGACAGAGTACTATGTTCTTGGATAACTCATTTAATATTAATGATTTCACATCCTATTATAATAAAGAAGATAATAGTACATTAGAATCATCTAAAAATAATAAAGGTAAAAATGAGTTAAATATTAAAAGTAGCAATGAAAATTATGAAATAAATATTATAGTTAGTAATGAAATTTTATCAGATGAAAATAAGACGAAAAATAATGATAAAAGAAAGGAAATTGTATCTTTTATGAATAAAAGAAATAGTACCTTATTCATGGATAACCCAGAAGTAGATTACATCCTTACAATTAATAATACTGATTTCACATCTTCTTATAATAAAAAAGATAATAATACATCAGATTCTTTTGTAAATAATGAAAGTAACAATGAGCTAAAAACTGATAGTAATACTAATAATTATATAAATAACAATATTGATAATAATGAAAATTCAAAAAACCTATCACCAAAATATCATAGTAAGAGAAAGGAAATTTTACCTTATATGAATAATATAAATTGTGAAGTAATCAACGATAAACCAAGGGATGTTACCAACCGTTTCAAGTCCTATTATATTAAAGATAGCAATAATATGATTAATTCTCCAAATGAAATTTACAATAAGTCAAGTCATCTTAGTACTATTGAAAATAATAGAAATTCTAGATATAGTACTATCAATAGCCCTAATTCAGCATTTTTATCAGAATTAAATGAAGCTATCTCATCTCATGCTCTGTTGAAAAAAGAAGATGATGTGCAAAATAACTTTAAATTTCAAATTAATCCTATACAAAAGACGGAGAAGGAGAATTGTAGTAATAATGATTTATTTAATGATGATGATTTGCAAAATACCTTAAAAGATGTTTTTGAAAAACCAGAAAATATCGAATTTTTGCAAAGTCCTTCCATTATGGAAGAACAAAATTCAATACAGCAACTAAGTAAAAGTTTAAATTGTACATTCCAGATATTGAGTACAATTAGACTTGCAAAATTTATTAAATATTCTTATGAAAAAATTGAAGAAATTATTTCTCATTGTAAATTAAAAGAAGTAAATAATGTATCCGAAATAGTAAATGATCCAATATACCATTCTATGTATAAAATATTTCTGGAAAAAGAAAAAGTGGATGAGTTGGAGGAATTCATACCAAAAATGAAAGAAATATGTTATAATAGGTATGGATGGTTCGGAGGTATTTATGAGAACTTTCATGAAAATATAAATAAAAGATATAAAAATAACCTAACACTCCTGCATAATGAAGCATCAAACACAATAAAAAATGATTATATTGAAGTCATAGTTTCATTAATAAAAATGGGATCAAATTTAACACTTATAGATGATAATGGTCAAACGCCATTAGATATTATAAATGAAGAAAATTTAGATAAAATTTATAAAAATTTGGAAAAGGCATTAAAATCGTATAAAGTCGATAGTTCTGTTGGTTTGAGAATATGTCGGGGATTAGTAGAAATTGGAATAAGGAAGAATAAACGGGATTACTTAAAAACATATTTTGATGGACTATTAAAATACTTGAAAAGAACAAGCAGAAATGAAAATGAAATCTATTATATCTTTGATCAGCATATTTGGCATGATGAAAATAAAATATTAAGAAAAGAAAGGCAGGAATACTTTAATAAATTATTCAATGAAAATCGAAAAAAAATTGAATCTAATATTGATAGACAAAAGGCCAATGATGAAAATATTATAATTGAAAAATTTCTTTTTGAGGATAGTAATCAAAAATTTAATATATTAAAAGAGAATATAAGAATTTTAATAAAAATTGCCCTCTCTAACCATAATCTAAAATCATTAAATGAAATAATTTTTGATGATTATATACGTTTCATTAAAGAATATCCATATCAAATTAATATGGAATTAGAAAACAAATCTACTATGTTAGAAACATTAATAGAACAAAATAATATTCCTCTTATTGAATTATTAGTGAAAAATGGGGTAGACTTAGATGAATATATGTCAAATGGAAAATTACCATTAGAGCAAGCTCTCGAAAATAAAAATAAGGAGCTCGTGATAAAATTAATTGAACTGAAAGCGTTTTTAGACGCTCCAACAAAAAGTGGAAAAAAAATATCAGAAATAATATTGGAAACCGGAGATCCAAATTTAATATATTACCTAAATAAAGATAAATATGAAAATAATTCTACAATCGTGGATGAAGAGGAGAATAATGAAAATAATAATTCTTCCCAAAATAGCGTTTCCTCATTAGAAACAAAAAATAATATTATTAAAGATTTACAATATGAATTAACTTCAAATATTAAAGATATTAATCATTTAAAATTACCAATATTGACTCTTACAATTAACCAAACTAACAATGAGATGATAAAATTCATAAATTCAGATGCTAAAAAAGCGAATACAACTCCTAAAACTGATCTCATTAAATATATTAATTTATCATGGCAATATATTAATGAGGGTGATTTTGATAACTCCATAAAGATTGTAGAAAAATGTAATGAAGTATTGGAATGGCAATATGATAGAGGTATAAATTTATTATCAAAAATGATTTTAATGTTAAAAAATAATGAAGATTTAGAAAAAGTTGAAGATATGATTGAAAAAAATAAATTTATCATTAATAATGAAAAATATGTTATCAATCAATGGAATCATAGTACTCCACTTCATTACATAATTGGAAAAATAAAACAAACCGATGACGCTTTAATCATTCTTGAAAAAATAATAAGTAAAATTGATAATTATGCAATAATGGATATTATAGATGACAATAACTTAACTGCATTGGATTTTGCCATTGCCATAAATAAGATGGATGCTGTTAAGCTGTTATACAGGCGAAATATGAATTTAAAGAAAAATAAGTTTACCAATAGAGAAAATATCGTTCATTTGCAATATTCTCTACTTAATGATAACATTAATTCAAAGTATTTAAAAAAAATAATTGAAGAAATAGTAGATTTAAGACAAGATGAAAATGAAAGAAATATTACATTTTGTGATATAATAAATGACAATTCGATTTCAAAGAAACAGAACCTCTTACATATTGCCATTGCTTTAGAAAAATGGGATATTGTAGAATATTTACTGAATCAGAATGAAATCGACCTCTGCATAAAAGATAGTAAGGGAAGATCGGCTCTCATTTATGCCATTATTTCTCAATATGAATATGAAAAAATTAAAAACATGATTGAGAAAAATGAGAAAATATTAAGACTTAGTGATAATTTAGGAGCCTCACCCTTACATTATGCAGTCTTAATTGGAAATATAAATATCATAAACTTATTACTACATAGCAATAAAGATTTAATTAATGAAAAAGATATAAATCAGAAAACACCTTTTCATTATGCAGCTCAATATGAAGCATTAAATGTTATTGAAATTTTAATGAGTTATAATATAAAAAGCATTAATGATGATACGGATGATAATGGATTGCGACCGGTGGACTATTTACTTTTAAAAAAACTAGAAGATAAACCCAACAAAGAGGGAAATACCATTTCTAATACAATCCAACAGTTAATATCAAAAATCGATGAATCTGAAAATTATAGGGAATGTCGAAGGAATATACTTCATACAGCCTGTCAAAATATTTATAATCCTGAAAAAGCTATAGATATAGTATTAAATGCTTTATCTGCTAGGGAATCAAGAGACTCCAGTAGTAAAGGTATCATAAAAAATTTAGTGACGAGTCCCTTAAAAACTTTTGAGGGACCCACGCCGATAGAATTAGCATTGGAAAATAACGTGAATAAAGAATACATTAAAAAGTTAGTATACCAAGGGGAAATAGAGAATAATCAAAAATTAAAGGATAAACTGCTTGAAAAAATATATAAATGTAACAGGGAGGATGTAGTACAAGAATTAAAATGGGGTACATACTATGATGATAAATTTAATACCTTTTCTTTAGACCTACTATTGAAGATTAAACAGAACAAAAAAAATATAAAAAATTTAATGGAAATTTTTGATATACCCGTTGATGATGAAGATTCTAATAATAAATACCAATTGTATGAATTAATCATTATTAAAGATAACTTTTTTCTATTTGCGAAATTAGCAGAAGACATACAGATTGAAAAAAATATAAATAATATAAAATATAAAGTAATTTATTATAGTGCCAAAAATATATTGAAAGGTCTTTTAAAACAAGGCATAGAATTTAATGATAAATTGCTATGGAAAACAGCCACTAAAGAAATAAGAAAATTAATATTAGATTATTATATTGAAAATAACATATTAGAAGAGGAAACAAAAAAAGCAGCCAAGCAATCAAACATAAGTATGGTTAAAATGGTATTAGATCTTGACATTGAAAATAAGGCAATTATTAGTGGATTATTGCTTAAAGCTATAGAAACTAATGACCTATACTTAGCAAAAGCAGTTATTGATAAAAAGGGAAAAGATATATTTAATGAAAATGATGAAAATTTAAATATTATTAACAGTATTTTAAATAAATATTATAAAAACGAAGAAATCATTACCTATTTAATTATGAGAGGTGCAAAATTACAAAAATTGAATTATATGAATTCGTCAAAAATCGTTTCCATAAATCAAATTATTGATAAGGCAACATCTCTATCTAAACTAATCAATTCTGATATTAATAGTTTCAAAAAAGAAATAAAAAGTATTTCATCAAAAGAAATAAATGAACCCGATAAATTGGGAAATACTATAATATTTTATGTCATTCGTTGTAATGATTTTGAGAAAGTAAAAATGATATTACGAAAAAACGAAGTTAAAATAGATATTAGAAATAAATATGGAGAAACACCGCTGTACATAGCAATTAGGTATGCCAGTAAAAAAATTGTGCAGCTTATAATTGAAAAAAGTAATATATATAAACATGAAGTAAGAAGTAAGTCAATGTTACACTATGCTTTAAAAAGAAAAGGTACTAATGAGGAATGGGAAAAAGATGAAAAAGATTCCATAGCCTATATTTTAATGGAAAAGGGCGTCCTCGATTTAACTCCTTCCACCATAAATAAGTTAATATGTGATAGTCACTATAGAGATCTGAAGCTCACACAATTAATGTACCATATTATGAAAGGAAATAAAAAAGAAGTCGATGAATTATTAAATAACGTGAATATTGATTTAGAAGTCCAAGATAATGAGAAAATGACAGCATATGGATATGCTTTAAGTAAAAGATATAACGATATAGCAAAAAAGATAGAAGAAAAAGCTGAACACTTAGGGAAAAAACTACCACACAAAGCCAAAAATTTTAAAAATATTTTTGGTATATATAATAAAAAAAAAGTAGCTGCTGTTTTAGCTGGAACACTTTTTAATGCATTGGGGCTTTTTGCAAGAACAACCGATACAGGAGCCAAAATATTCGGTTTCATAGATAAAGAAATGTTAAAATATATAAACAAAAATTTAAATGAAGAGGAATTTAATGAAAATAATCCTAAAGAATATTCCGAAGGATTATATCACAGTAATTGTAGATTTTCAAAATTACAAGAATAATAAAAATTCTGATAATAAATGTTTTAATTTATAAATATATATATTTTTTTTATTTATAACTATTATTCTTATTTTGATAATATTCTAATATTTATAAATTTTGATTATTTAATAAAAAATATAATAAGTATACAAATCAAATAAAAATAAAAAATGAATAAATAAATAAATTATTTTAATAATAATAATAATAATAATAATAATAAAAGAAGCAATATCAAATAGTATAATATATATATATTTATTATGAAAAATAAATTTTTATTATTCTTTATTTTATTTTAATATAATTCATTTTTTTGATTAATTCTCTTATTTAAGTATCTAGAAAAAAATAAATTTTAATTTATTTATTTATTTATTATGAAGAATTCAATATACTTCGTTAAATTAGGTTGTTAAATTTTTAATATAAAAAATCTCCAAAAATATTAAAAAAATGATTTTAATTATGATAATTTAATTATAATATTTGCATAAATACTAATAATAATAATATTTATAATATTAATATTAATAATAAATAAATAAATAAAAAATTATAATAAAATATTAGAAAATAACATTAAATATTTATTTATTATCTTTATTTTTGATTAATTTTTAATTACGAAAATTAATAAATGTTATGATGTTTTTATCATAAAATAATAAAAAAGAAAAAAAATATAGAATGAATTATTGATCATTATAAAACAAGTCAATTAAGAACTATTGAAAATAATGAAAGCTCTAGGTATCAGAAAATTGTCTAACATATTATCCTTACTGTGATGAGAGTAACATCATACCTTAGTTTTAAACACCAAATACTTCTATGTCATAAATTTGAAGGATTTAAGACAACAATTCATTCAATTTTGAAAAATAAATTTTTATTCTTCTACTTAATTTTTAAAAAAAAAAAAATATATATATATATATATATTTATATAATTTAATTATTTAATTATAGGAAATAATAATATTTAAATGAATGTCTCCATTGACTCTATCATTTTTCGATTCCGTTTAAAAAGATTTTTGAAAAAAAATTCTAAAATTTTAATTAATAATACAATATTTTTTGATAAATCTTATAGAAGGATTATTTTTAATATTATATACTTGTAAAAAAAAATGTACAAAAACAAAACAAAATAGTATATATATATATATAAAAAATTTCTAAATATAAATATAAAAGTTTTGAGGAAATAATAATAATTATAATGAATTAAGTGTTCAATAACTGATATTTAATTACTAATAAATTATAATAAAAATTATAATTAATTATTTATAATATTATAAAAATATAAATAACATTAAATTATTCTAATAAATTTGTATAAATTTTTTATATTACTTCATTACATCATTATATATACATTTTAATATTTATTTAATTTTATTTCAATATTTTTTATTCATATTAAATACAGTTTTATTATTAATCATAATAAAGATTTAAAAAAAAAGAAAAAATTTATATATAATTTTATATTTAAAAAGCTTTATATTTAAAAATGGTTTGATTTAAAAAAAAAAAAAAAAAAAAAAAAAAAAAAAAAAAAAAATTTTAAATTTAAATATATTCATGTTTATGAATATGAATAATAATAAAATATACTTTTTTTTATTCACTTTATTCATTTTATTCATTTTATTCATTTATTCATTTATTCATTTTATTCATTTTATTCATTTATTCATTTATTCATTTTATTCATTTTATTCATTTTATTCATTTTATTCATTTTATTCATTTTATTCATTTTATTCATTTTATTCATTTTATTCATTTTATTCATTTTATTCATTTTATTCATTTTATTCATTTATTCATTTATTCATTTTATTCATTTTATTCATTTTATTCATTTTATTCATTTTATTCATTTTATTCATTTTATTCATTTTATTCATTTTATTTTATTCATTTTATTCATTTTATTCATTTTATTCATTTTATTCATTTTATTCATTTTATTCATTTTATTCATTTTATTCATTTTATTCATTTTATTCATTTTATTCATTTTATTCATTTTATTCATTTTATTCATTTTATTCATTTTATTCATTTTATTCATTTTATTCATTTTATTCATTTTATTCATTTTATTCATTTTATTCATTTTATTCATTTTATTCATTTTATTCATTTTATTCATTTTATTCATTTTATTCATTTTATTCATTTTATTCATTTTATTCATTTTATTCATTTTATTCATTTTATTCATTTTATTCATTTTATTCATTTTATTCATTTTATTCATTTTATTCATTTTATTCATTTTATTCATTTTATTCATTTTATTCATTTTATTCATTTTATTCATTTTATTCATTTTATTCATTTTATTCATTTTATTCATTTTATTCATTTTATTCATTTTATTCATTTTATTCATTTTATTCATTTTATTCATTTTATTCATTTTATTCATTTTATTCATTTTATTCATTTTATTCATTTTATTCATTTTATTCATTTTATTCATTTTATTCATTTTATTCATTTTATTCATTTTATTCATTTTATTCATTTTATTCATTTTATTCATTTTATTCATTTTATTCATTTTATTCATTTTATTCATTTTATTCATTTTATTCATTTTATTCATTTTATTCATTTTATTCATTTTATTCATTTTATTCATTTTATTCATTTTATTCATTTTATTCATTTTATTCATTTTATTCATTTTATTCATTTTATTCATTTTATTCATTTTATTCATTTTATTCATTTTATTCATTTTATTCATTTTATTCATTTTATTCATTTTATTCATTTTATTCATTTTATTCATTTTATTCATTTTATTCATTTTATTCATTTTATTCATTTTATTCATTTTATTCATTTTATTCATTTTATTCATTTTATTCATTTTATTCATTTTATTCATTTTATTCATTTTATTCATTTTATTCATTTTATTCATTTTATTCATTTTATTCATTTTATTCATTTTATTCATTTTATTCATTTTATTCATTTTATTCATTTTATTCATTTTATTCATTTTATTCATTTTATTCATTTTATTCATTTTATTCATTTTATTCATTTTATTCATTTTATTCATTTTATTCATTTTATTCATTTTATTCATTTTATTCATTTTATTCATTTTATTCATTTTATTCATTTTATTCATTTTATTCATTTTATTCATTTTATTCATTTTATTCATTTTATTTTTATTTTAATTCAAAAAAAAAATAATAATAATAATAATAAATTTTAATTTATAGAAAATGAGTATATGAGTGTTACACAAAAGATACATAAATAAGGAAATTTTGTAGTTAAATGGGAGTCAAATTAATTGTTTGAAAAATAATAATAAATAATTTTAATTTTATAAAGTAAATTAAATTAAAAAGAAATTAAATTAAATAAATAATTAAATGAATTTAAAAAAATATATATATATTAATATATTATTGATATATATATAAAATGAAGTTTTTTTTTTTTTTCTTTCATTTTTTTGTAGGTCTCTATATATATAAAATATAACAAATTTAGATCTAAATTTTATTTTAATGTTATGTTGTACTATATTTTATTTTATTAATTATAAATTTCATAACATTATATGATATATGTATACTACATTTATATGTAAAAAAACAAAATATTAATATACATTTAATTTTTTTTAAAAAAAATTAAAAAAAAAAAAAAAAGCATTCCGAATATTGAATATAGTTAATCAATAGTTTTTAAAATAGTTTTAATGAATCTAATTTTGACAAATTTAGATATATTAATAAAATAATTATAAATAAACTTTTATTAATTTAAATAAAAAAAAAATTTTTTTTTTCCAAATATAAAAAATTTTTAATTAAATAATTATGGCGGTTATAAAAAAAGTTTCTTTTAAAATTTTAGAATTATTTCATCGAAGATGATCCATACATGAAATATAATATTTATATATATATATATATACAATTAATATATTTATTATAAGTAATTCTTATTAATAAATATTTTTTTTTTCTAAAATAAAAAAATTAAAAAATTAAAAAATTATGATAAAGAAAAAAAAGGAAACATTTTGTAATAATATTAATAATATTACTATATTTGTTATATTAATAATTACAAAATATTTATGTATTTATAATAAATATATGTAAAAAAAAAAAAAAAGTATATAAATAAACAAATAATTTCTTTCTTTAAAGTAAATTAAGCAAAAATAATTTAAAAAAAAATAAATTGTATAATAATTATTATAATAATTATTATATTTGTAATTTAAAAAGAAAAAAAAAACAATTTTGTTTTTTTAATTTTAAGAAAATTATTATTAGGCAAATAATTTTTTAAATAAAAAAAAATTTAAATAAATTAATTCATAATGTTTGAAAGTATTAAGAGAAAGCTCTTTGGAATAAAGACTACTAATTATTTCCCAAATGTTAGAAAAATTAGATATGAGGGAAAGGATTCTAAGAATCCAATGGCTTTTCACTATTATGATGCTGAAAAGGTAGTTATGGGTAAAAAGATGAAGGATTGGCTTCGTTTCTCCATGGCCTGGTGGCACACTCTTTGTGCTGAAGGTACTGATCAATTTGGTAGTGCTACTAAGGAATTCCCATGGAATGAAGGTAAAACTGCCCTTGAAAGAGCTCAAAATAAGGTTGATGCCGGTTTTGAAATTATGCAAAAACTTGGTATTCCATTCTACTGTTTCCATGATGTTGATCTTATTTCTGAAGGTGATTCTATTGAAGAATATGAAGCTAACCTCAAAGCTATCGTTCAATATCTTAAAAAGAAGCAGAGAAAAACTGGTATCAAACTTCTCTGGAGTACCGCTAATGTTTTCGGTCATCCACGTTACATGAATGGTGCTTCTACTAATCCAGATTTTGATGTAGTTGCTCGTGCTATTGTTCAAATTAAGAATGCTATTGATGCTGGTATTGAACTTGGTGCTGAAAACTATGTCTTCTGGGGTGGTCGTGAAGGTTACATGAGTCTTCTTAACACTGATCAAAAACGTGAAAAGGAACACATGGCCCGTATGCTTACCATGGCTCGTGACTATGCCCGTTCCAAAGGTTTCAAGGGTGTTTTCCTTATTGAACCAAAGCCAATGGAACCCACTAAGCATCAATATGATGTTGATGTTGAAACCGTCATTGCTTTCCTTAGAGCTCATAACTTAGATAAGGATTTCAAGGTTAATATTGAAGTTAACCATGCTACTCTTGCTGGTCACACTTTCGAACATGAACTTGCCTGCGCTGTTGATGCCGGTATGCTCGGTTCCATTGATGCTAACCGTGGTGATTATCAAAACGGTTGGGATACTGATCAATTCCCAATTGATCAATTTGAACTTGTTCAAGCCTGGATGGAAATTATTCGTAATGGTGGACTTGGTCATGGTGGTACCAACTTTGATGCCAAGACTCGTCGTAATGCCACTGATCTTGAAGATATTATTCTTGCACACATTTCTGGTATGGATGCTATGGCCCGTGCCCTTGAAAGTGCTGCTAAACTTCTTGAAGAATCTCCATACAAACAAATGAAATCTGAACGTTATGCTTCCTTCGACTCTGGAATTGGTAAAGAATTCGAAGAAGGAAAGCTTACCTTGGAACAAGTTTATGAATACGGTAAGAAGGTCGGTGAACCAAAACAAACCTCTGCTAAACAAGAACTTTATGAATCTATTGTTGCTATGTATGCCTAAATTTAATCATTAGTTAAACAATAGTAATTTATATTTTATTTTATTTTTTATTTTATTTTTTATTTTATTTTTTATTTTTTTTTAAATAAATTAAAAAAAATATTAAAAAAAAAATTATGAACTCTAAATGGCAATATAAAAGAAGTAACTAATTAATGGCAATAAAAGGAGTAAATAATTTATAAATAAAAAATAAAGTAAAATAATAAAATAATCAAAAATAATATAAATATGAATTCAAATAAAATTAATTCATTAATAAATAAAAAAATAAAAAAAAAAAAAAAAGATAATCAACAAGAAGAATCAACAAGAGAAATTCAATAAATAATTATTAAAATCAAGTTCTTATAATACAAATAAAATAAGTAACCAAAAAAAAGGAAAAAAAAAAAAAAGCAATTCAACATAAAATAAAAAAGGAAAAGAAATACTAATAATAATAAACAGAAAAAAAATAAATTAAACTATCAAATTATAAATAGAAAATATAATAAATAAAACATAAATAAATATAAAGAATTAGTAAATAAGTAAAAAAAAAATAATTATTAAAAATAAAAAAGAAAAAAAAAACTGTAATTAGCAAAAAAATATATATTTAATATTTTTTTCCTTTTTATTTTAAGTTTTTTCTTTCTTTTTTTTTTAATAATTAATAAATTAATAAATAAATTTTATATGAAGATTATTTTATTTATTTTTTTTTTATTTTTTTTATTTATTAATAAATTATATAACACTACAATTTATGAAAAATTTAGATATACTATTTAATAATAATACTAATATTTAAATATATTATTAGAAAATTTTAAATAATTATAATTAAGTATTAAATTTTATAATTATATAAATTATAGTAAGTAAGTTTAAAAAAAAAAAAAAAAAAAAAAAAAAGAAAAAAAAAAAAAAGAAAAAAAGAAAAAAGAAAACAAGAAATGAAAAAAAAATGAAAAAATAAAGTAAATAAAAAATAAAAGAAAATACTATAATATATAATATATATAATATACAGTATATCTATAATAAAAAAAAATAAGTAAATAATAATGTATAATAATATAAACAAATTGTATAAAATTAAATAAAAAAAAAAAGCAATTAAAATAATAATAATAAAAAATAATAATAATTAAAAATTTTATTGTATGGTTAAATTTTGAAAATATATAATATTATTTATTAATTATAAATAATTATAAATAATAGAAGAAGTAGGTAAATGTATTTTTATTTAAAAAACTTTTATATATATTTGGTTAAATTAATTATTTACAAATAGTGTTTGTTTTTCAATAAGAAAAAAATATCTATATATCATCTATTCAATATTAAAAGTATTGCTTATACATATATATTACATATTACACATATATTACATATAAGTATATTTTATTATTTTTATTAGTTTTTTTTTTTTTTTTTTTTTTTTTTTTTTCATTAAATTAATTAAACCAAAATAAACTTTAAATAAACTTTATCGTACTTTTTAACCTATAGAAATATAGTAATAGAATGAAGGAATGCATAAAATTATTATAAAATAGATAGATTAATTTCTTTAAAGGGGAAATATAAAAAAAAAAAAAAATAAAAATAAAAATAAAAAAAAAATTATTATTTTTTGCCCAACTTTAACATTTTTATGTAAATTACATTTAAAAAAAAAAAAATAATAATAATAATAAATAAATAAATAGATAAATATAATTTAATTAATTAATAATTAATAATAATTAAATATAAATATGAATAATGAATATGAATATGAATAAAAATTTAATTTTAATTTATAATCTTTTTTCCTAATATTATTTAGTAATATATATTTTTAAATATTATTCATAATATCATATCATATTCAGATTATTTTATTATTTTTTTTTATCATCATTAAAAACATCCAAAAAAAAAAAAAAAAAAAAAAAAAAAAAAAAAAAAATACTTAAAATTTGAATTTCTTTGTTGATTTGTTTGATGATTGATTATAATTTTTAAATTGCAAATGATCATACTTTAAAAGATAATTAATAGTTATAAATAATATAAATAAGAATTTATAATAACTAATAAATAAAATAAAAAATAAAATAAAATAATAATATATAATAATAATAATAATGATATATAATATATAATAATAATAATAATAATTATAATAATAATAATAATAATAATAATAATAAAATATTAAAAAAATATATTATTTATTTATTCACTTATTTTTAATTTATTTCTGTAATTTTGATTTTGTTTTATATTTTTGTTTTAATTTTTTTTGTTTTTGTATCCCATTTTATTGTTAATTGTTTCATGTTTTTTTTTTTTTTGGAAGGTTTAACCCATAAATATATTATTGATTTTTATTAAAAAATATACTAATTATTATTGCTATTATTATTATTTATTTATTATTCAATTATTTATTATTTATTTATTATTCAATTATTTATTATTTATTTATTATTTATGATTTATTATTTATTTATTTATTATTTATTTATTATTTATTTATTTATTATTTATTTATTTATTATTTATTTATTTATTTATTATTTATTTATCTATTTATTATTTATTTATTTATTTATTATTTATTATTTATTATTTATTATTTATTATTTATTAATAAATACTCTTTTTATTATTTAATATTTAATATTTATTATTTATTATTAATTATTATTATTATTTATTATTATTATTTATTTAAATTTATTTTTAATATTATAAACTTTTCATTCTTAACTTTCATATGTCAACAAATTTAAGTTTTATATAATTATACATAGTTATATTTTTTTTTATATAGTAAGCATTAATTACCAATAATTTTGTTAAACTGGTAATGTATTAATTACTCTTTCTTAATAAAAAGGATGGATTTCCGAAATTTTTTACTTTGTATTTTATTTTATTCTATTTTTTCTATAATATTACTTTATTGATAATTAAAAATCAATCATATTATTTAAAGTTAATTTTCTTTTTTTTTTTTTTTTTTTATTTATTTATGATTTAATTTCCCTTTAATGTACTCCTCTGGAAATTATATTTAACAATTATATTATATTATATTATAATATATTATATATTCATATACATATATATTTTCCTATATATTAATTACTACTTTAATATAAAAAGAAAAAATGTTTTAATGGGTTTTTTATTTAATAAGATCAAAATTAAAAAAAATTAAGAAATAAAAAATAATTAATTTTAAAGTTATTTATTTAAATTTAAAATTATTTTCTATTTTGTGTAACTTTTATGAATTTCAAATTTTAAATTTAAAATATTTTTAAAATAAAATAAGAATAATTTTTTAAATTTTTATTAATAATTTATTATTAATTTATAAACTTTTTTTTTTTTTTTGTTAATCTATTTATTTTTGTTTTAAGTAGTCAACATAAAGTATGATGTACACACTATGAAATATAATATTATTTAATTAAATTTTTATTTCTTATTTATTTTTATAAATATATTTTAATAAAACATTTAAAAAACTAGAAATATTAATTTTATAAAAATAATTTTCCTTTTTATATTTTACATACATATTATTACATAATTAAATTTATAAATATTTATAATACTTTAATGTACAAATTTTAAATATTGTGTTGAACTTTAACATTCCGCCTTCATTAAGTATCATATAATATTTTATTATTATATACATTTTTTTTTTATTATTTTACAATTAAGAATTATTATTCTTTGATAATTTAATTGTGATTTTTAACATATGTACTCCTGAAATACTTTTAGTTTATGAATCAGCTAACATATTTTCACTATTAATGTATTCTAATTCAATTTCATTTTTCATAATCTTTTCTTAAATAAGTTTATATCTTATATCTATATGCTTATATCTACCTTTATATTTTGTATCTTGAGCTATTGCAATACATGCTTTGTTTTTCAACTATAATTTTGAATTTTATTTCTTAATTAAAAAATTTCTTTAAATCACTTTTTGAACCACAAAGTTTGTTTAGTATATTCAGTCAGACTTAAGCAAATTCAGCTTTAACAGTAAGCAATATTACATTTTTCTGTAACAGAGATTTCCATAAGATCCGGATGTTACCAAGAATATGTGTCCACTTGTAAATCTTCTTTTTTTTTCATCATCTGAAAAATCTGAATCTAAATATTTAATGAATTTGCTATTTTTATTATAATATATATTAATTTATATTTTGTACCTTTCAAATATTGTGAAATATTCATTATACTTTCTGTAATCTGCTTCTGTTGAGTTTTCACAAATTCTTTATGCTTCATTTACAGCAAACATTATATCCTGTCATGACTTTATTACAAAGTATAACAATGCAATGCTCCTAATAAAGATTTATATTCTTTTGTATTTCATCAGGTTTGAGTTATTTCTTTCATACTCTATAATTTTCTTGCATGGTGTTCTAAGTAGTTTTATTTTGTTCACATTGTATTTTATAATTATTTTATTAATATAAATCAATTTTATTTATTTTATAGGTCCCTTGTTTTAATAATGTTTATTCCTACTATTAAATTAGTTGCATCAGAATCTTTAGAGATTTTATATTTATCTTTTAATTTATTTATGGTGTAATTAATTTCATTTTTAATTCCTGTGATTAAGATATCATCTATATAAAATGTAAGTAAACATATTAATCTATTATTTTTATTATATTTCCCAAAGAAATGTTTATCAGTTCTGTATTTTCTAAATCCAATACTTACCAAATATTGTGATATTTCATTATACCACATTCATTCTTCCAGTTTGTTATAAACGATTAAGAGTTTTCTTAAGTAGCCAAAATTTATTCTTATTATTATTATTTATATCTCCATGAAGAATTTTTGTGTAAATATTTTCTTCTAAATTTGCATTCAGATAAGCAGCTTTAATATCTAATTGTTTTTAATTCCCAATCATACTTTGATGCAATGACAACTGTCAGTCTTAGGCTGTCTGCTTGAACTGCTGGAGAATAAGTTTCTAGAAAATCTCTCTCTTCTTAATTTATTGATATCCAAGAGCTACTGGTCTTTCCTTTTTCTTCCTATTATCCTTTTCAGGCAAAGACCCATTTTTGTACCAATTATATTTACATCATTTAGTATGTGTTCCACCACTTAGATGGTTAGGATGTTTGTTTTAATAATTACAATTTCAAATCTTTTTATTGTTATTAGATTTTAATTTTTCTTTTTCTGAACGTTAAATCTTCCTCATCTTGTTTAGATATTTAAGTTTTCTTACATTTAAAAATTTATTTTCATATTCTCTAGAGTATTCATTTTCTTCCTCAAATGATTGATTTATAATTTTTCTTTCAGTATTATTATTGATGATTTTATTATTATTATTATTATTATTATTATTATTATTATTATTATTATTATTATTATTATTATTATTATTATTATTATTATTATTATTATTATTATTATTATTATTATTATTATTATTATTATTATTATTATTATTATTATTATTATTATTATTATTATTATTATTATTATTATTATTATTATTATTATTATTATTATTATTATTATTATTATTATTATTGTCTTTATAATTATCATCATTATTATTAATTTTATTATTGTCTTTATAATTATCATTATTATTATTAATTTTATTATTATCATAATTATTACTATTAATATTGTCATTATTATTATTATTATCATTGTTATTATCATTGTTATTATTATTAGTATTAGTATTATTATGATTATTATTATTAGTAATAGTATTATTATGATTATTATTATTATGATTGTTATTATTATTATTATTATTATTAGTATTATTATTAGTATCATTATGATTATGATTATTATTAGTATTAGTATTAATATTAGTATTAATATTAGTATTAATATTATTATAATCATTTATATAATTGCCATTTGAAGGATTATTTAATTGTGAATGAATATTATTATTATTGTTATCACTATTATTTTCCCCCTCAATTAAAGAATCCTTGAAGTCAATAATGGAATCAATATATGTATCACAGAAGAAAGTAGTATTAATGGTACCCTGAATATCCTCCATAAATTTTACATTTCTTGAAGTAATAATAGAATTAGAAGAAGTTTCTAATATCTTATAATCTAGAGAGTCAGAAGCAAAGCCTAAGAAAAACCAGGTTTAGTATTATTATCGAATTTGTTAGATTTATAATTATTATAGAAAAAGGCTTTACAATCCAAAAACCTTAAGATGAGATATATCTGTAGGTTTAATGGAAAAAAAAATAATTCATTTGGAATTTTATTATTAATGCTTTGGTGTGAGTTTAAATTAACCCTAAAGATACGCAGCACAAAATAGAGCCGAATCCCAAAATTTTATAAGGAAATTTAGCTGAGTTAAGTAAAGTAGACGCCCAAACGATTAAGAGTTCAATTCAACCCGTTCAGCACGGCCATTTTTTTTTTTTTTTTTGGGAGTTACCAGGAACAAAATGAAGAAAACTTATACCATTATCATCTAAATAATTTATATGAGATTTGTTGATATATTCAGTACCATTATCAGATTTTAAATTAATAATGTAATATGAAGTAATATTTGAAAATTAATTTATGAAATTTAATAAAAATATTGGGAATATCAGATTTATGTTTGATTAGATAAACCCAAAATTTTTAATGAAAAAACATCAAGAATAATACCATAGTTATTGAAATCATTATAGGATGTTTCCAGTTTACCGAAGACGTCAGAATGAACTAATTTCATGGGTTTAGTGGCATTATTTGGAGAGAAATAAAAAAAAAAGGTTTCCTTTTTTTAATTTAGTGATTTTACATTGGTGGCAGTTTTTGTCATTGCGATTTTTTGTATATTCAATAACAAAATTTTTAATACTATTATTATAATAATGTCCAAAGTAAGTATATAATTAGTGTCTTTGTTATAAATAAAAAAATTTTGACACTATATTATTTGTAGGTACTGTATTAAATGTGAATATATTTTTCAACATTTGCAATAATATTTGAAATTAGATTATTAATTTTGAATATTTGTAAACGATCTTTATTATTCACATTTTTCATAATGATAATACATCCTTTTTTTTGAGAATGGAATGTGTAAATATTTACGAAAAGTCTCTCTTTATTACGATAAATGAAAGAATAATTATAAGTATTTATGGACATTCCAATGAGATTCAAAATTACTCTTTTTTTAAAAAAAAATAATGAAAAAAATAATAATAATAATAATAAATAAAAAATAAAAAAAAAATAATTGATGAAAAAAAAAAAAAAAAAAAAAAAAAAAAAAAAAAAGTCTTTTATTGGTGCTTTTAACAGAGATATTAATTTAATAATATTCTTCTTTCTATACGCAAATAGAAGAAATAAAAAAAATAATCAATTAATCACCTATTTATAGTCAAATGAAAAAATTGTTTTTAGTATTAAGCAAATTTTTATGTAAATAAAAAAAAAAAAATTAAAAAAAAAAAAAATAAAAAACTATTTTAATCATATCACCTTTTGACAATTTTTTAAATTAGCTTAAATTATTATAATTATTTATTTATTATATCAATTATATTTAGTTAATTTAAATAAAAATAATACATTTGGTATTATTATTAATTTATAATAAAGAAGGTGTAGTTTAGAAATTAAACAAATAAAATATATACTATGTACTATTTAAATTTTACTATTTATTATTATATTTAGTGATTCATTATTTATAATATATTCTTTAATTAACTATTTTTTAATAATTTAAATAAATATAATTTTAATTATTAAATAACAATCAATTATGAAAAAAAAAAAAAAAAAAAAAAAAAAAATATATATATATATATATATAACTTATTATTGTTTCAATTTCAAGTTTTATCTTCCATTTCACATATATTTCAAACTTTAAAACTCTTATAGTTATTAATTTCTAATTGATATTTATTAAACCATATATTATTTTCTTTACCATAAAATAATTTATCATAACCAAGTCCATGTTTTTATATTTATTATTTTTTTTTATTAAATATATATATATATATATTATAATGGTAAGTTATCACGAAGCATTCATAAAACCCATGAATGGAAGAATATTATCACATCTGTACTCATATCTATTTATATATATATATTTAGTCAAGGAAGTATTAATTTTTTAAACTATTATTAAAATATTAATTATATTATAAATAAAAATATATATATATATAGATATTATGAAATATATTATATTAAAAAAACTACATATATAAAAATAATTTTAAAACATAATAAAAAAAAAAAAATAAAATAAAATAAAAAAATAAAAAAATAAAAAGTATAAAAGTATTAAAGTATTAAGAGTAAAAGTTTATAATAAATAAATAAATTAATAAATAAATTGATGATGTGAATTGAAATCACTTTAAGCAATAATAAAAAGATTTAAAAAAAAAAAAAAAAAAAAAAAAAAAAAAAAACATTATAAATAATAATAATAATAATAATAATAATAATAAATAATAAATAATAAATAATAATAAAAAAGTATATTTAATAAAAATTTTTTTATTTTATTTTACTTATATATATATAATTTTTTTATTTATTTATTTTTAAGAATTACTTTTTTTTATTTTTTTATATATTTTTATTCTATTTTTTTTTTTTTTTAATGATTTCTTTATTTACTTTATTTACTTTATTCTTTTATTTTTTATTATTATTATTTTTTTTTTTTTTTGATTTTAATTATTTAGTTATCATCTTCATCAGAGGATTCATTGAATTCTCCTTCTCCTATAACGGTTTCGGTTACTTCAACTGGTTCGTCAATCATTTCATCAGTGTCAACATTTTCAGTTGGAATATCCACTGGAGGATTTTCTGTGGTTTTCTTAATACAATTAAATGGACAATATTGAGCATATTCGGGTTGTTCGTCACAATCTACACATTCAAGACATCTGAAACAGTCTGGCTTCCTGATACAGGCACCTGGACAGCTTTTACCAATTTCTGGTTCCTCATCACAATCAACACATTCTTCACAGCTTGGACACTTCAAAGTTTCTTCGCTAATACAATTAAATGGACAGTAGATGGCAAATTCTGGTTGTACTTCACAGTCAACACATTCTAAACATCTAAAGCAATCGGGTTTTCTGTAACAAGCATCAGGACACTTTTTCCTGATTTCAGGATTTTCTTCACAATTAACACATTCTGTACATCCTGGACATTCATTAATTGGCTTCTTAATACAAGTACTTGGGCAGTGAATAGCCATATCTGGATGAGCATCACAATCAACACAATTAATGCATTGAATACAACTAACAGAATCTACGGTTGGTTCGGCTCCAGTTGTTTCGGTTGAAGTAACTTCAGGTTCATCAATATCACATCTACCATAGCCAAATTGACATCCATATCCACAGTAATAGCCAGTTTTACCACAACCGCCATCTTTTGAACAGCAGTAACCGAATGGACATGAACGACCATTGGCACGACCACATCTTACAGCTAATGTTGTTTCAATATTCAATACTGAAACAATAAATAAAATAAATTTTGTGTATTTCATTTTTTTTTTTTTTTTTTTTACTTTCTTTCCTTCTTTCGCTTGTTTATATTATATATATTTATTATACTAATAAAGTATATAATTTATTTTATAATATTCCTTTCAAGTCCCAAGAAAAAAATTATTTCTAAAGATCTAATACAATAAAACGTAAATGTATTTTTTTCAAAGAAATAGAAATTAAAAAAAGGTATTTTAAAAAATAAATATATTAGTATTAAATTTTTTTTAAAAATATTTAGAAAATTATTATTATTATATTATTAAAATAAAATAAAATTAAAAATTATTGAGAATGTTTTAGATTTTTAATTTTATACATAATAAAATAAAATAAAATAAAAATTTCTATGGGTATATATACTGTATAATTTTTAATATTATTCTATAATATGATTCGAATTTTATTAAAATGAATATTTAACTAATATTACTATTATTATTCAATTTAAATTATAAAAAATGAATTATTCTTATTAATTAATAAATATAAATTTATTGAAAAGAATTATTATTTTATAATAATATGAATCTCTTTAAATAGAAATAAAAAATAAATTACTCTTCTTTCTATTTAATAAATACGAATTTCATTAAAAACATCTTAATTGCTTTTATTATCATTTAATAAATATGAATTTCAATGAAAACTTTCAAACACTGTTATTATCATTTTAGATTGAACTTTGAATATTTATATATATATATATATATTTTTTTTTTATTTTTTTTTTTAAATATTTGTTAATGTTATTAAATTAAAATAATCAATTATTGAAATTTTAATAAAAATTCTTTTTTTTTTTTTTTTACTATTTTAAATAATTATATGTTAACTCATAAATCATTTTCTGATTTTATCATAACTTTAAAATTAATAGTTACATTTTTATATAAAAATATATATAATAATATATATATATAAATATTTAAATAATATTTTTTTTTTATTCCTTTATCATATTTACCTAAATTAGTTTTATTTTATTTTATTATTTTTTTATTTTTCAAAAAAAAAATATTAATTCTTTATTTTTTTTCAAATATAAATTTCTCTTTTGTTAATTCTAATCAGTCTTCATAAAATTTATTTTATTTATTCTATAAATATAAAAAAAATAAAAAAAAAATAAAATAAAATAAAATGAAAATAAAAAAATAAAAATAAAAAAAAATAAGGTATAAAATTATATTCTATTATTAATATTGTTCTTTTTTTTTAAAAAAATTCATAGAAAAATAAAATAAATCTTTTCTTATTTAATATATATTTCATCAAATATTATCTGTTAAGCATTATTGTAAACTTTAATTTTTTTTTTAATTATAATCTTAATATTTAATGTTTTCATTATTAATTTATGATTAATTTATGATTTGTTTTTATTTAATTTATTTATTATTTAATTTAATAGTTATATATAATTTTTAAATTTTTTTTTATTTTATTTTATTATTATTTATTATTTATTATTATTATTTATTATTTATTTTTATTATTTATTATTTATTATTTATTATTTATTATTTATTATTTATTATTTATTATTTATTATTTATTATTATTATTATTTATTATTTATTATTTATTATTTATTATTTATTATTTATTATTTATTATTTATTATTTATTATTTATTATTTATTATTTATTATTTATTATTTATTATTTATTATTTATTATTTATTATTTAATTATTTATTATTTAATTATTTATTATTAATTATTATAATTATTATAATAATATTATTATAATATTATTATGATTTATTAATTATTGTTGTGAAATATATAACTTTATTAATAAATATCAAAGGTGTACATATATTAAATTTTAATTTTACATGTATTTTATACTATTACATTTACACATGATTCACATACATTTATTACATATATCATATGACTTATTTTACGCCACTATTACGTACGCTAGCTCATATATCTATGTTATACTATATACATTATATTATTTATATTATTTATACTTGTGTAATATTAAACTTAATTTCTAACATTCCCCCGTAAGTTTAATATTCATAAATTTTGTATAGTAAAGAGTTCTTGAATTTTTTCGTTAAAGTACCATTAAGGTATTTGGTAAAACCGTCTGCAATATTGTATTGTGATTTGATATACTTGAGGTCTATTTTATCTTCTTTTATCAATTCTCTTATTTTATGATATCTCAAATCTATGTGTCTTGATTTTGGATTAATTGTTTCATTCTTACTATTATAAATTGCAGCTCTATTATCAATGTTAATTGTTATACAATCAATTTTTATGCCTAATTCATTCAGTAAATTTCTTAACCACATACATTTCAAAGCACATTCATTCAGACTATAATATTCACTTTCAGCGGTAGATATAGCTACGCAGTGTTGCAACTTTGAATACCATGTCACAGGAGCTGAACCCATAAATATTACGAAACCAGTAGTTGATCTTTTTGTCTCTCTATCACCACCTAGATCTGCGTCTACATATACTCTTATATTAATGTCTTTAGTAATCTTTAAACCATAATGTTTTGTACCTTTTAAGTATCTAAAAATCTTGATAACATTCATCCAATCTTCGAGAGTAGGATCTTGATTCTTTCTAGTAGCTTTACTTGTCGCATACATAATATCTGGTCTTGTTCCCATAGCTAAATATAGTAAGCATCCTACAGCCTGCATATATGTAGTTTTATCAAACTTTGTTTCTCTTAATTTCTCATTTTCAGTATACATCATATTTGATATCGCATTGTATTTATCAATGTCAAATCTATCTAAGATATCATTTAAATATTGTATTTGATGCATAATATAACCATCCTTGCATTTAATAAATTTGATTCCTATTATGAAATCAACCATTCCTAAGTCACTTAAATTGAATTTGTCTTTAATTTCTAATTTAATTCTATCTATAACACTTTTCTTTCCAGAAATTAGGATATCATCAACATAAATAGCAATTATACAAATAATATTCTTATTCTTATCTTTCAATATATAAACACATGGTTCGCTCTTTAATCTTTCAAAACCTATTTCAGTAAGAACACTATCTAATTTATTATTCCACATACGACCAGCTTGTTTTAAGCCATAAATCGCTTTGTTCAACTTCCAATAGCCTTTACCATAATCTTCACTACCTTCAGGTATTTCCATATATAATTCTTCCTCTAAGTCAGCATTTAAATATGCCGCTTTAATATCAATTTGATAAATTTCAAAACCATAATAAATTGAAATTGCTATAATGACTCTTAACGAATCTTGCTTTAAAGTAGGTGAGAATGTTTCTATATAGTCTATTCCATAAATTTGAGTAAAACCGCGAGCAACTAACCTCGCCTTAAATCTTATAATTATACCTACGTCATTTCTCTTATAGCTAAATACCCACTTAGCTGAAATTATATTCTTTCCTTTTGGAATTTCTTTAACAAGTGTGTACACTTCCATATCCTTCATGTTATTTAATTCAGTTTCAATTGCCTTTAACCATTCCTCTTTATCAGGTCTATCAAATATATCTTTATACGAGTTTGGTAACGGTAATTCCATTTCACTACAATTTAATGCAACTAAATTATAATAATTACTTGCTCTCCTTTTCTTATAATTATTACTTTCATTCCTATCATTTAATTCTTCTTCATTCATTTCTTCAACATGTTTTCTTTTAGATAAAATACTTTCTTTATCTTTATTCATATTATCCGAAGTACTTACATTTGATTTACTTGCATATGGTTTATTTATGTTTTGTTTGTTTATATTTTGGTTAATTTCCGCATTAGAATTTCCAGATGTTGAGCTTGAATTATTATTTCTATTCGTTAAATTATTTAAATCAATTGATTTTCCATCACGCTTATTATAATCTCCATTATCTGTAATTCTTGGTATTTTACTGATTATTTCTTCTACCCTAGTATTATTATATTTCGAATTATTTTGAGTTAACTGGTTTACATTATTGATATTATTTACATTATTAATTGAATTAGTTTGGTCATTTAAGTTGTTTCTATTATTCTTGTTAACATTATCATTTTGAATTGCTTGATTTAAGTTGTCATTTGGACTGCCTTGTTTTAAATTGTTGTTCGAAATAACTTGATTTAAATTATTTAAATTACCTTGATTTAAATTGTTCGAGTTAAATTGATCATTATTGTCTGAATTATTTTGATTTGAATTATTGTTTAAATTATTTTGATTTAAATGGTCTACATCATTTGAATTTAATTGATTTAAATTATTTTGATTAATATTTGAATTATTAGAAACGTTTAGATTTTGGTAATTTATGGGATGTCCATTCTGAGAATTTAAAACAGGAGAGGGAAAGTTTTGTGCTGTATAATTATAATAATTTGGAGGAATACAATAATTTAAATTATTATATGGATTTAAATTATATTGATTTGGAGCATAATGATTTTGGAAATTATTTGGATAATTTACAAATGCATATGGATTATAATAATATAAATTATTAGGAGGTGGATAATCTAAATTATTGTAGTAATAGTTTGTGTACCCATTTATATTATCATTTATGTTGTTGTTCATATTATTATTATTATCTACATTATTGTTTGTACTATTTTCCATATTGTTATTATTTTCATTTATACTTTTATCATTTACGTTATTGTCCTCAAAGTCTACAACGTCTTCATCATCATTACTTCCCCCGATTTCATAATAAGGAGTGAAATTTATTAAATCCGGAGGAGAAGGAGGAGCAGAACCATTACCAGGAATATCTTCAAAAAATACAACAGAACGAGAAATAACAACTTTATTATTAGTGATATCAAAAATCCTATAAGCAGTTGGGTTGGTATCGTATCCAAGAAAGATACCTGGGAGGGAAGAGTTAGTTAATTTATTTCTAAACTGTTTAGGGACAAGGAAAAAGACTTGACAACCAAAGACTCTAAACCTTGAATAATCGACTTTTTCATTATAAAGAAGTTCATACGGAACATTATTATCAATACCTCTATGTGGCATCCTATTGTGGATATAGTTAGCTGTCCTAATGGCATCCTCCCAGAAAACATGATTAAGGCGGGCATCCTCTAACATCGCTCTAGCATTTGGAAGGAGAGAACCGTGTAACCTTTCGATACGTCCATTTTGTTGAGGTTCGTAAGGGACAGAAAACTCATGTGTAATTCCATTAATATTACAAAACTCTATAATTTTATTGTTAGTAAACTCTGTTCCATTGTCAGTCCGTAATCTTTTAATATTTTTATTAAATATGTTTTTAATGTTATTATACCAATTTAAAAAGGCGTTAAAAACATCACGTTTGGATTTGATAAATAAGACCCAACCAAAACGAGTGTAATCATCTAAAATAGAAACAAAGTATTTATTTCCATACATGGACCTACTATTAATAGTAACAGTGTCCATATGAACCAATTCAAATGGTTCAGTAGCGCGACTATCTGAGGGGTAATGTGGGAAACTTTTTAATTTTGTTTTCGCACACGTCTTGCATTTACATTTTATATATATTCTTTTTAATGTTTTCCTAAGTGTTCCTAGATTATAATGTCCCAAACGTCTATGCCATACGTAGAGACTTTCCTCTTCTTCACTATTGGCATTATTACAATTGATATCATTATTATAAAAATTTATTTTATTCTTGGAAGTCCAAATAATATAAGTTCTGGAATAATTTGAATATGTTGTACAGATTCTATTATTTTTACTATTAAATAATATTACACAATTTTTATTATTTCTTTTACAAAAAACAGTTTTGTATCCTTGTTCGGATAAACAGTCTACTGAGAGTAAATTTTTCTTGAATGAGGGAACATACAATACATTTTTAAGAGTAATTTTGTTGTCATTTATATAACCTATGTAAGTACCTATTCCTCTGCACTTAACGTATTCACCATTGGCGAAATAAATTCTCCGATTGTGTTTTTTATAATTTGATAATAGATTTGGATCACATATCATATGGTATGTGGTGCCAGAATCTAGTGTCCATGTACTAATATTTTTGGTTAATTTATTTTTATTATTATCATTTAATTTTTTATTTTGTTTATTTTTATTTTCTTTAAAATAAGATGGTTTGTTGAATGGGAGAATACTTCTTGATGCATTACCTGTTTCAATATTATACGTATCATTATAGTCTTTGAAAAAGTATTCTCTGTGTTTATCTTGTTTATTTACTTCATTTACTGTGCTGTTTAGGCAACGCGTTTCGCCTCCCATCATAGTTTTTATCATTTTTGTAATATTTATTATTATTATAATTTTTATTATTATTTCTATTATTATTAAATTTATTTTTATTATATTTGTAATAATTGTTATTATTATTTTTATTAAAATTCTTTCTATTATTACATTCACTTTGATAGTGACCTTTTTTACCACAACTCCAACATTCAATATTATTTTTATAATTTTTATTATTATATTTATTATTATTATTACTATAGTTTTTATTGGTATAATTACTTTGAACATTTGGCGTATTAAGATTTGAAACAATATTTTCCGATTTTTCTTTCTTTTCTTTTACTCTTTTTAGTAGCTGTACCCTTTCAATTAACTTTTTGGTAGTATCTTCCCAGTCCGTTTGTAGGTCTATTAAATTTGTTTTTATAGTTAATTCTTCTGGCATAGCATTAAATAGATAAATAAATTTTTCCTTAAATTCTAGTTTTTCTCCGAGATTTTCAAGTTCCTTAAACTTTAAATTCATATTAGAGATAAATATGGACAACGATGGATCACTTTCTGGGTCGTATTTTGAGTGATTAAGGGAATCTTTAATTTCCTCAATTCTATCCTTTTCATCACTTAAATTTAGGTTTACTATCATCCTATAGATTTCATATGCTGTACCAGATATGAAATCTATACTGGATGCTAGTTCTTCATTAATACTATTTAAAATAATTTCCTTGACCTTAGCATCATTTTTGAGGACCTCACTTTTTGTTCCTTTTTTATAATAAGTGTTTATAGTGTCATCCACTAGAATTAAATTTTGTTTTTCTTCTTCCTTTAAAGTGGAACCATCCACTTTTTCAATTTTGACACTATTAAGATAATCCGTTAAATTAAATCTCCTTAATAATAAATACAATTGTTGTTTCCACAACTTAAAATTAGAGCTATTTAGCTGATCTTTTGTTTTTAAGACTTCGGACATTTTTTTTTTTATTTTTTTTTTTATTTAAAATTAATCAAAATTAAAACCTCTTTAAACTTTACTATAACTCTTCTAGTACACTTAGAGTCATTGAGACTCTTAATCTGTTGTGAAATATATAACTTTATTAATAAATATCAAAGGTGTACATATATTAAATTTTAATTTTACATGTATTTTATACTATTACATTTACACATGATTCACATACATTTATTACATATATCATATGACTTATTTTACGCCACTATTACGTACGCTAGCTCATATATCTATGTTATACTATATACATTATATTATTTATATTATTTATACTTGTGTAATATTAAACTTAATTTCTAACAATTATGATTCATTACTCATCATTTATTGGTTTTTTCAAAAAAGAAAAAATTATACGTTACACAAACAGAGTTTCCTTTTTTCAAAAACTTTAAAAAAAAGTTACAAATTTATTTTATATGTAATTGAAATAATTAAATAAATAATAATTAATAATTAATATGATAATTTTTTATTGATTAATGATCTCAATATGAGTCTAAATATTATTACAGATAAAGATGGTGATGCATTCTTTAAAATTTTTCTATTAAATATTGATATTGTATAATATTATACTATATTGCAACTATATTACAATATAGGTATTTATGTGTAGATTAATTATGTTTTATAAATAAATTCATATATATATGATTTTATTTATTTATTTACTTATTTATTTATTTATTTATATGTAAAATATGCAGTAAACTAAAGTACAGAACTTTTAAGTGCATATATTAAACATTTTTTTATATATGATAATACTTAATAATAAATATAATAATATAACTTTATCATATTATATATAACATTTATCAATGATCACATTAAAATAGTACCCTTTATTTCTATTGATGTTTAATCTACAGATAAATTTTCAATGCATAAATATGCTTTATGGTTACTTAATTCAGTATAAATATTTATTATATCCTTTTTAATTTAATATATATATTTGTACATTGAAATACATAACTATATTCTTAATATTAATGTTTTCTTAAAAAACCATTATAACTGAGTTAACTAAGTTAAGAATACTAATTTATAATTATTATAAAATATGGAAGATAATATTAGGAAAAACATATGATATAATAATAAAAAAAATTTTAAATGCAATTAAGGAAATATATTAAAATGTAATAATGATTTTAATGTTGGAAAATTAGGGTTAAGAAAAAAAATCTCAAATGTTATTTTTTATTATTTTTTTCTTCCTGGTTTTAATAATATTTCATAAACCAAGTTTAATCCAAAAAAATAAAGTATAAAATAATAGAAAGATAATAGAAAAAACGAAAATTATTATTTATTAAGTAGTACTAATGAAATTATAAATATATATATATATATGTATATATAATTTTTTTTTACTATTTAATTTCTATTAATTTGGATTAATATACTGGACAAATATGGAGATAATAAAATTTATAGATTATTAAAAAATGAGAATAATAATAATAATAATAATAATAATAATAATAATAATAATAATAATAATAATATAATAATAATAATAATAATAATAATAATAATATAATAATAATAATAATAATAATAATCTAGTTATTTTTCTGAATAATTAATTGTTAATATGATATATTAATTTATTTAATTATTTAATTTTGCATTTTTTTTAATTAGCATTAAATTTTTTTTTTATTAAGAATATATTTTATAGCAGTTCACTATAGTATATTCATTTTATTTTAGTGTATAAATACTTTATTAACTATATTTATTAGTAAAAATAAATAAATAAATAAATAAAATACTATTTAATAATATATTTTATA
The DNA here is from genome assembly GCA_016946835.1 of Neocallimastix lanati (nom. inval.). Taxonomy (NCBI): domain Eukaryota; kingdom Fungi; phylum Neocallimastigomycota; class Neocallimastigomycetes; order Neocallimastigales; family Neocallimastigaceae; genus Neocallimastix; species Neocallimastix lanati (nom. inval.). Next base: position 1,288,053 of record JACVTC010000020.1, on the reverse strand, counting down.
AAATATTCTTAATTTTGAATATTTTAGTTTTTTTTAAAAAAAAGTATGGATTATAAAATAATAATATAAACGTTGATAGTAATAATGATGATTTTATTTTATAATCAGAATAATTATTTGGAATAATAATCAAAAAAAAAAAAAAAAAAAAAAAAAAAATATATATATATATATATATATATATATATATAAACAATTAAATCTTTTAAAATTTATACACAATTTTTGAATTAGAGTTTATTTTATATAAATATATAAATATTTACTATCTTTTTTTTTTTTTTTTTTTTTTCTTTTCTTTGATTTGTTTTTTTAATAAAAAAAAAAATTCTCTAATTATAGAACTCATTTAAAGAAATACAATTTTTCAGATTTAATGATATGAAGGAAACTGTTTTTTTTTTTTTTATTTATTTATTGATTACTATTATTATTTTATAAATATGATATAAATATTGTATATACTAAGCCTTTAATTTATTTTTTTATCAATGAGTAAATGATATATATAAATATATATATTTAAAAAAGAACAATAAAATTCATTACTTATAATATACAATTGATTTAAATTAATAAATCAGTAACTATTTTATTTAAATTTTTTTTTTTTTTTTTTTTTTTAAAATAATTTACTATTATATTTAAAAATGAAAAAAAAAGACATTCATTTGATTTTATCTCCATCTTTATAAATCTTTACAAATAAATATATATAACCTTTTTCTATCATTCGTAACAATTCCTTTTTTTTCCCTCATAGTTATTATTATTTTTAAAATATATAAAAAGATAATATAAAATAATTATAATATAAATATTTTATTATAACTTTTTTCTCAATTTATTTAACAAAAAACATCACATCATTATTTTCTAAAATATTTTGATATATTATTATTATCATGATAAAAAAAAAAAAAAAACTCAAGTCATATTTTATTACGTCAACAAAATTTACAAGTAGTAAATCAAAAAAAAATATTTTTTTTTTTTTTTTTTTTTTTTTTATATTTATTCAATTAAATCTAATTTTTTTTTTTTTTTTTTTTTGACTTTCCCTTGAAAGTCTGATCATATCGTCCAAGCCACAACAGACAACTAATATCAGGCACACTTTATAGCGTGTGTGTATCAGGATGACCACTTAAAAGTGTTCCATACAATTTTGGCCTCGACCCTCTCAGTAACGATTACAGAATCACAAGATTTGGAGATATTGGATACTATAAGCCACAACGGTATAAACTATAAAATTATTATTTATCTACTACATACCTTTTTCCAAATTAGAAAATATATTCTAACACGTAATCAATAATGGTACACGAATACATTAACTAATGAGGATTTACAATAAGCAGGAATTACCCCGCTTCAGGCATGTATACGTACAACTGAGAATCAACGATCATAGTGTAGACGATGACTTGTTCAATTTAGGGTTAGGCTGTCAAATGGGTTATTATTGGATGGTAAGGTGGAATTCTAAAGTAGACGTAAAAAAGATCTTGATTTTTAAAAAAAAAAAATAATAATAATAATACTTGATTACTTAACTTTAATTATTATTAAATATAAACACTTATAAAAAATAAGAAATGATATTTATATTTATTTATTTAATTAATAATTTATTTAATTATTTTATTGCTTTTTATATTATGAAAGACTTTTTCATTTAAGAATATTACATTTTATGTGTATAATTATTTATCTATATTAAACTAATATTATTGGTTTAATAATATCTTGTGTTGATGCTATTTAATACAAAATAATTTATACTTAGGAATGTTATATAATGTATAATGTAAAATGTATAATGCAATTAAATACATAATTACAATAGTTAACATTCTCTCCTACATTTTTGATGTTTTCTACATTTCCATGATTAAAACGGCACAAATTATGTAAACTTTAGTCCTGAAAAATTTTTGGTTTAATGGATCTGCCATCATTGAGTTTAGAACTAATGAGGATTAATTTAGAATCATTTTTTTAATAATTTCTTCTTGAAAATATTTTTATATTTTATGGTCATTTATTGACATCATTCCCTTTTTGCATTTTTCATTTTTAGCTATATCTTTGACATGGTTTATTATCTATTTTAATATTAATTTTAATATTTTTGTTGAATAATTCATTTACAAATCTTTTTATCCATATAGCTTGTTTTGTACATTTTATTATGCTTAAGTATTCGATTTCTGATATTGTTAAATAATGATATTTAACAATTAATAATATAGAATAATGTACAATGTAATTAAATACATAACTACAATATTTAACAATAAAATTCAAATTTGCTATTTTATATAAATTACAATATCTTTAATATATATATAATTATATATATGTTAATAGTAAAAATCAATAAATATAAGTATTTATATTATTAAAATAATTTATCTTTATTATATATATATATATATATAATTATTTAAGTAGATTATTATTATATTTAAGACATTAAATTACATAAATTAAAAATAATAACAAATTACTTTTAAATTTATTTATATATATTATATATATACAATATTCATTCATATTGCCTTGCCATTTTATTAAAAATTTTTATTTTTTTTTTTTTCTATTTACATTTAAACATAAAATAATTTATAATAATATTTAATTATATAATTCAGTATCTATTATTAGTATTATTATTATTTTAAATTGAGAAATAATGAGTACAGAAGATAACTAGAACTATTTTACTATAATATACATGTCAATATCTATTAATAATATTCAAAATTATTGGTTAAAAATTTTTTATTTAAAAAAAAAAAAAAAAAAAGTTGGATCTAACAAAAAAAAAAAACTTTATCAGTAGTTTATTTTTTTTTTTAGTTCCAATTTTTTTTTTTTTTTATATTAATATATTAACTTTATCAGTAGTTAATATAATTAATTTTAATATATAAACAAAAATAAATATATAATTAAAAAAATTTTTTTTATTAATATATATATATTGTTAAATAACACTTATAGAATTAGCAATGATATTTATATTTATATTATGCTTATTTAATTTATTATTTTTTATATTATGAAAGACCTACATTAATACAATCATATAAAAAATAATTTACACTTTATAGCGTTGTAGTGTATAATGTATAATGTAATTAAATATAAAACTACAATTGTTAACATTCCCTCCTACATTTTTTGGCGTTTTCTACATTTCCATGATGAAAACGGCACAAATTATGTAAACTTTAGTCCGAAAAAAATTTTGGTTTAATGGATCTACCATCATTGAGTTTAGAACCAATGAGGATTAATTTAGAATCTTTTTTTTTAATGATTTCTTCTTGAAAATATTTTTATATTTTATGTTTAATTTATTGACATCGTCCCCTTTTTGTATTTTTCATTTTTAGCTATATCTTTGACATGGTTTATTATCTATTCTAATATTAATTTTAATATTTTTGTTGAATAATTCATTTGCAAATCTTTTTATCCATATAGCTTGTTTTGTATATTTTATTATGCTTGAGTATTCGGTTTCTGATACTGTAAAATAAAAATATTTTACCATTAATAGTATAGAATAATGTACAATGGAATTAAACGTATAACTACTATATTTCAAAATAAAAATTTAAATATATAATATATATAATATATTTATAAATAAATAAATAAATAAATAAAATAAAGAATATGAATTATAGATTAAATTAATATATATATATTTTAAATAATATTAATGATTATATAAATATAAATTAAATTGAGTTTTTAAATATTTTTTATTATAATATTTTTATTATTGATCATTTAAATTTTCAATAAAAGTAATGAATTAATTTATATACTAGTTTAAAATATAAAGTTTCAATCAATCAATAATTATAATTATAACATATATATTATTAATATATAATAACTAATATGATATAAATTTTCTCATAGATAAAAAAAATTCTTTTTTGATAAAAGGAAGAACAAAAAATTAAATATATTCTTATTTATTTAGTATTATATGATCACATATGAATAAATAATTAATACTGAATAAAGATTATTAATACATCTCCTATTTAAACATATATTACCACTAGTAAAAGTTTTTTCTTTTCTTTTCTTTTCTTTTTTTTTTTTTTTTTTTTTTTTTTTTTTTTTTTTCATGGCATTTATTAGAGACAATATGAAATATTACAAATCATATTAATACTGAAAAAAAAAATCTTTTTTGATATAAGGAAGAAAAAAAAATAAAATTAAATATATTCTTATTTATTTAGTATAATATAATCACAATATGAATAAATAATTAATATTGAATAAAGATGATTAATAAGCCTCCTATTTAAACATATATTACCACTAGTCAAAGTTTTTTCTTTTCTTTTTTTTTTTTTTTTTTTTTTTTTTTTTTTTTTATGGCATTTATTAGAGACAATATAAAATATTACAAATCATATTAATACAGTAAAAAAAAAAAAAAAATTTTTTTTCTTTATATTATTAGTATAATGAAAAAAAAAAAAAATCAATATATTTTTTTATAGATTTAAATATCAATATGAGATTTCTATATATATTACAAATACTATAAATTATTACAAACAATATATAAATATATATGAATTAAAAAGTCTATATTTTTATTACAAACAAAAAATAACAACAACGAGAAGAAAAAACATAAAAAAGGTAATAAAATGAAATAGAAAGAAAATATAATTTAAAAAATTAAAATAAAATACAAGTGATATAATATATATTATAATTTTTTAATTTTTAATTTTAATATCTATGCGTAATAAAAACATATTAGAAAAAAATATTTTTTATTATATATATATTTGTATATAAATTGTTTTCAATTTATAATATAAAAGATATTTTAAAATTTGATGAAGTACTTTTATCAAATTTTGGTATTAAGAAAAAATAAACTATTAAATTATATATAGTAAGTATTTATTAATTATAATTTAAATAATTATATTTATAAATTTACATTATATTAATATATTTTATAAATTGTTATATTTTATATATAATATAAATAAAATAATATATAATAATCAAAAACAAAAAAAAAATAAAAAAATAAAAAAATAAAATTTATAATTATTATTATTATTAGTTATTATTGTGATAATGATGAAAATCATAACTTATACTTAACTGGGGGAGACAATAATAGGAGCAAATATAATTCATATAATGAAATTTCCTGTAAAGAAAAACAAACTTCATATGAAGAAAGTTGTAATAGTGAAGAACAAAATTTATATATAAAGAAAGTTCATATAGTGAAGAACAAACATTATTATTATATTTAAGATATTAAAAAGCATAAATTAAAAATATTAATAAATTCCTTTTAAATTTATATATATTATATATATAATATTCATTCATATTGTCTTTTGTCATTTTATTAAAAGTTTTTATTTTTTTTTTTTCTATTTATATTTAAAAATATAATAATTTATAATAATATTTAATTATATAATTCAGTATTATTATTAATATTATTATTATTATTATTATTATTATTATTTTAAATTGAGAAATAATGAGTATAGAGGGAAAATAAAACTATTTTACTATAATATACATGCCAATATCTATTAATTATATTCAAAATTATTGATTAAAATTTTTTTATTTAAGAAAAAAAAATGGAACTAACAAAAAAAAATAAACTTTATTAGTTCCAATATTTTTTTTTGGGAGATAAATTTCACAAAATGTGGCTTAAAAATTATAAAAAATAAACATTTAAATAAATATTGTTTATTTATTTATTATTTATTATTTATTTAATATTTATTAATTATTTATTGTATTTATTATTTATTATTTATTATTATTTATTATTTATTATTTATTATTTATTATTTATTATTTATTATTTATTATTTATTATTATTTATTATTTATTATTTATTTATTATTTATTATTTATTTATTTAAAAATATTTTATAATAAAATATCTAAAGACTTATTTCAAAAATGATTTTTATTATTTATTTAATATTTACTTACTGGTTAAAAAAAATATATAGTATTATAAATAAATAAATAAGTAAAATTAAAAAAAAAATTTAATTAATATATATTGTTAAATAACACTTATAATAGAATGATATTTATATTATTCTTATTTATTTATTTTATTATTTTTTATATTATGAAAGACCTTTGTTAATACTACAAATAAAAAATAATTTACACATAATAATAATGTTGTATAATGTATAATGTATAATGTAATTAAATACAAAACTACAATTGTTAACATTCCCTCCTACATTTTTTGGCGTTTTCTACATTTCCATGATGAAAAAAACGACACAAATTATGTAAATTTTAGTTCGGAAAAATTTTTGGTTTAATGGATCTACCATCATTGAATTTAGAACCAATGAGGATTAATTTAGAATCTTTTTTTTTAATAATTTCTTCTTGAAAATATTTTTATATTTTATGTTCATTTATTGACATCGTCTTTTTGTATTTTTCATTTTTAGCTATATCTTTGACATGGTTTATTATCTATTCTAATATTAAATTTAATATTTTTGTTGAATAATTCATTTGCAAATCTTTTTATCCATATAGCTCGTTTTGTACATTTTATTATGCTTGAGTATTCGGTTTCTGATACTGTAAAATAAAAATATTTTACCATTAATAGTATAGAATAATGTACAATGGAATTAAACACATAACTACTATATTTCAAAATAAAATTTTAAATATATAATATATTTATAAATAAATAAATAAAATAAAATAAAAAGTATGAATTAAAATAAAAATTTAAATATATAATATATTTATAAATAAATAAATAAAATAAAATAAAAAGTATGAATTAAAATAAAAATTTAAATATATAATATATTAATAAATCAATAAATAAAATAAAATAAAAAGTATGAATTAAAATAAAAATTTAAATATATAATATATTAATAAATAAATAAAATAAAATAAAATAAAAAGTATGAATTAAAATAAAAATTTAAATATATAATATATTAATAAATAAATAAATAAGTAAAACAAAATAAGAAGTATGAATTATATATTAAATTAAAAAAAATATATATATATATATTTTTTAAATAGTATAAATGATTATATATATATATAAATTAAACTGAGTTTTTAAATATTTTTTTATTATAATATTTTTATTATTGATCATTTAAATTTTCAATAAAAGTAATGAATTAATTTATATAATAGTTTAAAAAATAAATTTTCAATCAATCAAGAAATTTAATTATAAAATATATATTATTAATAATAAATTAATATATAATTACTAATATAGTATAAGTAAAAAAAAAAAAAAAAAATTCATTTTTGAGAAAAGGAAGATAAAAAATAATAAAAATTAAATATATTTTTATTTATTTAGTTTTATATGATCACAATATGAATAAACAATTAATATTGAATAAAGATGATTAATAAGCCTCCTATTTAACATATATTATCATTAATAAAAGTTTTTTCTTTTCTTTTTTTTTTTTTTTTTTTATGGCATTTATTAGAGACAATATGAAATATTACAAATCATATTAATATAAAAAAAAATTATTTTTTGATAAAAGGAAGAACAAAAAATAAAATTAAATATATTCTTATTTATTTAGTATTATATGATCACAATATGAATAAATAATTAATATTGAATAAAGATGATTGATAAGCCTCCTATTTAAACATATATTACCATTAGTAAAAGTTTTTTTCCTTTTTTTTTTTTTATTATTATTTTATGGCATTTATTAGAGACAATATGAAATATTACAAATCATATTAATAAAGAAAAAAAAACACTTTTCTATATATTATTAGTATAATATAAAAAAATAAAATTCAATATATATGTATAAATTTAAAAATCCGTATGAGATTTCTTTATATATTACAAATACTATAAATAACTACAAACAATATATAAATATATATAAATTAAAAAATCTATATTTTTATTAAAACAAAAAATAACAACAGCGAGAAAAAAAAATATAAATAGATGAAAATTTTCCTGTCATTTTTTTTTATTTATTTATTTTGTTGATCATTAATAATATTTTAATAATTTATATATTTAAAAAAAAGAATTAAAAAAAAAGAAAAAAGAAAAATGGCTGAAGAATATTTCTCTAAAATCAGACATTATTTAGATATCTTCGATAAAATCAGTGAAATCATTTGTAATGATTCAGGTGAAGGATTAATCAATTTACCAAAAACTGTTATCATTGGTATGCAAAGTACAGGGAAATCCTCAATTTTAAAGCGTATTACTGGCTTGAATATACCCTGCGATAATAAAAGGTGTACAGTGTGTCCCCTACAGATAAGATTAAGGAAAGCAATGGATAGAGAATATACTCGTATTAAAATTAATGATAGTAATCATGTTTGGTATGAAATTGAAAATGATGAAATTGCTGAAAAAATAATAGAATGTCAAAAAGAAATTGTTAAAAATGGCAATTCTCCTATTTCTGATAAATTAATTATTTTGGAAGTTAATAGAAATGAAAATCCTGATTTAACATTGATTGATCTTCCTGGTGTCACTTATGATCAAAGCATTCAAGAAGAATTTTTAATTAATATGATCATTGAATATATTAAAGATCCAGAAACTATTGTATTATTTACTCATGATGGTACTCAGGATTTCACTACAAATGGTGCTATTAAGATTTTAAGAAAAATTGAAGAAGATTATAAGGACTCTAAAATTTCAAAAAGAACTGTACCTATTATTACAAAAATTGATAAAACCGATATTCAACACCTCCGTAATATATATATCGATCAAAAAAAGCAATTTAATTTTAAATATCCACCAATTATGGTTAGAAATGGAAGTTACGAAGAACTGGATAAAGATATATCTGAAGAAGATTTAAAAAAAAAGGAAGATGCTATTATTAATAATCCTCATTTAAAACAATATTATCATAATCCTCAAGGAATTAAAAGTTTAGTTAATTTATTAATTAATATTCAAAATGAGTATATTGTTAATTATAAGCCTGAAATTAAAAATAAGATTAAAGAATATTTGGAAAAGTTAAAAGCCACTTATGAAAATTTCCCAAAATTGTGTGAAAATAGGCAAGACTATAATGAAGAAATAGCGGATGTTATAGCTTCTTTTGAAGAGTTATTGGAAGACCAATTTGATAAGGCAGATTCGTTATTACCTAATTCAGATCTTGATGCTTTTGACTATTGTTTGGAAACAAAAATTCGTATGAAATTCAATCAGTTTCAAGAAAAATATACTCAACAATTTTATTCCTTTTTAACTATAAATTACTATCGAAAATTAGAAAAAATTTTATTTAATTCCAAAAGATTAAAATTGGATAATTTTTATGGGGAAGAATGTGTCTATAAAATCTTGAAACGTAATTTAAGAACATATTTTAGTTCTATTTATTGTTTAATTAAAGAAGTTAGAAGCTTAATTTTATACGAAGTTGAAAAGTCTTTTAATAAAGCTTTTAAAAAATATGAAGGTATGCTTGATCAATTTATTAATGAATCAAGACAAACTTTAACTAAATTATCAGATGAAAATTTAGATTTATGTACCAAATATTTTGAATATCAAAAGAATATTGAAAAGGCTGGAATATATAGTGTCAATAAATATTACTTAAATATTGCCAATATGATTCAAAATCAAATTGAAAAATGTTTATATCAAGGAGAAACAATAATTATTGATGACATTCTTAAAAATAAACAAAAATATGAAGTTAAAATTGAAGAAGAAAAAGAAGAAGAAAAAGAAGAAGAAGAAGGAGAAGGAGAAGGAGAGAAAGAAAAAGAAAAAGAAAAAGAAGTAGAAGTAGAAGAAGAAGAAGAAGAAGAAAAAAATAAATCTGAAAATACTGAAGAAACTCAATATGAAGAAGAAAGTGATGAAGAAAAAGAAGTTACTGATATTAATATGGATATTAAAAATGAAAATATTTCAAATTTAATTAAAAATAATTATGGTAATATTAATCCAGAAAATGATATGCAGGAATATTTTTATTTCTATACATGTTTAGATAAAGAAGTTTTTATTAAATTTATTAAGGATTTAAATGATTTAAATAATAATGGATATCAAGTAAATAAAGATATTATTAAGATTATATGCTCAATTTATAGTTATTTAAAAGTATTTATGGATAGATTTTTAGATAATATTTATAAAGGTTGCTTATATCATTTATTATATCCATTCCAAGAAAAAAGATTTTCAACTAATTTAATTAAGAAATTTAGTGACATGACAGATGAAGATTTAAATAAAATTATTGGTGGATCAGACGAAACAAAAATGAAAATTGCAAATTATGAAAATAAAATTAATGAATTAACTAAAATTTATTATCAATTAGATGGATTATGTTAAAAGAAAAAATTTAAAACTAACAACTTATATATATATATATTTATATCATTATATTATTCATTTAAAAATTTCAAATTATTTATATGATAAAATAATAATAATAGTAATAATAATAATAATAATTAAAAAACACTTATTTTTTTATTAAGAAATTATATATAACGTTTTTTAAACACTATATATTAAAAAAATAATAAGTTTAATTTTAATAATTATTCTATATATGCTATAGATTATGCAGTTAATTAAAAATTTTTTATTATATTTTGATATTTCAATAATATTATTTGTTTAATTATTTATAAAGAATTCTAATAATTAAGAATATTTATCATGTTTATAGATATTCTATCTTATGATAGTTTTTTATATTATTAATTATGATAAAATTATTATTAATTTTACCTTAATTTATATGAAATATTTAAATTCAGTATAATTTAATATTAATTATTTTGTTATTTTATATATATATATATATATATATATATTTTTTTTTTTTTTTCTTTATAAATATAATAAATATATAAAACAGATATTTAAAAATTTTTAAATTATATAAATAAAGATATTTATTAAACAATAAACAATAATTCATGATGAATATATCTTAATTATTTCAAGGAAAAAAAATCTTTTTATATTCTTAAAATATTATTTTAAAATATTATATCAATAATATTTACTTTTAATTTTATCATTATTTCTATATTCTATCGTTAGTAATAATTATATAAATAATGATTGGGAAGTATATCATTGTTAAAATTAAAAAGTATAATTTTTTACTTCTAATTTTGTATTCAATATACTATCATTTAAGAGTATGGCTTACAGTGTTTTGTTAATATCGAAAGTTTAAATATTTTAATAATTATTTTTATATATATTTCTTAAGCGTAGGAAGCATAGAAGATGTGCTTGCCAAGGTTAAGGATAATAAATAAGGAGTAGCCTATGGCTGTAATTTTTTAATATTTATAAATTTTATTATAATAAATTATATATAATAATATTGATTTTTTTTTATAATTCTTAACCTCTTTTTCATTTGCTACATAAATATATTAATTTTTATTAAATAATTATAATTAATGGTAATATTATTTTAAATAATTTAATTAAAAATCATTTTTTAATTAATAAATTAAATAATAATAATAATAATAATAAAATAATAATAATAATAATCATAATAATAATAATAATAATAATCATAATAATAATAATAATAATAATAATAATAATAATAATAAAATAATCATTTTTTTATGTCTATAAAATAAATCATTTATTTTTATTTTTTATGTGTATATTATAATCAATTGAAATATTATTTATTTTTTTATTTATTTTTTTTTTAAAAAAATAAATAATAGAATATTAATATAAAGTACAGATTGAATAAATAAAATAAAATAAAATAAAATAAAATAAATAGTGAAGTAATATAAAAAGTAAAGTATTAATAAAAGTAAAAATAAAATAAAATAAAATAAAATAAATAGTAAAGTAATATAAAAGAGTGAAGTATTAATAAAAATAAAATAAAATAAAATAAAATAAGTAGTAAAGTAATATAAAAAAAGAGTAAAGTATTAATAAAAATAAAAATAAAATAAAACAAGTAGTAAAGTAATATAAAAGAGTAAAGTATTAATAAAAATAAAATAAAATAAAATAAGTAGTAAAGTAATATAAAAGAGTAAAGTATTAATAAAAATAAAATAAAATAAAATAAGTAGTAAAGTAATATAAAAGAGTAAAGTATTAATAAAAATAAAATAAAATAAAATAAAATAAGTAGTAAAGTAATATAAAAGAGTAAAGTATTAATAAAAATAAAATAAAAATAAAATAAAATAAGTAATAAAGTAATATAAAAGAGTAAAGTATTAATAAAAATAAAATAAAATAAAATAAGTAGTAAAGTAATATAAAAGAGTAAAGTATTAATAAAAATAAAATAAAATAAAATAAAATAAGTAATAAAGTAATATAAAAGAGTAAAGTATTAATAAAAATAAAATAAAATAAAATAAGTAGTAAAGTAATATAAAAGAGTAAAGTATTAATAAAAATAAAATAAAATAAAATAAAATAAAATAAAAAATAATATTATATTATATTATATTTTGGTTTTATAAAATATTTCATAATATTTTATTTAGTTATTCTATATGAACTAAATATTAAATACTATTTAATGAATATAATAATTTCATATCTATTTCAATTTAAATTTCAAGGAGGTACAAAAAAAATTAAATTTTAATATTTTTATTATAATTTAAAGTTTGATTATTGTGTTTTTTTTTTTAATGACTTAAATAATAATAATAATAATAAATTCATAATATATAAATATATATGAAAAAAAAAAAAAAAAAAAAAAAAAAAAAAAAAAATGGACATAATATTTATAATAATTTTATAATAAAAGTTAAAAAATATGAAATCCTGTACTTTTTTTTTTTTTTTTTTTTTTAAAAAAATTATTTTATATCATTATTTTAATAGTAAATAAAAAATTAAATAATTATAATTATAATATATCAATAAAGAAGTTATTATATAGTTTTGTATTATTTATTAAAGTCAAAAAAAAAAAAAAAAAAAAAAAAAACAATAACAATGGAAAAAATTGTTATAAAATGTTACTATTATTATCTTGATGATTACAATTATAAATTAATAAAATTTAAAAAATTTAAAATTGAAAGAAAAAGTAAATTCTCTATTGGCGATTTAAAAAAAAAATGTGCAAAAAAAATCAAAATTCCAGTTGAGTTTATTGAATTAAAATATAAAGAAGGTAATAAAATGAAGTAGAAAGAAAATAAAATTTAAATAATTAAAATAAAATACAAGTAGTATAATATATATTATAATTTTCTAATTTTTTTAATTTTTATGTATAATAAAAACATATTAAAAAAAAAAATTTTTTTTTATTATATATATATTTTTTTACGTATATAATTTGTTTTCAATTTATAATATAAAAGAAACTTTAAAATCTGATAACAAAACTTTATCATATTTTGGTATTAAAAAAAAATCAACTATTGAATTATATATAGTAAGTATTTATTAATTATAATTTGAATAATTATATTTATAAATTTACATTACATTAATATATGTTATAAATTGTTATATTTTATATATATTTAAATAAAATAATATATAATAATCAAAAACAAAAAATAAAATTTAGAATTATCATAAATATTTTAATTATTATTATAATTTTATTGGTTATTATGTTAATGATGAAAATCATAACTTATACTTAACTGGAGGAGACAATTATGGGCACAAATATAATACATATAATGAAATTACTTGTAAAGAAAAAAAATATTCATATGAAGAAAGTTGTAATAATGAAGAACAAACTTCATATAAAGAACTACATACATATGAAGAACAACATTCAAATGGAGAACAACCTTTAAATGAAGAACAATATTCAAATGGAGAACAACCTTTAGATGAAGAACAATATTTAAATGGAGAACAACATTTAAATGAAGAACAACCTTTGAATGAAGAACACCATTCATATGAAGAACAACCTTTAAATGGAGAACAACATTTAAATGAAGAACAACCTTTAAATGAAGAACACCGTTCATATGAAGAACAACCTTTAAATGAAGAACACCATTCATATGAAGAACATCATTCAAATGGAGAACAACCTTTAAATGAAGAACAACCTTTAAATGAAGAACAACCTTCAAATAAAAAACAACCTTTAAATGAAGAACAACATTCAAATGAAGAACAACCTTTAAATGGAGAACAACATTTAAATGAAGAACAACATTTAAATGAAGAACAACCTTTAAATGGAGAACAACCTTTAAGTGGAGAACAACATTTAAATGGAAAACAATATTTAAATGAAGAACAACCTTCAAATAAAAAACAACCTTTAAATGAAGAACAAAATTTAAATGAAGAAATATTTTATGATACTAATCAAGATTCAAATAAAGAACAACATTCAAATGAAGAACACCCTACAAATGAAGAAATATTTTATGATGCTAAACAAGATTCTAATGAAGAAAATCGTCATGAACACAGACTCCACACAAATGATGAAAATTCATCTAATAAAAATTCAAATTTATATAAAGAAACTCCTGATAATAAAATAATAAAACCGATTTTAAATAAATCAATCAACAAAAGAAAAAAATTATCCAAAAAAATGTTAAATAAATTAATCAGAGAGCAACCATTAGATTTTCTTGATATATGTTTTGATGAAATCACAGAAGAATTAGTGCCTTTAAATAATCATTATAAAATAAATGTAGATAATTATATCAAAGATAAAACAATTACTGATGATCTAGATATTTTATATAACAAAGCTACAGAATATTTAATGCAAAAATTATTTTTAATAGACAAAATAGATTCTGAAGATGAGAAAGTAATGCAAAAGCGTAAATTTATGGTTAAATTCATTCAAAAGTTAATTAATCGTGCAGATAAAAAAAAAGGAGAATTAAATTAAAAGATATATTTTTCAGAAACATCATTATTATATTGTATTATTTTTTTTTAAAAAAAAAAAAAAAAAAAAAAAAAAAAAAAAAAAAAAAAAGTTTCATATACGCTATATAACATAATCTATATTAAGTTATTAGAAAATACATTTATTAATATAAATATATATTATATATATATATATATTTATTATAAAATATTATTAAAAGAAAATTTATAATTTATATATAATGTTAAATATAAAGTTTTAAATCAACTAAAAGAACTAATGATATATAACAAGAATTAATCCTTTTTTTTTTTTTTTTCAATTCTTCTTAATTTTGCCCAATTAAATAATTAAAAATATCTTTAAAATATAGACAGTATAAATGAATATAAATAAAAATTTAACAAAAAAAAAAAAAAATAACAAAAAAAAAATAAAATAAAATTAATATAACAATTATTATTATTATTATTATAATGATAAAAGAAAGAAAAATATTATATAATAAAAATAATAATAATAATTCACTGATTATATGAATATTATATATATTCATATCTTAATCATATTATTATTCATAGCAAACAAACGAACAGTAAAAAAAAAAAAATGAACGAACAACACAAACAAACAAACCGTTAAAAAAAAATTAAATAAACTAAAATTAAAATAATAATAATAATAATAATAAATAAGTAATTTATTAATATTGTTAATTGTTAATTGAAATAAAAAAAAAAAAAAAAAAAAAAAAAAAAAAAAAGTATAATATTATTATAAAATCTTTATATATATTAATACTGTCATTTATAATTATATTCAAAAAATAAATATTTTTAATTTATTAAAATATTTTAAAAATTTTAATAATCGTTATATTTAATAATTAAAATTTGATACTAAAATATATTAAAGAAAGATCTAAAGAAAAAAAAAAAAAAAAAAAAAAAAAAAAAAAAAAAAAAAAAAGGATCATTTTAAAGGGTATAAAAAGAGATTTAATTTAAAAAATACAAAAAAAAAAAAAAAAAAAAAAAAACTATCATGAAATACCTTTTAAAGTTTTTAATTTGAAAGCATGAAATACCTTTTAAAGTTTTTAATTTGAAAGAATGTTTCCAATTGTATCTACTTTTAAAGTTTTATATTGGGTAATTTAGTCAAAAAAAAAAAAAAAAAAAAAGTTTAGTATATATAATAAAAATTATATATCATTTATAAACTTAATAATATAGACTAATTTAAAATTCATAAATAATAATTTTTAAGTTTATATTATTTTGTTGTATAAATAATTTTTCTTATTATTTCCTTATGTTATTTATTTTATTATTATATTCCATACAAATTTAAATATAAAAGCAATTTTAAGTTATTTTTCTTTTTTTTTTTTCTTTTATTTTTATTATTATTTTTTCCTAATCTTAATAGCATAATTTACTTTGTTAATATTCAAAAAAAAAAAAAAAAAAAAAAAAAAAAAAAAAATAGTATTAATTCTTGTTTAACAATATTCGATCAAACATAAAAATTAAATAATATAGTTGATTATCATTTATTACATACCTTCTCTCCTTCCCTCTCTCTCTCTCTCTCTTTTTTTTTTTTTTTTTTATTAATAATAATATTATTATACTATATTTTGTAAAAAAAAAAAAAAAAAAAAAAAAAAAAAAAAAAAAAAAAAGAAAATAAAATAATTATTTTAATATTTTTACCATTTTAATTATTATTATTATTATTATTATTATTATTATTATTATTATTATTATTATTATTATTATTATTATTATTTATATATATATATTTATATGTTTTCTAATATAGTTTTTATTTAATATGTTAATATGTAAAAAAAAAAAAAAAAAAAAAAAAAAAAAATATATATATATATAATAATATGATTCATAAGTATTTTATATATATTTAAATTTAAATATTAGCTAAAATAAATAAATATTAGATTTATAGTTCAATAATTATTATTGCATATTCTATTTTTAAAGTTAAGTATATAAAATTTAAATTTATATTTATTCAAATATTATTTTCTTATAAAAAAATATAATCCATAGTCATATATTTTTTAATACAACTTTTATATATATATATTATTTATTCATTTCAAAATTTTTTTTTTTTTTTGCTATATTTATTATAAAAAACAGCTATTAGATATATTTCTATTTTAAATTAATATAAAACTTAAAAATTATTTTTTTTTCTTTATATAAACTTTTATAAAAAAAAAATAATAACTATGATACATAGGTTAAATGAAAATATAATTTGATTTTATATTGATAACAATATAAAAATGTTATGTATATATTATTTCATATTATTATTTGTAATTTTTAATAATAAAGGTAATATTTTAAACATAATAATATATTTTTTATTATTAATATATATTATAATAGTTTTTTTTTTTTTTTTTTTAATATACATATTTATATTATTATTTTTCGAATTTATAAAGTATATTCAGTAGAAGTAAATGCTATAGCCTATTCTTTAAATGGTGGTGGTACGTTGTATTCACCGATGATAAGCGAGTTTAATACATTTTCCAAAAATAATAATTTGAATATTACAATAAATTTAAATCTTATATCTGGATTAAATTCAACAAGTACGGTTAATGGTTATGAAGAAACATTAGAGTCATTATTAAACAGAAAATCAGATAAATATGATTTAATATTTTATGATAATATATATACCCCAAGGATTGAACCATATTTTCTTGATTTAAATAAGTTAATTCCAAAAGAACATATTAATATCTATATACCTGGTGTAATTACTCAAATTGGTTTTCATAATGATAGATTAGTTGGATTTGTAAGGAATTTAAGAAATAATAAAAAGTTTTATTCCTTTTTTTTTTTTTTTTTTTTTTTTTTTTTTTTTGGTTTTTTAAATATATATATATATATTATTCTTAAATTTATTATAATTTATTAAAATAATAATACT
Source organism: Neocallimastix lanati (nom. inval.) (assembly GCA_016946835.1). Lineage (NCBI taxonomy): Eukaryota > Fungi > Neocallimastigomycota > Neocallimastigomycetes > Neocallimastigales > Neocallimastigaceae > Neocallimastix > Neocallimastix lanati (nom. inval.). The sequence continues at coordinate 1,270,107 of JACVTC010000020.1, read as the reverse complement.
TTTAATATATATATATATATATATTTTTTTTTCTAGCCTATTACTATTGATTATACGGTACTTTATTGCAATGAATACTATTTAAATAAATATAAAAAAGAAATACCTAAGACTTGGGATGAATTAATTAATACTGGAAAATACATTTTAAATGAAGAGAAAAAACTTAATAATAGTGATTTTATTGCGTATAATGGGTTTTTTGATTGTAATATTAATATTTAAAAATAATATATATAAATATATAAATATATATCATAAATTTTAATACTAATACTATTGATAATTATCATCATTAAAACATTTATAAATTAATTATTTCCTATTTTTTTTTTTTTTTTTTTTTTTTAGATAGTGAGCAAGGTACTTGTTCACTATATGAATTTATTTATTCCTGTAGAAATTCAATAGATTCTGAATTTCCTGTATTAACAGATCAAATTACAGTAAAGGCATTAAAAAAATTAAAAGAAATCAAAAATGAAATTTCATCAGGTAATATACGTTTTATTATAGGATATTGTTAACTTTTTTTTTTTTTTTTTTTGAATTCTTAAAATAATTACTTTACAAAATAAAATAAAATAAAATAAAATAAAATAAAATAAAAATGAAATAAAATAAAATAATTTAATAAAATATATATATATATATATAAATTTCTAATTCAAATAATATTTTCAAAATGAAATAAATAAATCTATATAAATGTTATAATAATAATAATAACAGATGAAATATTTAAATCAAGTAGTGATTTCCTTTTTGGTAAGATGAATGATAAAAATTTTTTATTTTTAAAATTTTGGTACCTTAGTGATAAAGGTTTTAGGTTATCTCCATTACCAGGATTAAAGAGGGGAATATCAGGTTCAACAATAGGAGGACATAATCTAGGCATTAATAAATATTCAAATAGTAATAAAAGAAATGAAGTAATCAAAGTATTTATGTTTCTCACATCTAAAGAATTACAAAAAAAATATATTATTAATAAAGGCTTTTACTCACCAATACTTAGTTTATATGAGGAAGATGACGTATGTGAGACAGTAGATTGTGAATTTTTTAAAAATATCCAGTTAACTGCAAGACCAACTTCCAAAGTAAGTAATTATGATCAGTATTCCTTCAAATTTAGAAATTATATCTATGATTTTTTATATGGAAATAAAACGGCAGAAGAGGCTCTAAAAACCATCTATGAAATAACAAATTTTCATTATTTAACATTAAAATCAGATGAAACTAATTTAGGATTAATCATATTTATCACTACGGTGACTATTTCGATAATCATGTTAAGTTCAATAGTTTTCCTCTTCATTAAAAAATATGAACACTTTTTTAATTTTATATCAAATGATCTATGGATTGTAATAATAATTGGATTTTTAGTTTACTTATTCCCAATTTTTCTAGATTACGGGCCAATTCATCTAATAAAATGTTATTTAAATCAATATTTCAATATTTTAGGACCATTTCTAATGCTACTTCCTCTTCTTATTCGATTACTTATTAATATACCAGAAAAGGATAATAAAATATTAAAATTAATTGAACAAAAAAGGATTCAAATTATTTTGTACTTTATAATTATATATACAGTAATATATGGATCATTAGTGATTAGTCCATATACAATTATTACAAGAACATTTAATGATGAAAAAAGCATTAAAATTTGTCAAATGAATAACACTTTTGGAAATATAATATTTTTTTCGTTATATACCACTAGATATATTATAACAGCCATAATTTTGTTTTTAATATTTATAGAATGGAATTTAAGGTCCACCCTCTATGATATTCGATCTATTGTACTTATATTATATATTTCTTTTCTTTTCGATATATTTTTATATATTAGTAATTTTATTCACTATAATGACATAATTTTATTTCTAACGCTTTCAGAATTTATTCGTATTATATGTACTACAACAAATTACTTATTATTATACGGCATTAAATTAGTATATGCTGTACTACATAATGAGAAAAAAACGCTGTACGGAAAAAATAATAATCATAAGTTTTATATAAGTAATAATACAAGTATGAGCAACACAAATGATGAAAACAATGATAAGATAGAAAAAATTAATATTCTTAATGCTGATTCAAAAATGCCATCAATTTCTTCATTATTAAAAAATAAAATATATAATTATCATTATAAAACTTCAGTTGATTCAAAATTTATTTTAGAAAATCACCGTATGAATGAAAAGTATTCATCTGATTTCTCGGCAACATTTGATTAATAAAAAAAAAAATTTTTTTTTAATAATTATTTTATTAAATCTCATAAAAAAAAAAAAATTAATGGATTTATAACTTAAATACTATCAATCTATCAATTTTAAACATATTAAGAGAGACTGAGACTCTTTTTAAAGTAATTTTAATAATACAAAAATATTATTTTAAAAAATTATATCAACAATAACAACAATATTATATATATATATATATTAACCATTAATAAATTTATTGCAATAATTAATAAATAAAGCATAACATATTTATATTTTATTATTTTTTCTTTTTATAAAATATGTATATATAATAATTAGATAATAAATAAGTATTAGATAATTTCTAAATATATAAAAAATATAAAATAATAAATTAATTGAATCAGGTTTTTATTTTTATATAAAAAAAAATATTAAAATAAAATCTTTAGGTTTTTTTTTTTTTTATTTACTTTAAAAAAAAATATTATTATCATATTTTATGGAAAATATGTTAATAATAATAATATAATCATAACAAGTAAAAAGGGAATAGAAATGTTTAAAAATATCTATACAATCATATACTATTTTATTTTATATCCTATCTAACTTAAAGAAAAAATAAAATTATATATTAAAATATATATTTATTTTAATTTTATTGCTTTTTACTTCATATTTTATTTTATTTCTTATTTATTTTAAATAAAATTATTTGTTCTTTGGAATAATGAACATAATATGTATAAAGATAAATATTTTAATAAAGTCAATATATTAAAAAAAAAGAAAAAATTAAATATTAATATTTTAATATATAAATCCTTTCTATTTTTTTTTAATATAATTACTACAGTTATGAAAAATTAAAACATATTTACTCTTCTGTTATATGTAATAATAATATTATTAATTATTTATATATTTTATTTTATTTTTTTTTTTTATTTCCGGTGTGTACCGCCCCTCAAGACATAGGAATATTAAGGTAGTCACTCTATATATTATATATTTATATATTTTATATATTTATAAATTTAATATATTTAATATTTTATATATATTTATATATTTTACATATTTTATATTTTATATTTTATATTTTATATTTTATATTTTATATTTTATATTTTATATTTTATATATTTTCTCTTTTTATATAATATATTTCTAATTTTTATTTTTTTTCTTATTTTTATTTTCTTTTTTTGAACCGTGGTTTTCATATGTCAATATTAATTAATTTATATCAATTGTGGAACGAATACAATTAAATAAAAAAAGTGAAATTAATAGAAGAAATAAGAAATTATTAAAATAAATAAATAAATAAATAATAAATAATAAATAATAAATAATAAATAATAAATAATAAATAATAAATAATTAAATAATAATTAATAATTAATAAATAATAAATAATAATATAATAAATAATAAATAATAAATAATAAATAATAAATAATAAATAATAAATAATAAATAATAAATAATAAATAATAAATAATAAATAATAAATAATAAATAATAAATAATAAATAATAAATAATAAATAATAAATAATTAATAATAAATAATAAATAATAAATAATAAATAATAAATAAATGAAAATATGAAATATAATATAAATAAATAAATAAATAAATATTTACTTAATAAATAAATAAGTTTTATTTTAATAAAAAAAACAACTAATCATTTCATTGAATAGATCAATTTTAAATTTCAAAATAAAAAAAATGTTAATATTTATTTATTCCTTCATTTATTCATTTATTTATTTATATATTTACTTATTTATATATAATTATTTAATTATTATCGTTTATTTAATTATTCATTTATTAATTTATATAAATTACTGGTCATATAATAATTAATATATATGCAAATTGATTGAAATATATTGAATCTATTAATTTTTTTACTTTAAATTTTTTAATATCCGAGATAAATAAGTAAATTTGTATTAATAATTTCAATAAATAATTGATTTTATAGATTAATATTAAAATTATTAAAATTATGTATTTGTATATATTATTATTTATTTATTTATTATTTATATATTTATTTATTTATTTTTTTTTAAAAAAAGAAAAAAAAATTTTTTTTTATCACTATAAAAAAATATATAACTCTTTAGCATGATTTGATAGAAATTAAATAATTTCTTTAAATATTTTTTTTTTTAATTTTAATATATTAATTTATACGTTAATATTTAATATTACATTTAATGATATAGCAATTCTATTGTATATATTTACCATTTTTCATATATATTATAAATTATATTTTAATATATTATATTTTTGTTTGTTAATACAATTGGTATTATTAAAAAAAAAAAAAATTGAAAAGAAAAAAAAAAACCAATTGATAAATTTTTATATAATTATTCCTAATTTATTTTTTCTTTTTTTTTTTTTTCTTTACTTCATTAATAAAAACAAGGTAATAATAACAGTAAAAACTGAAAATTTAAACATATTAAAATAAAAGTAATATTATAATATGAATTTTATATATATTTATTTAGTAATTAATTTTAACAATAAATAATATGATAAAAAAATTAAAATAATTAAAAATTAATAATAGAATGAAAAGTATTAATATCCATTCAAAGTTATAGAGGAATATACTATTCAAATTGATTAAATTTCATTGTTATTTAGAAGTTATTTAAATTTAACAACTATAAAAAAAATAAAAATAATAATAAAAATAAACAATAGAAATAAGAATTAATAATAAGCTATATAAATAGAAAATAACAATAAAGAAAATAAAAAATTTAGAAAAAATAAAAAAAGAATTAAAAATAATAATAATAAAATAATAAAATAATAATAATAGTAATAATAATAATAATAATAAAGAAAATAAAATTAGTAAAAAGTAATGAAAATTTTAATGATAATCTAAAAAAATATATAGAATATAGAATGTAATTTATTACTGAAATAAATAAATTGAAAGAAATTAAAATTATTTAAGAAAAATTGTCAAAGTGTGGTTTTTTTTTTTTTTTATTTTTTTTTTATTTTATTTTATTCTTGAATAAAATAAAAATAAAATAAAAAAAAAAAGAAAAATTAAGGAATAAAAAAATTATTTATAGTTAATAAATAATAAAAAGATATATTTAAATGGAATTATAGTATTATTATTTTAGAAAGGAAATATTAAATTTATTACAGTCTATTTTCTTTATTTTGTATTTATAACGAAAATAATTATATATTCTTTATTAAATATTTATTTATTTCTAATGTAATTTATTTATTTTACGTATTTATTAAAATATAAAAATTAATGTTCTTATATATATATTAATAATATATAGAAATAAATATTAAAAACAAAAATGGTTGACAAGAAACTTTTAACTATCCAAGATATCTCTTGTGTTGGTCAATGCTCTCTTACTGTAGCTCTTCCAATTATATCTGCCTGTGGTATTGAAACTGCTATTCTTCCAGGAGCTTTACTTTCTAATCATACTGCTAGTGGTTACAGTGGTTGGACCTTCAACGATTTAACTGATGAAATGCCAAAGATTCTTGACCAATGGCTCAAGGAAAAAATTGATTTTGATGCTTTCTATACCGGTTACGTCACTAAAACTCAAATTCCATACATTATTGATATTATGGAAAAGGCTGCCAAGCCAAATGCCATTAGAATTGTTGATCCAGCTATGGCTGATAATGGTGTTCTCTATGCTGGTTTTGATGCCAATTTCCCACAAGAAATGGCCAAGCTCTGCAAGGGTGCTGATTACATTCTTCCAAATCTTACTGAAGCTAGTTTCCTTTTAGGTATTCCATATGTTGGTGACAATTATGATCAAGCCTACATTGAAAAGATTTCCAGAGATCTTAGTAAGCTTGGAGCTAAGAATGTTATTATTACTGGTGTTTCCTTTGAAAAGGGTAAGGTTGGTGCCTCTGTCTACTATAGTGAAACTGATTCTTTCGAATACTATTTCAATGAATGGGTAAACTGTTCCTTCCACGGTACTGGTGATGTCTTCTCTTCCGCTTTTGCTGGTGCTATCTTAAACGGTAAGACTGCTCTTGAAGCTATTACTATTGCTGCTGATTTCGTTGTTGATTCCATTAAGAAGACTATTGATGATAAAAAAGATCACTGGTATGGTGTTAAATTCGAAAAAGCTATTCCAGGTTTAATTAAAGCTTTAGGAAACTATTAAATTATATAAGAAGAGATTTTGACAAAAATAAAAAATAAAAATAAATGAATAATAATTATAATATATATATAGATTTATTTATATATATATTTATATGAATTTAAATTTTATTTTAACTTTATCTATTTAAATATATTAATATTTTTTTAAAAAAAAAAAAAAAAAAAAAAAAAAAAAAAAAAAAAAAAAAAAGAGAGGAAAGGAAAAAAAAAATAATTAAAAAATAACAAAATAATAAAATAATAAAATAATAAATAATTAAATTTTCCAATAATAAAATAAATTATATGCCTCTCGATAAAACCACATATATAATTAATTTTAATAACAAAGAAAAAATCAAAAAAAAAAAGAATAATATATATAAAAAAAATTTTATTTTTATTTATTAATAAAATAATAATTAATAAATATTTAAAAAAAATTAATAAAGATATATAGAAATAGAAAAATTATATATTAAATTAAAAAAAAAAAAAAAAAAAAAATTATATATATAATAAAAATTAATAAAAAAAAAATAAAAATAGTAATAATAAAAACTTTTTTTTTTTTTTAAATTTTTCATTATGTGAAAATATGAATTAATTTAAAGTACGCAATGAGTAATGATTCCTAAAGATATTTTATATTTAATTATAAATTTGTTTTATTAAAAAAAAAAAAAAATTAAAAAAAAAATTAGATATATTTTATATAATATAAAAAAGAGCTTATTTATTTACTTATTTATTTATTATTTATTTATATATTTGTATATTTATATATTTATTTATTTATTTATTTATTTTATATTTATTTATTTGATTATTAATTATAATTAAATCTAATGGTTTTTAAAACTTTGAAAGTCTATTACTTTTATGTATCAAGATTTATTTATTAATTTATTTATTTTTTTAACATATTTTTAAAAATTTCATCGACGACTTTAAGTATACCTTATTTAATAATAATTCTTTTATGAAAAATATATATAATATATTTAGTGTTAGTACCAATATTACTATTACTATTAATGTTAATCATTTCTTTTAATCGATTTTAATAAATATATCTTGACAGGTTAAATAGAAAGAATGGATATATGTATGGTCATCTCTTTTCCAAAGATTAATTTTTTTATTACTTTGCTTTTTTTCCTTTTTAGTTGAGGATAAATAAAAAAAAAAAAAATACTTGGAATAAAAAAAAACATTATAAAGAAAATAACGATTTAAAAAATATAATATAAAAAAAAAAAAAAAAAAAAAAAAAAAAAAATATATATATATATATATATTTAAAAATTATAGTAAACAAAATGAAGATTTTTATAAATATTAATTATTTATTATATAGATATAACACCCTCTGAATGAATAATACTATATAACTTTTATAATTTCATCATCTTTTTTTTTTTTTATAGTTAAAAAATAGAATAAAGAATAATACTTTGATTTATTTTTAATTATCTTTATATATATATATATATTATATATATATATAATCTTTTCAAATAAATATTTAATTTCTAACGAATTTAATTTCCAAAATATATAAAAAAAAAATATATATATATATATATATAATTTATTGTAACAATTTACAATCGAACATAATTATTTAAAGTATTTTTTTTTTTTTTTTTTTTTCGGTTTATAAATATTTTATTATTTTTTTTTTTTTGATTATTATTATGTGCAAAGAAAAGAAAATATTATTTTTTATTATTTTTAAAAATGGGATCCAATTTTTTCTTTTTTTCCAAATCTAAAATATAATTTTAATATTATATAATATTTTAAAATATATTTATTAAGCTATATTTTCTAGTACATCATTATGATTAAGATACTTTTTAACTTCCTCTTTTGATAAAAATTTTGATAATTTTATAGATACCAATGACATAGATTATGTAGACCACAGTGTCGAAACCACAAGCGAATATATATCCAAATGAATATTCATAAATGATATTATTGATAAAATAAGAATCATAGTTGCAATTCTATATAACTACAACAGCAAAAACTGCATATTCCATTATGAAGTTTATGAAAAAAATAAAATGAAAAGAGCGTCCATTAGTTTAACTTTTCAATGATTTAAAACATAGATAAGAATAATTTGAATAATTATATCAATAACAGATATAATGAAAGTTTTGAATGTAGGATTTAGAAAGCACGTAATTATATCTAAAATTAGATATATAATAATGAATCCAATAATAATTTTGGTATATCTTTCTTTTTATCTTTAATAACTTTAGCATCAACTATTTTAATTTCCTAACTTATTTATATATTTTTTTTATTTTATTGTATTTTTTTTTTATGAAAATAGTTTTATCTAATAATTTTATTTATTTTAAGTATTATTTTATTATAATTTGTTTGTTAAAAATATATATATATATTAAAAAAAAAAAAAAAAAAAGTTGTCCTTTATAGTTTTTGGGTTGAAATTAAAATATTTATATACATATGTTTTATATTTCAATTTATAATTTATAATTATTTTTATTAACAAAATGAAACAGATATATAACTAATAATAATATATAAATTAAATATATATATATATATATATATATTTTATTTTTTTAAAAAAAAATATAATATATTAAAATTTTCTTTGTTTTATTTTTAATGAACATTATAATAAAATATAATTATCTTTTGTATCAAATTTATTTTTCTCAAATAGTATTAAATATTTTTTTATATATCATTACTAGAGATTAATTATTTTTATTTTTATTTTTTTTTTTTTATTTTTCAGTGTGTATCGTTTTTTGGTTTCAGGGCCCCCCTCAGGGGCAGTGGAAATATTAAGGTAGTCACTTATTTCCATATAGGCAGAATTATCCCTACTGGTCAGCCGTACTAACTATTCAGCATTGGCGCTCTAACATTCGTATTACTGCTAAAAGTTTTCTTGAGCGTTTTTTTTTTTTTTTTTTTTTCTCTGAATACTTCTCCAGTTCGGAAGAGTTGCATTTCGCCAAGTGGCGTAGTATTAAAATGTTGCATTTCTCCAAGAGGAGTATTGATATAAATAAATGAATTAATAAAAAAATATTAATTCAAAATAATTTTTTTTTAAAACTTGTTTTTATTCAATATTAATAATATTTAATTTTATTTATTGATTTATTTATTTAATTAATAATTTTCAATTTGGCGAAATTCAATTTGACGAAATGCCCCACTCCCCTCCACAGTTCCTAACTTCTCTTATTTGAAGCGAGATTAGTATAATCTAACCCATGAAAACAAGTACTAGCTCACTTAGTGATGGCATATAAGACAGAAAGATTGAGATTGGAATTTAGTAGAACATCTATATTCACCAAGTAAAATATTTTTTCATGGACACTTAATTAATTTAGTTTATTCGAATTAAGGTTAGCAATATAATTTAATTTTAAGGGATCGTGCATTTTCGCAATCGTCCATTTCGCAATGTGGCTTATATTTTTTTAAGTTAAAGTCATACATTTTTAAGATATTCTATAATAATAAATAAATCTATAAATATTTATTATTTCAAAAGAAATGATAATATATTTTTCAATTAAATATTATTAAATAACTATTTCAAAAGAAATAATAATATATTCTATTAAAAAAAAGAATTATATAAAAATATTTTTACAATTGAATATTAATAAATTATATATTTAAAAAAAGAATATTTATTATTTATTTAATTATTATTTATTTAATTATTAAAAAAAAGCCACATACGAAAATACTCCATACTCTAGATTCTTAATTTTAATAATTAATTGATTATTTAATTAATAGATTTTGATAACATTTTTAACTTTCGTGTGTAACATTTATGAACTCTATTATTATTTATTTTTCATTTCTTCAGTATTCTAAATAAAATTAATTATTAATTTTATTTATTATTAATTCTATAAATTACTAAATAAATAAATAAATAAATAATACCATTAATAAATTCCTGTCCTTGGTGTATCATAAAACCACAGTGGACCCGGCCCCGGTGATACTAAGCTACAACTTAATCATAGGCATTGATGATAATATGTCCACACGCCAATGATTACACCCACTGGAGGGGTGAATGGTTCCTATTCCGATGCTCGTGGTCAATGAAGATATATGTAGAAATGTTTGGGAATACAGCTCCAAGCAGAAATGTGTTAACGACGTGTGGAGGGGCGATATTGTACTAGTAATCCAGTATATCAACACTTTAACAGTAATACCTGTTATGGTCATAATGAGAGATGGGTACTCATTATGTGCGTCTAAATTATTTTTTTTTTTTCATCATTAATAATTGCTATTTTTTATTTACTTTTATTTATTTTTATTTTGAATTTTATTTCATTAAAATTTAAATATAAATATATATATATATTTTTTAAAAAATTAAAAATTATCTTACACATGTGTAAAGTATTTCCAAAAAAACCTTAAAGATATAAAAAATTAGGAAAAAAACAAAAAAAAAAAAAAAAAAAAAAACAAACAATAAAACAAACAAACAAACAAAAAAAAAAAAAAAAAAAAAAAAAAAGTGAGCCAAAAAGAAGGCCAGTTGTATTTATTTGAGGAGGAGCAGAATGAAAGGATGCAGTCTTCACTAACTCTGTTGTATCGATGGATAGATTTTTTTTTTTTTTTTTTTTTTTTTTTATAATGGAAATATTATATTATTATATTGAGATGGGCCTGAATAGCCCAACCCCAATGAGATACGTTCTAGCTCACTTGGTACTTGAAAATTTGTCAGAAAGATTGCTTTTGTAGAAATTATCTACAGACATATGTACCCATATGTTAGGAAAGAATATTAAAATGATTAATATCAAAAAGAAATTAATATTGATATTATTGAGTTTTGTATATATATATAATTATATAATATAATATTTTTTTGTATATTATTCATACATAATAGAAATAAAAAAAAAAAAAAAAAAAATAGTAATTACATACAATGATAAAATATGAAGAAAAAAAAAATAAATAAATGCTACGAAAATAATATCTTAAATATATAAAATATATATACAATAATTAAAATAAAAAATATCTATATATAAGTAAATAAATAAATAAATGCTACGAAAATAATATCTTAAATATATAAAATATATATAAGTAATTAAAATAAAAAAATCTATATAAGTAAATAAATAAATAAATGCTACGAAAATAATATCTTAAATATATAAAATATATATACAGTAATTAAAATAAAAAATATCTATATATAAGTAAATAAATAAATAAATGAAGCAAATATATCATTAACAGTATATAACTTTTAAGTTTTTTTTTTTATAAATTTTTTTTTTATTTTTTTTTTTAAAAAAAAAATTCTTTTATTTGTTTTTTTTGTTTGTTTTTTGTTTTTCTTAATATGAACAATTTGTTAAGCCAAAAATTAATTAATATTTTTATCTTTATTTCCTATTTATTTTATTTATTTATTTATTTATTTTTTATTTATTTATTTTTATTTTTATTTTTATCTTTATTTTTATTTTTATTTTAAAATTTTATTTTTTATTCTAATTTCTATTGTAAATTAATTTAAAATTTTGTTATGGTTTAAATATATATATATATATATTTGATTATTACACTATTAAAAGTAATCACTTTTAATCCTTATATTCAAAGGGATGAAAATATAATTATTACCATTTTAGAAATTGATTTGTATATTTCTTTTTCAAATCTAAAATGCAATTTGAATATTATATATTATTAATATATATATGTATATATATTTTGAACAATATTTTCTGGAACATTATTAAAGTTCATTTTGATCCTTATTTTTTAATAATTTTTTGATAATTACTTTAATATATATGGTACAGATTAAATAGCATATAGCATCTAAACCAAAGAAAAATACAATCACACTCTTTTCAAAATATGATACAAATACAATAAAGAAACATAGAGTTTTTATTATGAGATTTATTAAAAATATGCTGAAGAGTGTTTTCAATACTTTAACCTTTCTTTGGTTCATAAAAACGATAATCGCAATTTCAATAAATATATCAAGCATGCATATTATAGTAAGTTCATCTCTATATGCTAAACTCAGAATTATATCTTTAATTATATATAAAAAGGCTATTACAATAACAATCCTACTATATTCTACTATCTTTTCTTTTTCTGTTTTAATTTTGCCCATTTTTAATTTTTCAATTTATTTACTTTTTTATTTATAAATTTTTTTTTTTTTCTTTTTTTTTTATTTTAAAAATATATATATAATTTTAAAATATAACTTTAATTTATATTTATATTTTTTATTTATTTTAGTTTTATTTAAATTTGAATTTTTTTTAGTATTACTTTATTTTATATTTATTTTTCAAAGAAAAAAAAAAATAGAGTAAAAAAGTTGTCTTTTATAGTTATTCGAGATTTTTTTTTTTGGAGATAAAGTATTAATTACATTATTTAAAACGGAGGTTTATTTAATTTAATATATATCAATATATTATTTTTTTTTTTTTTTATTTTTTTGTGTAATTATATATTTGACTTGAAACAATATATATTATAATTGAAAATGTTCAAAAAAAAAAAAAAAATTTTTTTAACCTCCATAATTATTTTTAATTAAATAATATATTTTATTTATTTTGTGTCAAATTATATATATTACAAAAATTCCATTAATTTTTAATTAAATAATATAATATAATAATATATTATTTTTATATTGTATCAAACTAAAATAAATATAAAAAAATATATTATAAAAAAAAAATTAATATATAATATTTAACAACTTTTATTAGCAAAACCAAGTTAAAACTGTTAGAAAATAAGATCATATTAAGTCAACTTTATTTATTATAAAGAGTTGCAAATAGTTAATTTTACATGTTACATTCAATTTATACAAGTACATTATGGCTTATACATTACATTAAATACATTACATTTTAATACATTAAACTTAATTCACATATTCTGATAAAAACTACAAATAATTATATATTGACTGAGAAATATAGTAGATAGGAGCTCGTAATCACGAAGTAGTAGCAATTTGTTCCCTAAGCATACATATCTATTTCTCTCAATTATTAGTTTACATTCATAATAAATATATTATATCATAAATGAGACTAGACTACAATGAATTGGATATTTTTTTTTTTTTTTATTTGACAAGAAACAATATATATTTTAACTTTTTTGAACTCCATGTTTATTTTTAATTAAATAATATAATATATATATATATATATATATATTTTTTTTAAGAAGATAAATGGAAAAAATGATTATATAACTTATAATTTTTTTTTTATAATAAATTTATTAAAGAATTTATTAAGTATTTGAAAATATTTTCGAAAATTTATAAATAAACTATGGTGGTGTTAGCATCTAAAAATGTCAAATGGACTTAATTTAATGGTAATTTTTTAAATACGGTTTTAAATAGAGTTAGTATTAACTTTTTTTTTTTTTTTTTTAGTTTTTTTACTAATATCTAAAAATCCTATATATAAGAAATATTAAAAGTTTTTATGGAAAGAAAAGCTCTCAAACTCTTTCCCTCTCATTTATTATTCACTGATAATAATTTCTTTGTGGACAAAGATTATGATTTATTATAAATATCGCTATCTGAATTTTTTTTGTCTTGTCAATATTCTTTTCAATGACAAAAAATAATGTTAAATAAATTAATCAGAGTTACTATTATAATAAATATTTTAAACAATAGTAAAGAGTAGATATCCTAAGTGAGGACTTCGATGAATTAAAAAAAAAAAAAAAAAAAAAAAAAAAAAAATTATGTTAAATTTACTATTAAAATTTATACTTTATTTCGAAGTAAAATATAGGTTAGTTAAGGATTGAAGTCATTGAACACAAAAATACTAAAACTATTAATACTAATAGAAATTAATATCAATTGTATAAAAAGAGGAGGAGAAATATACTTCCATTACCTTATTTATTAAATAATAAAAATATTAAAATACTAATTGCATTATAAATATATTGAAATAAAATAAATATATATATATGAAGATGTATAAAATTAATTTAAATATAATGAAATTTTAAAAATAATTATGGTGTTTACATTACTATTTGATATTGGACAATATTTGGTAATTACAAAAATTTTTCCAAAAAGAATTTCAATCTTCTTAAAAATATTTCATTCGAAATTCACGGAAAAGAAAGCATTTAGAAAACCAATGTTCCAATCGAGGATTCCTATTTTTCTCCCTAACAACAAAGACACCGTTCTGGATAAGTCATCTTCAATCATATTGGTGACTTTGACAACAGGAGCATCGAATTTATATCCAACATCTTGGCACGAAGTATCCATCGGAAGCCAATTACATTTATTAAAAATGCCAATAATGAACAATTTATATAAAATTAGTGAGAGGGAACAATCATGACGAAACGTCTTTCTTAATATTAAATGATGCTAGTAATTGTCCACCAACCCTTACATCAGCCTTGGAAGATAAGTATAAGTTTTTTCAATAAATTTCCAACATTTACCTCTAATACCAAAGAGATGAATTTTCATTAATACATTATATATGGGAACTGAGTTATACACTTTTTTTTTTTTTTTTTTTTTTAGGTTATTCCTTTTCCATCATAGACATGGAAAAATAGTTCATAACATTGGGGTTCAGAATCTTTCCAGAAATCTTTAGAAAGACTATGACCTGAAGAATCCGACCCAAGAAAATTAAAATGAACATGCTAAAGCTTTTAATTTTTTTTTTTTTCATCAGTAGAAGATACTGATTTATTATTTTGAAAATTTTAAAAAGCATGCTCACTATCAACTTTTTGTAATAATGAAATTTTATAGATTTTTTTATATATATAAAAAAAAAAATAAATATATATATATATATGTTTTTAAAATTAAGATAAAATTATTATTATTGTTTTTTTAAAAAAAAATTTATTATTTTTATTAATATTCTTTTTATTTTTTCTTATTTCATTTTTTTTTTTTTTTTAGTGAATTTTTAGGATAGTAATTTAATAAAAAATAAAAATAAAAAAAAAATATTATAAAAAAAATTATAAAAAAAAAATATTAAAATATCGATTAAACTATAATAATAGATAAAGATAAAGATAAAAAAAAAAAAAAAAAAAAAAAAAAAAAAAGATTATTCAAATTATTTTGTTCGGAAGATTTCTGAATTTTCTTTTTTCTTTTTTTCTTTTTTTTTTTTTTTTTTTTTTTTTAATTAAATTAAATTTCTATATAATAAATAATTCTTTTTTACTGTTAAAAAAAAATGTGGTTATCAAATTTTTATTTTTCTATTTCATTATAACAATTAAAAAATTTAGAATAAGAGAGCAATGAGAGCAGCGAAGATAGCCATGAAAGAGAAAGCAACCTTGGATGTAGCGTCACTGGAAGTTTTACCAGAAGGGGAAGTAGCTGATGTAACAGTATTACTACTGGTAGAATTACCAGCGTTGATGCTGGAAGTAACACCAGTAGCACCGGTAGTGGCACCAGTTGAACCAGCACTAACACCTGTATTAGCACCTGAAGCGGGACTGGAACTAATGGAACTAGAACCGGTTGCACCAGTAGAAACACCAGTAGATGCACCAGTAGATGCACCAGTAGATGCACCAGTAGAAGTACCGGTAGATGCACCAGTAGATGCACCAGTAGATGCTTTACCTGTTCCACCACTAATAGTGAATTGAGCAGAATAACCACCGTCTACATCACCAATACGAATAAAGTATTTATTGCTGCTTGGAGGGTATTTAGAAGTATCAACACCAGACTATTATATACATTTTCAAAAAAAAAAAATTTTTTTAAAAAAATTTCATTCATAAATATTAAAAATTAAACATAACATTGACATAAATTCATATTAGATTTCAAATTTAATAATTTTTTTTTAATATTTTTTTTTCTAATACATACAAGGTCAACCTTGGCCGATCCAGCTGTAACATCATCAACAGCAGTCTTAGCGACGTAATCACCACCTTGGAATAAAGTTGGTTCACTAATATTATTAAGGAAGAACTATTTTATATTTTATTATTATATTAAAGTATTTTTATTTTACATAAAATAAATATATTTAATTAATTATCACTTTTATACACACACATATATATGTATATCAATTATATTTGATATCTAGTTTTTTTATTTTTTATTTTTTATTTTTTTTTTTTTAAACAATTAATATCTATTTAAATGATATACTTACAACATATAAATCCCTTGGACCAGATTCGGAAGCATCAGTACTCCATTGAACAGTTTCGGTCTTACCGAAAGTCCATTTAGTAGAACCAATTGGGTTACTGATCTTAATTTCAGCACTAACTAAACTAATAGAGAAAGCAATAAGAGTAAATAAAGTACACTTCATTTGGATAATTTGTTTTAAAATTTGAATTTCTTAAATTAGTAATATTTTTTCTATTTTGATATATATATATATATATATATAAATATTTTTTTTTTTGAAATTTATAACAATACAAATGTTATTATTAAAGTCTAAAAAAAAAAAAATTCAGAAGAAAAAAAAAGTCCTTTATATATATGAAAACTAAGCATATTATTAAATATTAATTACTATCACAATAAATATTTATTAAATAAAAAAAATTAAAAAATAATATTTTTAATAATAAAATAAAAAAAAAAAAAATTAATTTGAATTTAGAATTACAATCAAATCATAATATATTATGTCAATGTAAATTTTCATATATTATTAAATTAATTATATTGATAATTGATAATTTTTATTATTTTGAGTTGATTGATTAAATATAAGGAAAGTAAAAAAAAAAAAAATAATATTTTGAAAATTTGGTTAAATAATCATGAATTAACTTTTATTAAATAAAACAAAACAAAATAAAATAAAATAAATCAAAATAAATCAAAATAAAATAAATCAAAATAAATCAAAATAAAGTAAAAATAAATAATAAAATTTGATAAAATAAAATAAAATAAAATAAAATAAAATATTAAGTAATAAATATTAAATTATGATAAAATAAATAATAAAATATGATAAAATAATAAAATAAAAAATATATCTATATAATAATAAAATATAAAATAATAATTTTAATATTTAAAAATTAATGGTCTTTTTTCCATAAAAAATAATCAAAATTTAATTTGATTTTGGTGAATTATTTATTAATATATTTATTTATTATTTATTATATAATTATTTATTATTCAATTATTTATTTTTTATTTTTTATTATTTATTATTTATTATTTATTATTCAATTATTTATTATTTATTATTCAATTATTTATTATTTATTATTTATTATTTATTATTTATTATTTATTATTTATTATTTATTATTTATTATTTATTATTCAATTATTTATTATTTATTATATATATTCAAGAAATTATTTATTATTGATAAATTATTGTTATATTATTATTGTTATATTAATTGTTTATAAACAAATAAATCATAAATACATTTTTTTCATTAAAAAATGATAATTTATATTTAAAATATTAATGATTTTTAATAGCAAAAAAATTTAACAGAATACAGAAAAGTTAAAAAAAAAAAAAAAAAAAAAAAAAAATAAATAAATAAATAGAATCTATAATATAATAAATATAATAATATATATACAAAAAATGATAAATATGAAAAAATGAAGACATAAAAAATAAATATATATTCTATCATAAATAGTTGAATGATAAATAATTAATATATCAAATTAAAAAATAGTAATAATAATTACTATTAAAGTAGAAAAAAATAAAAAAAAATAAAAAAAAAAAAAATAAAAATAAAAAAAACTAATAAAAATAATTTTATGGTAAAATCAAATAACAATAATACTAATAATAAAAATCGAATATATTGAAAAAAATTTTTTTATATTCCTTTTGATAAAAAATATTTCTTTATCCATAATTATCATTCAATTATTTATAAACTGTATCTCTCCATTGATGATTACTATTTATTCAGTTATAATTAGTATTAAGTTTTATCAATATTTATATAATATGAATTTATATTATACTAATTTAATAGAAATCTCTTATTTTTTTATAAAAAAAAAAAAAAAAATAAATTATCCAGTGTATATAAATCATTAGAAGTGATTTATTGTACTTTACTTGTCTTCCTATATATTAAATGATTAATATTATATACATATTAATATAAATAATATAATTTTAATATATGAAACTATTAATGATGTAGTATTAATTTAATATATATATATATAAAAATAAATAAATAAATAAAATTAATAAAATAAAAAAGATCAAATTTAAAGTATAATTTATAAATTAAAAAGTGATTCTCTCACGTTCTCTATTTATATATATATAAGTCGAAATAAAATAATATGAAATATCAAAGCTTATATTTAAGCATTTAAATTCAGTTTAATAATCAAAAGTACCTCTTTTTTTTTTTTTTTAAAAAAAAAAAAATTATGCATTATAATGCTAAAACATAAACAGAATATCTTAAGTCAATCTATCTATAATTAATAAAATATAATGGCCGTAACTCTTATATTAACTCTTAATTAATTTTTATATCCTAACTATAATTTATAATTTTATAATTACATCATATAATACAATAATAATAGCAATAAATAAATAAACATTTTTTTTATGTGTTAATTAACAATTATTCATTTGATATGCCTTTTTTTTTTTTTTTTTTGTTGTTGTTGTTGTTGTTGTTAAATAATCTAATTTCTTTATTTCTTATTTATTTCTCATTCATTAAAATTCATTTATTTGGATTTATATATTATATTTTATATTTTATTTTATATTGAGCTATTAAATAAATATAAATTATTTAAGAGTTAAATTATATTGAATTTAATGGTAGATTTAATAATATATATATTAAATCTATTATATATGTATATATAACTATTATTTCTAATTATGAAAAAAAAAAAAAAAAAAAAAAAAAAAGTAATAATAAAAAAATTCATAATGTCATAATTAATAATAATTATTTATTAAAAATATCAGAGATATTAAATAAAAAAAATTAATAAATTACATATAATTCAATTCATTACAATGGTATAAATTAAAAAAATAATAATAATAATAATAAATAAAATTTAATTAAACTTTTTATCTTTATTTTCTTTTAACTAAATTTATTTTCTTTATTTTCTTTATTTTTTTTTTTTTTTTTTTTTTTTTTTTTTTTTTTTTTTTTTTTTTTTTTTTTTTTTGCTGTTAATTTTAATTATGAAATATGCAATAGGATTTAAAATAAGGAAAAAAAATTATAAATTAAATATATAAATATTAAACTAATTTTAATCCTATAAATATACAAAATAGATTTAAAAATATATTTAATTAGTATTAGTATTTTTTGAAGAATATATATATATATAATTATATATCTTTGTTTTATCTATAACTTCTTGATTTAAATAATTTATTTTAATTTATAATAAATAAAATATTTTAGATGAAGTTGCTTTTTTTAAATATAAAAAAAAAAAAAAAGATATTTTTATTTTATCAAATTTAATCTAATAGTATATAAATATTTTTATAATTATAATATATTCCTAATTAATAGATTTCTATATTTTAAATTTAATATTATATACATAAAAATAAATTTAAAAATTTTAATGGATCATCCATACAACATACAACATATAATATTAGTAATAATTAATAAAAACTATTAAAATTTAATATGAAAAAACAGTAAACTTCATTTTACTTAATAATCTTCTTTTATTTTAAAAAATTTAAAAACAAAAAAAAAAAACAAAAAAAAAAAAAAAAGTAAAAGAAAAATTTTTATATGTTTTAAATGATTTGATATCAAATAATTATTATTTATTAATTATGTATTTTTTTAATTATTTTTATTACTAGATTCAATGGAAGAATAAAAACTAATTATTATAAATATTTAAATATTATACATAATTAAATATCCAAAAAAAAAAAAAAAAAAAAAAAAAAAAAAAAAAATCATTCAATAAAAGAATTAGTCATATAATTTTTTTTTTCATGATTTAAAAATTTTGATTTTGATATTGATATATTGTTATCATTTATAAATTTACATATACATTTATGCATGTATATGAACTTCTACATATAAATATATTTGAATTTTTAAGGAAAAACTAATTTTTTTTTTTTTTTACAAAAATAATAAAAATAAACTATTTAATGTATATATTCAATAAAAATGTACTTTTTTTTTTTTTTTTTTTTTTTTTTTTTAATTTATTAACATTTAATTTGATAATTATAAAAATTTTTTTTCAAATCAGTATCAAGATCAAAAAAAAAAAAAAAAATATGTTGTATTTTGAAAACTATAAATATATTTATCCTAAAAGTAAACAAATATTTAAAAATAAAAAAGGGGTAAAAAAAAAAAAAAAAAAAAAACAATAAAGAAAAAAAAAAATTGGCAAAAAAATTAAGCATTTTAAAGTATTAGATTTGTTTATTCCTTATTTCTGTGGACTCTTTTTTTTTTTTTTTTTTTTTTTTTTACAACATTGGCATAAAGTACATTAATGAGGAAAAATTTATTTTTTTATTTATTTTTTATATATTATATTAATTTAAATTTATTTAAATAAAATTATTCTTTTCTTTTTTTTTTTTTTTATTTTTTTAATTATTTGAATATTTTTAAAATTTTCATATATTAAATAGTGAATCAAAAATTTATCATTAAAATATATATTAATAAATATATATTTATATCTATAATTTAATGATTAATATGTTATTTTTTTTTCTTTTAAATTTTTTTTTCTTTAGGAATCTTTAATTTATTGCTTTTATAAATTAAGTATTATTATTGTTATTAATATTACTATTAGAAGATATATAGCTATAAATGTTATTCTTTTTAGTTATTTATAATTTTTTTTTAATACTTCAGTCATTAACTTAGACTCTTTTATGATAGTAAGAAATAAGTTACAAATAACTTATTTCTTACTATTCATTTAATCCCACAGTTACAAATAACTGTGGGATTAAATGAATATTACAAATCAGAAGATCATTATTATAAATTAATAAAATATCATTATATGGATTATTTTTGAAATTATTATCTCCTCATATCTGAAATAATAATATAAATATAAAATGTATATAAATAAAAGAAATATTTAATTTAACTATATTTATTAAATATTTCATTGTAATTATTTATTAATACATTAATAAAAAAGATATATTATAAAAAAGATATATTATAATAATAATAATAATAATAATTATTATTATTATTATTATTATTATTATTATTATTATTATTATTATTATTATTATTATTATTATTATTATTATTATTATTATTATTATTATTATTATTATTATTATTATTATTATTATTATTATTATTATTATTATTATTATTATTATTATTATTATTATTATTATTATTATTATTATTATTATTATTATTATTATTATTATTATTATTATTATTATTTAAAAATTATATATTTAGTTAAATAATTTATAAGATTTACTTCATAATTTATATTAATAATAGTACTAATAATTATATTTTGTACTTTCTAGTATTGTAACTGAATTTAATGGATAATTATTAATTATTTTAGCGTTGATAATAGCGTTATTATTATTACTTTTCTCTTTAGTGTTGAATGTTAAAAATAATTTTAAACTAAGCATTTATTGAAATATATAAATACTGTTTGAACGACTCTGAGGTATGTAATATTCAATATGTATGGGTTACCACAAACATACATATTGTATTACTCAGCTCTATAAGTTGTTATGTTGTCATACTGGTTCGACATCGTCACTCCTTGTTTATTATCTCTAGACAAGAGTGGTATTGAATGATATTCTTAATAGTTACTTATACAGGAATGTGGTAGGAACTACTTCTACAGATAATGATAACTATACTCTTTCAATTAGTATTAAATAGTATAAAATTTATTTGATATGATTCTTTAAAGGAAAAAAAAAAATAAAGTTTCTCATATAATAAATAAAAAAAAAAAATGAAATTTATAATTTAATTCTCTTTCAAGAATTAAACACTAAGATAGTATATTATTTCATTTCAATTCCTTGTTATTAACCTCTAAAATATATCATATAATTCAATTTATACTTTTAAACTTAAATTAAATATTTATTATATTTTCATTTTTATTATATGTCTATGACTTTTATTATTTTATTTAATTTTATTGAGGAGGAGGAGGTGTGAAGAGATGAAGAGATAGAGGAAAAGAAGAAATGTAGACTTTATAGAATAAAATTGAAGAGGAGGAGGTGTGAAGAGATGAAGAGATAGAGGAAAAGAAGAAATGTAGACTTTATAGAATAAAATTGAAATATTGTTTTAACTAAATATTGATATAATCAATATATAATAATTAATAAAATTTCGCTTAAAAAATATTATTAGTGTTTAGAATTTGAGTTCGAATTGGAATTAAGCAAAAAGAGAAAATTTAGATAATATTTTGGTTATTATTATTAGCCATGAAAGGAAGGATCAAATAGAAGAAGTATCCATTATATATATATTAAATTTTATTATTTTTTAACAATATTATTATTTATTAAGTGAACAACAAATATCGAATCAATAAATCCTATTGAGTTGATATTCGTAGTTTATTTAATAATTACAAATCGCTCCATTTATACCATTATCTTCCTATGTATTGCTTATCATAAGGCTAGTACGACTAATTACGAAGAATTGAGGTTATATCCATATGATTTTTAGTGAGGTTTAAACCATAACTCCGGTAGATATGTGCAACAATGAAACCTATGAACCCTTTATTTTAAGAGTGTTATTCATAATACGAATGTAATATATACTAAATATAAATTAGATAGCCTAGGAAAGGTGAAGAAATGGATAACATAATTATTCTGTTATTTGGGGATCGTTCATTTCGCAATAGTACATTTCGCAATGTGGTTTATAATATTTTTAAAATAAAGCCATACATTTTTAGGATATTCTATACATTCATAAATAAATATATAAATAATTATTATTTCAAAAGAAATAATAATATATTTTTCAATTAAATATCATTAAATAACTATTTCAAAAGTAATAATAATATATTCTATTAAAAAAGAATTATAAAATTTTTTTTTTTTTCAAAAAAAAAATTTTATAATTGAATATTAATAAATTATATATATATAAAAAAAAGAATATTTATTATTTACTTAATTATTAAAAATAACAAGTCACATAAATAACAGGAATCTAGTATTATATAAATAGAGTATTAAAATAACATATATATGTTTTTTTTTTTTACTATGTTTGGTGTAAAAACAACTGTGTGTAATTTTTTGATATAAAACAAATTGTGTAGCAATATATTTGTATATTTAATAATAATTATTAAATATTAAATTTATATCTTTTTGATAATTTCAATATGTATTATAATTATAATAATTATAATACTTTCATATAAAATTAATATAGTTTTATATAGTAGAATATATAATAAATATATTACCTATTTCTTATAAATATATATTAAATTATTTATATTAGAAATAGAGGACTCTCTTGTAATTTTTAGGAATTAGTATTTTAATTGTACGAATATTATAATTCTATTAATAGATTTTACTAAACTTACCATTATTTTTAAAAATCCATTTTAAATTATTTCACATAAAAGTCTGGCATTATCATTTTAAGTATCACGTGTTTATATATAAATAACATCTATAATTTTGACACCAAATCTAGTTTTGTAATTATTTATAACTAATTATTTATAAATGTAATATTATTATGATTATGATTTATATGTCGTTGTATAAGAATAAAACTAGAATGTTTGATGTATATTATAAATAAGTTCAAAGTAATATTATTTATATAGTATTTCTATGTCAATTCTAGTACAAACTAATGTATATGTATTATTAGCATATTTATACATAATACAATTTAGTCAAGCTATTAATCATCATAGGTGTTTTTTTTTTTTTTTTTTTTTTTTTTATTATTATTAAATATTAATTATTTATTATTAATTATTTATTATTTATTTTTAAATATTTATTATTAATTGTTTATAATTAATTATTTATTATTTATTACTTATTACTTATTATTTATTATTTATTATTTATTATTTATTATTTATTATTTATTATTTATTATTTATTATTTATTATTTATTATTTATTATTTATTATTTATTATTTATTATTTATTATTCTATTATTTAATATTTAATAATTATTTATTATTAAATAAAATTTTAATAATCATGAGTTAACTTTCAATTTATTTCACTTTTGATTATATTACATTACATGTTTGCAATTCAATTTACTCCGTAAAGTAGTATGTATTGTAATTGAAATGTATTTATTTTATTTTTTTATATGAAAGTCTTATGTTAATAAATATAATTAATTTATAGTTACATATAATACAAATATATTTTAATATTTGTAATTTATATATAATTCAATTTTAATTTATGAAACAATTAATTTTAATAAATTTAAAGTTTAAAATAAAAATAAAAAAATAAAAACAAAAATTAACTGTAGAATAATCTTTAAATAAAATAACATTAGAAAAAAAAAAAAAAAAGGATGATGAAATGTTTAAAAATAGGGAAAGATTTAATTCATTATTATAAATCATAAATATCATAAATAATATTTATTTATTTATTAACTTATTAACCTTTATTTATTTATTTATTTTCTATTTATTTATTTATTTATTAAATAATTCTTTATTTTTTCTTTCTTTTTTTTTTTTTTTTTACATTTTTTTGTATTTTTTCTTTCTTTCTTTTCTTTTGTACCACCTTTAAAAAATTTAATTTAAACATAGAGATAAATTAAAACTATAAAGAAAAGTAAAATAAAAAATTTTTTAAAATGTTACCACACAAATAAATTTTATTAATTATTAAATAATTATGAATATAATTAATCATTTTTTTATCATACCTGAAATAATAAAAAAAAAAGATTATATATTGACTAAAGATGTATGATAAATGAAAGATACCTTTAAAATGAAATAAAAAAGAAATAATATAATTATTATTAACTTTAAATATTTATTTTTTTCTTAAAAAAAAAAAAAAAAAAAAAGTAGGCTAAAATTCTTTCATTCTTTCAATCTCATATTATTGATGTAACCTTAAATAAAAAAATTCTTTTTTTTTTATTTTTATTTAAACATTAATAGTTCACTTCATTTTAGTTTTTTCTATTTATTATACTATTAGATAATTCGATAATTCTATTTTTATAAGTATCATATTGATTTTAAACTTTATTCACCCTTTTTTGTATTACCACTCCCATTAATTGCATACCATTGTTTTTACTATAACAAAAAATCTCCACAACTTATTTTTATTATATATAATGTATATTGGTTTCGCTACTTTTTTTTGAAGTCTGATTATAAAATTTTAATATTTTTTAATATTTTATCTTTATTTTTTATATTTAATTTTATAATATATTATTTTATATAGTAAATCTAATTATATAATTCATATTATAATATTTTATTATATATTTAATTTTATTTTATATTTAATTTTATTTTATATTTAATTTTATTTTATATTATTTTGTATTTTATATTACATTATATCATATTATGTTATATTATTTTGTATATAATTATCATTATATAATTTTGTATTTACTCAATACTAATATAAAATAAAAATTTAATCTATTTTTAATATAATTATGTCATACTATATAAATATAATAATATACATTAAAATATATTGAATTCAATTGAAAATAATTTAATCAACCCTCCTTTCATTTCATTGGACCACCACAAGAATAAATAAATAAATAAAAAATTTTTAATTTAATTTTTAATTTTTAGAATTCTAAATTTGAAATTTACATAAAATAAAAATATAAAATTCTTAAATTAACCAAATAAAATTGAATAATGATTCTATTTATTATATATTACAACAATATTATAATATATATAACAATTCAATTAAGTTTAAATTTTAACACATATAAAAGAATTTCATTGGCTATCTTGTGGTTTTAATAAGCTATTTAATATATTAAAATATAAAATAGGAATAAATTAAATAATATTCAAGTCAATTGAATTTAATATATTATTGTATTTATTATATTTTGAAAAAGAATTAAAAAATTTATATGCAAATATATATTAATTGTCGAGCATATATTTATTTATTTATTTATTCAATTATTAATTATAGATTAGTAATTATTATTAATAGAGTATAATCATTTATTTATTTTATTATTTATTTATTTATTAATTATTATTGTTTGTTTATTGTTCTTAAAATTTTTATTCTTATTTAATTTCTTTTAAGTTTTATTCTTTTACGTTTTCTTTTTCTTTTTCTTTTTTTTTTTTTTAAAGTTTAAAAAAGAACAAAGGAATTTGGAAATCAAAAGAAAAAGTCAATCCAAATAAAAATAATAAATATATATAATTAAATTTCCAATTCAGGATTCATCAAATAAAAATAACAATAAATATTATTAATAATAAATAAAAAAAATAGATATTATTTTTTAAAATTAAAAGTAACTTTATAAAGGATCTTTTTTTTATAAATAATAATAATATAAATAATCAAAATGAAATCTGTAATATTTGTTTTATTAGTAACTCTTATAAGCTCATGTTTTGCTGAAAAAGTTATGAATATTACCAATCCAAATATGCAAACTGTTTGGCAATTTGGACAAATTTATGAAGTTGATTGGGTAACTGAAGCTACTGGAAGTGAAACATTAGCTCTTGTAAGTCTTTATTTAAATACAAAAAAGTATTATATAATAATATATATATATTTTTTATCTTGCATTTTACATTTCGAATTTATTATTAGTAAAGAATAAAATGATGAAAAAAAAATATTACTTTATTATGTTACTTAATAAAAATATAAAGAATATTAGAAAAGAATTTTATAATCATTAATTTTAAAATTATTAAATTATAAATATCAATTTTTAAAAATATGTATCAAAAGTATTACTTTGAAAATGGTAAACCAGAGGAATGTCAAAACAAACCTTTTATGTCAATTAATGTACCCCATGTTGAACTTGGAAAAGTTTTCTTTGATTTGGTAAGTATAAAATAATAAATAAATAAATAAATATAAAATTTAATTTTAAATGTTTAAATATAATTAAGATGATTTATTTATATTAATAAAAATATTTTTTTTAACACCTTTTTGTTCAAAATTTAAAAAAATGATTTATTCAAAATAAAATAAAATAATAATAAAAATTAAATGAAATAAATTTAAAAAAAAAAAAGAGAGCTACTCAAGAACTTCAAGAAGTCATGAAAGAATTACCAGTGCAATCAAATAACTATTTCCTTCACTTTGGTACTTCTAAGGATAGTAGTTATTCAACTAGATTTACAATTAGTGGTGGTAAATTAACTGAACAAGATGTTGCTAATGCTAAAAATTCAAAATCAGCTGCTTCTACCTATGCTTTCACTGCAGTTATTGCTATAATTGTTGGTATTATGACAACTATTGTCAATGTTTTATAAATGAAACTGTGAAAATTAAAAATTAAGAAATTATTAAATAATATTTTGAAACAGAAAGTTTAATGAAAATAAAATAAAAATATATAAAAGAATAAGTTTATTTTTATTTTTTTTTTTTTTTGTTAAAAATTATAAATATAAATTTTAATAGAAGAAATAAATAATATATAATATAAAACATTTAAAAATTTAAATAAATAAAAAAATTTATATATATGTAATCATAATTATATATTTAATAGTATTAATATTAAGCTATTAAATTAAATTAATTTTTTTTTCTTTTAATAAAAAAAAAAGAAAAAAGAAAGTAAAAAATTTATTTTTATATATATAAAAAAATAAATACTACTTGATTTTACATAATTTAAAAAGAAAAAGTTTAAAAAAAGTTATATTTATTATTATTTTACTTTTTTTATTTCTTAAACTATTTTTGTTTTTATTTTTTATTTTTTTTATTTCTTAAACTATTTTTGTTTTTATTTTTTATTTTAAGAATATCAAAGATTTTATTGTTTTATAATTTAATATATTATTATTATATTTATTATTTTGCTTTTGTCGTAAAATTGCTTACCTTTTTCATCAGTACTGATTCTTGTAGTAGTAACAAAGTTTATAATATTGGTAATAATAACAATAACAATAATATTTTTATCAAGAGTAATAGTATTGATAGTAAAAATAGGAATATTAATATAAAAGTAGAACTCTTAAACGTAAACTAGAGAAAAGAGGTAATAACGATAATAAAATCAAGGATTTTTATTGGAAAAGAGATATGAAAATCAATTCTATTAAAGCTGAGTTTTATGACAAAAACAAATTCGAAGAAACATCAAAATTTATAAAACTTTGTTATGACTATCCTGATCTTTCATATGGTTTCTATTGGCTATTGAGAGCACGAAGCGGATATAGATTAGATGCTAGAATTGCTAAAGCTGCAAAAATAGTGGACCAAATGTGTCCTAATTTTTGTCCCTGTTGTAAAAGTAATAAACAATGGATAAGTCATTGGTTAATTGATTGTCCCTTTTTCAATCATACTCGTAGTAAAGTTAATGATAAAATTTTATTTTTATATAATGCTTTTTACCGTGGCAACCTAACAAATGATATTGTTAATAGTAATAATGATAATAGTAATAGTAATAATAGTAATAGTTATAATAGTAATAATAATATTAGTAATAGTATTTTTAGTAATGTTAGTAATAGTATTGAAAATAATGTGTATATTGATTCTAGTGTGTGTGAAAAAGTGTTTAATTTCCTTCTTGGAGGTCGAAGTATTAATAACAGTACAAGGGAATGGAAGGATCTATTTAAGTGCCAGATGAAATCAGGTGCTTATTCTGATACTCCGTTCTTAGTGGTTACTGCGGCACTTCTCCAATCGATTATACCTATTGCTATTGGCCAGCAATGGTCTTTGTTCAATAGGTTCAAATCGAATCGTACTACTACTACCAAGAGCGTCAATGCTGAAGAAACAGTAAGACAGGCCAGCAGGGCTAGCGCAACCAATGAAGATCATAATTTTGTATCTTAAAATTATGATTAACATTGCGAAGTCAAAGTTAATTATTATACTTCAGTATAATAATGCCCTTGTGAAGTCTTACAAATATTAATTAAATGAAACTAGAATATATTATACCATTATTTTATTTTTATTTTGTGTTTTATTTTTTGTTTATTTTTTTATCTTTTTTTTTTTATTATTTTATTACATGTATTTTATCAAATATTTAATTAATAAAGATGAAACAAGTTTGCTGCCGTTAAAAAAAAAAAAAAAAAAAAAAAAAAGGAATATTAATATAAGTGATAGTGATAATAATAGATTTGTTTCTAATAATGTAGTGAATAGATTAATTGATGAAAATCGTGTTAATATTAGTAGTTTTCTGAATAATGAGTGTGTAAATAAATAGGTGACATGGTACTAATTATATAACTTCCCTTTTGGTAGCAGACATCATTGGTTTAGATTATAAAAAGGAATGAGATGTCTTGTTTAATAAGCAAATCATTTCCAGTGATTATTCTAAACTCGTCATTCTTGATGCGATCTGAGGCTCTCTTTTACAGAAATTATGCCTAGGGCTAGTATTCGACAAGGATTACTATTCCAAAAGGTATAAGCACATACTAACTAAGAGCATCAACGCTGAAAATGCAATTAAGACAGGCTAGCAAGGTCATTGCCCTCTGAAGAAGAAGAAGACCATAATATCTTTCAGATTGTCAATTCAAATCCTAATCCAGAATAGGAATTCACTTTAAACCCAAAATTTTATCATCTGTTGATGATGCCTATGAACTTTTTTTTTTTTTTTTTTTTTCCTGAATTTATTTATACACTTTACTTTAAATAATACTTTTATTTCACATTACTATTTAAAATATTACTATTCTCAAATTGGACAAATAATATTTATTCATTCATTCATTTAATTACATAAGTATATATATATACTTATGTAATTAATAAATGAATGAATAAATAAAGTTCGCAATAATTGCAACTATAAAAAAAAAAAAAAAAAAAAAAAAAATTAATGGGAATCAATAATCAAGCCCAATTAAGTAGGAACCCGGCCTTTCGACCATTTTCCGGTTTTTTTTTGAACAAAAGGTTTTATGGTAGATGGTGGTTAGAGTTTCCATTTACAGGTAAGTATATTCCCCTCCCCTTATATATAATATCTTTAAATTCTGGAGTAATATAGACTAGATACTGTCCTAATAATGGGCCTGAGAGGGTTGCGCTAGTAACTCTCATTAATGTACTTACGAGGGAATTCCTAGCATATGGGTTCATATGTACGTAACTAAACTACGAATAATCAATCTGCTAACTAAATACTATTAGCAAGTGAGCTAGTACGTGACTCATTGGGTTAGGTTATTCTAGCTTCGCTTCTAAGGAGTTAGGCGGGTGTGGGGCATTTCGCCAGATTGCATTTCGCCAAATTGAAAATTATTAAATAAATAAATAAATCAATAAATAAAATTAAATATTATTAATATCGCATAAAAACAATTTTAAAAAAAAATATTTTGAATTAATATCTATTTATTTATTCATTTATTTATATCAATACTGTACTTGTCGAAATGCAACCTGGCGAAAAGCAACTTGGGGAAAAGCAACTTGGGGAAATGCAACATTTTAATATTACGCCACTTGTCGAAATACAACCTGGCGAAATGCAATTTGGGGAAATGCAACTCTCCCGAGTTAGGCACCGAAAAAGCATTCCGATAAAAATCGTGCTCGAAAATCTCAACAATAATATTTATGGTTAGAGCGCCTATGCTGAATAAACAGTAAGACTGTCCACAAAGTGTTGTGACTACCTTAATATTCCCATGTCATGAGGGGGGCATAGGGCGGTACACACCGGAAATAAAAAAAAAAAAAAAAAAAATTAAGTAGGAGTAAAAATAGTGAAAATGGTTGGGGTTACGTATTATTATTCTTATTTATTTGTTTATTTAATTAATATTATTATTATATTATTTAATTAATTATTTTGAATAAGATAATAAAAAGTAAAAGAATTAAAATAATAATAAAACATTTAAAGGAAAGACTGGAAACCCTATTGTCCTCCACACTAGTTAATAATAGTCTAAAAAAAAAAATAATAGTATTTAATCTTAATATATATATACATAAAAGAAATAAATAAAATAAAATTATTGTTTCTTAATTATATAAAATTTTATATATATAAAGATAAATTTTTAATAAACTAAAATTAATAAAATATTACATTTATTCATATATAGTAAATATAGTAAATATATATATCATTCATTATTAAAAGGTATATAAACTTTTTTATTTTCTTTATGATTATTTTTTACTTTATAATAAATTGAATTTCATTATTTTTTAATTTTTCATATTATTTATATGTGTACTTTTTTTTTTTTTTTTTTTTTTTTTTAAATAAAATATTATGTATTATATATATATATATTTAATCAAATGATATTGCTAAGTTAATTCTATGATTTATAAAAAAATAATTTATATTAAAGTTTTCTAATAATAAAACATTAAAATAAAATAAAATATAATTATTTTAAGAAAAAATAAAAATAAAAATAACTTTGAATTATAATTAATTTAAAGTAATAGTAATTAAATTCTTGAATAATTATATAAAAAAATTAGTTAAATATAAACTATAGTACTAATGAATTTTATTATTATTTAAAATTTTATTTTTAAAATAAAATTGTTTTTAATATTTTTATTTTCTATTATTGTTATTGTTTTTTTTTTTATTTAATAATTAATATTAAAATTAATTATTAAATAATAATAATAAAAAAAAAAAAAAAAAAAAAAAACAACTTTATCCATATCCATTTTTTTTACATATCTAATAAACTTTATAAATAATTATTGTAATATTAATATCAATTATTTTTATATAAAAAATTTAGGGAAGAGGAAGAAAAAAAAAAAAAAAAATAAAAATTTTCATATTTATTTAATTTTTTTTTCTTCTATTTATTTGTTTTATTTATATTATTATAATTATTTTTCTTATTTTTAAACTATATATATTATTTTATACTGAAAAAAAATTTTTTTTATAGAAAACAATTATATGATAGCTAGTTATAATATTTATTTATATACCTTAAATATTAAATATTAAGAAGAAAAAGAAAAAGAAAGTTGATAAAATATAAAATCTTTTTTTTTCTTCTTTCTTTCTCTTTTCTTCTTAAACTATTATTAATATATAAATATATTTATATCTGTAGCAATTCAATATTTAAATATTAAAGTAATTATATATATATATATATATATATATATATAATTTTAATATTTAAATATATGCACAATTTATAATAATAACAATAACAACAACAAACAGTAATAATAATACTTAAATTAATTATAATATATTCAAAAGAATAGCAAATAAAAATTATATATAAAGAAAAAAAAAAAATTATCATTATCTATAAATATATTTAAATATATAATATTTAAAATAGTAATAATAATTGATAATATTTCAAATATTATTATGTTCATTAATTATAAATAAGCAAATAAAAAATATAAATATATTTCGAAAACTGAAAATCAAAATATATTATGTATCTATAATAAAAAAAAAAAAAAAAATATACAAAATAAATTGAAATATATAAAAAACAAGGTGAATATTATGGAGGATACATATTTGCACTACAACAATTGAAAATTACAAAATATTATTAATTATAACAACTATTATTATAATATTGTTTATATTAATTATTACTTTTTTCTTTTTCTAATTTATATCACAGCGATATATATATAATCTCAAAATTAAAATAAAAGTTATATATACTAAATTTTATATAAAATATGGAGTTTGCAACAAGTTTACCGGAGCAAAATAACCTTCTCGGTGATGTTGATGAAAAAGAAATAGTAAGAGCAAGTTTATTAAAATCAACTAGTATGGTAATTGACAATAAGGAAAAAGAAAGTGATGAAGAGGAAGAAGAGGAGGATGTACCAATTAAACCATTTGGTAAACTTAAAAGTTCAATTGAAAATATTAAAAATTTACAAAGTGATACACTAGAAAAAATGACATATACAACAGAAGAAAATATAGCACCAAAAGAAGAAGATAATTCTAAAATGATATTAGAATATGAAAAAGTTTTAAAGTCATATTTACCATTTCATCTTCAGAATTATTTAGAAAATTTAGTTGAAGAAGAGGCAGATAATATGAAAACAATTAATATAGAAACATTTTGTGTTATAGCAGCTATTGATATATCTGGTAAGAACAGTAAAAAAAAAAAAAAAAAAAAAAAAAAAAATGTTTAAATATAATAACAATTAAAAAATATATATATATTCAAATTAATAATTCTATGTATAATATTTAATTAAAAATTAAGCTAATTAATAAAAAAAAAAAATAATTCGAATATACCTTTTCCATAATTATTATAATTATATATATTTTTTTTAAAAAAAATAATAATAAATATATTATATAAAATTTTAAGAAATCGTGGATTTTATAAATCAATTACAATCAAAAGGAAAATCTGGAAGTACATATTTAAAAGAAGAAATAAATAAATATTTTTGTGAAATTATTGATTTCGTAGTAGAAAAAAAAGGAGATATATGTAAATATTTATAATAATATATGAATATTGGAAATATACAAAATTTCATATATATAGTTATTATATTCAATTTCTAAAATCAATTGTTAATTATTATTATTATTTTTTTTAATATGATTTAATATTAAAAATAAATAAAATTTATATATGATTCAATAAAAAAAAAAAAAAAAAAATGAAAATGAAAATGAAATAATAAAAAAAAAATAAAAAAAAAATAAACCAAAAAAATTTTTAAATTTTTTTATCAGTAAATGTTACAGGTAATATATATATATTATATTATATTATATTATTATTGTCATAATATTTTAAATTAATAAAGAATAACAATAAATAAATAAATAAATAAATAAATAAATAAATAAATAAATAAATAAATAAATAAATAAATAAATAAATAAATAAATAAATAAATAAATAATAATAATAAATAATTTAAATAATAATTAAAAAATGAAATAAAAATAAATCAAATATAATAAAGAAAAAACATTATTAACTTGTTGGACAATAAATGAAAATGAAACGGATTCCATGGATGAATGTTCCATGGCAGATTTAACCTTAGAGGCTTTAAAAGCTTGCTTAAAATTAATTGAAGAACATGGAAAGCGTAGTTTTGAATTTGAAGATTTTAAATTAGATTATGTTATGAAAATTGGTGTTGGTGCTGGTATGAATACTGTTTTATATATTGAAGTTGAAAAAGAACATTTATGGCAATATATTAATGAAGGTAATTGATTTTTTTTTCTCCATAAATCCATAAATC
>JACVTC010000020.1:1167500-1230000 GCA_016946835.1 Neocallimastix lanati (nom. inval.) | reverse complement strand
CTATCACTATTGTAATTCTAGTAATACGGATAAAATGATCTTCTATCTCACTAAACTCTGTCATATCATGTATAAGATGGGAGCCTCCCATTTGGCCATTGAATCTTACGAATTTTTATTAAGTTTGTATGGTGAAAGTATAGATAATACTGACGGAGGTAATGAAAATATCATAAAGAAAAGTGATGTTCTCTTGAAATCCCAAAAGACTATTAAAGATCCTGATGCCAAAATTTCAATCAAGAATAAGCCCTCCAATTATCAATTAGCATGTATGTTTTATGAAGTGGGAAGTTGTTATTATGGACTTTCCAAGTTTAGAAATGCAGAACTCTATTTCCTAAAAACATTAGATTATCTAGAGTATAAATTTCCAGAAAAAAATGTTTCTCTGGTCGTTAAACTGATTAAAGAGACTAAAAAACGGGATCAATTCAAGAAGCTCTCCGAAAAAGATAGGTATGATTTGAAGAAGGAAGAAATCGAAAGAATTGAAAAATTAATATCAGAAATAAAAGATGAATCCGAACGCGAAAGAGTTAGAACCAAATATAAAAAATCTCTTGAAAAGGGCTCTCTCTCCCTCTGTCAAAAATCTTTATATATGTTACATGAAGTTTATAATATCTATCATAAATCTATTCATTCTCAGATTGCACTGCTGATGGCCTTAAATGATCCTAGTTCTTCAGAAACCGGACTTCATCTTGCAGAAATTATTGCAAAATATGGATTAGAATTAGTTTGGGTCTTCTCAACCAATGCCACCGGATGGTCCTATCTCAATGCTGCCGAAGAAATCATTAATCCTGATGATAATGATATACCAATAATGAAGATGACTCGTAGTCATCTTATTGTCTATGACTGTCTAGCGATTGCGCACATCTTCTTGAAATCATGGTCCAAAGGGAAACATTATGTAGATATTATTATTAAACTCTCACAAAAAACTGGAGATACGGAGATTTGGGGTAGAGCAACCATCTTAAAATCAGTCCTCTATTTCCAAGCGGGAGCCATTGATAAAAGTTTCCGGTTAGCAAAGGAAGTCTTTAATAATTCCAGTGAACGTAATATCTGGAGATCTCAATGTACCTCCCTTCTTATCACATTACAATATTTAGGTGTGAAGGAAGCCTCTGATATTATCTATACCCCATTAAATGTTATGAAGATTATATTTAATTTACCTTCAAAACTTACCTCTTCCAATAATGAAGATGTAGTTCTCTACGCTGGACTTATTCTAGATGTCTGTTTCCGTTTCAAAGTACCGGTACCTGATATTTTTGATTATGTGAAAAAAGTTATACCCAGTTTAGAAAAATTAGAACCCTCCTGTTACTATTCTGTTTTTGCCTTCCCACAATATGTTATTGTTCTTTTCCTCTTCTACGAATTAGGCTATTTCAAAAAACAGAATGAACACTATGACCTTTGTATTCAACTCTTAAACACCACACTACAAGCGATGGATCTCTATAAGGAAACTCAAATTGTTCAACCCTTAATATCGATGTTGAAAGGACTCACCTTTTTAATCCAAAATAATATTAATAATGCCATGGTATCCTGGGAAAATGGAGCAAATAAAGCTAAACGATCCCAATTCTTTGGAGCAATGCTCTATTGGAAAATGTCCTATTATGGTAAGGGAGAAATTGCAGAAAGAAGTAGTGCTATTGTTAAAAAATTATTAGAAAAAATTAATGCCTCATTTGACTTAGAAATAATACAAGAGTGGACTGCTGAACCATTTAAAGTTACTAAAGCAAGAAAAGGATAGAATTTATATTAAAAAAAAAAAAAAAAAAAAAAAAAATTATCTAATAATAATTTTAATTATAATATCAAGAATAAAAAAAAATAAATAAAATTATACCAAAAATAAAATAAAAATAAAAAAATTAACTAAAAACAAGACAATCAAAATAAACAAACTTACTAATATAATTTAATACATAATAATAATAATAATAATAATATATATAAAAGATTAAAACTACAAAATAATTATATAAATTATGATAAAAGTTTTTTATGTATCTAATACTTATAATGTATACAATATAATAATTGTTTAATTTTATCATTTTATTATTTTTTTTTTAAAAAAAAAATTCACAATATTTACTATACTATTTTTATACTATTTTTATATATATATATATATTCTGTTTTTATTTTATTTAATTTAATTATAATAGTAGATTAATGATAACTATCTTTTTTTTTTTTTTATCTTAATTTTTATTTTATCATTATGTTATAATTAAAATCAATAAACTATTATTATAAAATAATAGTAATATTAGAAAAAAAAAAAAAAAAAAAAAAAAAAAAAAAAAAAAAAAAAAAAAAAAAATTGTAAAAATTATAAAAGGAAGAAAAAAAAGGCCTTATATATATATAAAAAATATAAAATATATAAAATTAATTATATAATTTTTTAAAAATTTTATTTTTAGTAATATTATTTTTTTTATCTTTCTTTTTAAAAAATAAGGAGCATAATGAAAAAGTATTTTTATATATATAATACAGTAATAAAAATTAAAAAAATAAATGAAAATCCAAATAAAGTTCTTGTTTAATTTTTTTAAAAAATAAAAATTATAATAGGAACAGTAATTAGTAATAGTAATTTTTAAAACAAAACCGCATAGTATTTAATTTATAGAATAATTTTTTATTTGAAATTTTGAAATTTTGAAATTTACAATTCCACATAATAATTTCATGTTAACTTTAAAAATATATATATATATATATATATATATATTATAATTATTCTAAAATAGTCATTAATTGTTTGGATCTTTATGTTTTTAAGGTAAATATTACTAAATTGTTTATTATTATTAAATAAACGAATATGGTATAAAGCAACTATATTGCATAGAAGGAAAATTGTTAATTAATCCAAATAAAGAAAAAAGAAAGAAAAAAGAAAATTTTCTTTTATCAAAAGAAACACATTTTTTTCATTTAAATCTTTTTATGTGAAGAAATATTTATTTTTTCTTTTTTTTTTTTTTTTTTTTTTTTTTTTTTTATTTTTTTTAAAAAAAAAAAAAAAAAACA
Organism: Neocallimastix lanati (nom. inval.); assembly: GCA_016946835.1. Classification (NCBI taxonomy): domain Eukaryota; kingdom Fungi; phylum Neocallimastigomycota; class Neocallimastigomycetes; order Neocallimastigales; family Neocallimastigaceae; genus Neocallimastix; species Neocallimastix lanati (nom. inval.). The sequence goes on along the minus strand of JACVTC010000020.1, from coordinate 1,226,913 downwards.
AAAACAAAAACATTATATTTTAATGAATGAATTAGAACTGCTTATTGACAAATGAATGAATGAAAAATATTTATTGAAATTCCCTTCTTTACTCACTTTATACGCTATAGATTCACTTTAATTACTACAAAAACAGCATATAGCATAATTATCAATAAAAATAGTATTAATAAAAATATATATATATATATAATACAAAATTGATATAATAACACATAGTTTTAATATTAATATTATATGTTCTTTTTATTATTATTATTATTATTATTATTATTATGTAATTGCAATTTTTATTTAATTAAAAATATATTTATATTACTTTTTAAATAATATTTTTTTTTTATTTTTAATTATTTTTTTTAAGAATAAAAATTTGTATAAAAAAGATATATAATTAAAAAAAAGTTGTATTTAATAATAAATATTAAAAATTTTGTTAAATATTATTTATAAATAAAAAAAAAAAAAATTCTTTTTATGACATAAAGATATTTGGTTAATAACAATACTTTAGAAATATATGCTTATAAAAATTAAAGAAATTGAAAAAAAAAAAATAAAATAAAAATTAAAACTATTTATATATATTATAAAATCCAATTTTCTATAATATAATCTTAATAATAGATTTTATTTTTATTATTTATATATAATTATATATAATATTATTATGAAAAAATATATATAATATCTCTTATTTCAAATTTTTTTTTTTTTTAAAACTTATATCTTTTCTATTTATTTTTATTATTAATTTACTATTATTTATAGAAATAAAAAATATTTATAATAGATATAAAATAAATAAATAAATAAAATAATAATAAAGAAAAATAACAATAATAATAATAATAATAAAAAAAAAAAAAAAAAAAAAAAAAAAAAAAAAAAAAGACATTATATATATGTTTTTCATAATTTAAAATTTTTAAGATAATTGTATAACCCGCATTAATTTATATATATATATATTATTTTTGATATTTATGAAAAAGAATTAAAAATTAAAAATAAAAAAATGAAAAAATTAAATAAATAAATAAATAAATAAATAAATAACTAAAAACTCATTTTAAAAATTCTCTATTCTCCATCATTTGATTCTTCTCCAGAATCACTTGAACCACTTGAGTAATCACTGTAATTTTGTAATTCTTGAGTTATTGGTTTTTGAACAACTTTAACTGGTTTTGATACTTTTTTAACATATCTATATAATTTTCTTAAGGTAACTGGATCAATGGTTTCAATATCAAGTTCTATTTCTTCTTGTCCATCCTTAAGATCAGGTATACCAGATCTAATAATATCAATAACTCCATTTAAATTATCTTCATCTAATTTACCAATCATTTCACTTAATTCTTTCTTTTGAGCATAAGTAATACTTTGAACTCTTTGTTTTTTTGGTGGTGCATCAATCTTTCGCCTTTTAGTCTATTTATTAATATATAAAAATAAAAATAAATAAATATTTTTTTTAGGATATATATTAAAAAAAAAAATAAATAAATATTATATATTTATATACATTCGATAAATAAATATTGAATGAATAATTTTCTTGTTATCTATTTATATATCATTATTATTACCTTTGGTGGTGGTGGATGAACATTAGGTGTAGAAACGGCTGAAGAATTTGCAGAATTTAATCCTGATTGACTAGGAATTGGTTCACCCTTATAAATTTTACCACTCTTCCATTTTACTCCACATTTATTACATAACGAACCTTTACCACTAGGTCCACGTCTCCACATTGGTGTTTCGGAACCTCCACAATATTCGCATACTCTTCCTTGACGATTTGCTGGTGAACGTTTAGCTGGTGAACTTGTTTCACTTTTAGCTTTTGAACGTTTTCTAGTGGTACCAGTCGTCTGTAGAGCTGAATTAGTTATTGCTGTTTTACGAATATTATTTTGCTTTTTTCTACCTCTTGTAGGAGCTGGAGTGGGTGATATATTTGATGTAGAATTAATTTTTTTATGAGTTGTTGCTAAAGTCTTTGAATTGACAGGTGATTCTTTTTCAGTATTAGAATAATATTCAGAAAATGAAGAAAGAGAACGTTTCGATTTTTTTCTTGTGTGACGTGATATACTGGATTGAGCTTGTAATAATTCTAATTGTTGTTGTAGCTGTTGTACACAAGCCGTCAATGCAGTAATCTGTGACTCCACTAACTCATCCTCTGAATCAGTAGTAGAAGAATATTCGTCTGAATCTTCCATTTCTTCAATCATTTCTTCTTCTTCATCATCTTCTCTATCTATTTCTCTATAAGATCTCTTTTTAGTGCTTTTTTTAATTGTACTTTTTGATGCCACCTTAGATCCCTTTGCTATTTTTCTGACTTTTTGAACTTTAGCAACTGTTTTACTAGCTTTCACGGGCTTTTCATCAACATCCATTTCTTCATCGTAGGGTTCCATGGTCATTCTAGTTTCTTCTTTGATTTTAGGTACATAGGTTTTCACTTCATGTTGTTCCATTAAACTACGCTTTTGTTGCTGTTTTATTTTTTTCATCAAAAGCTCATCTTCAGGTTCAAAATGTTGAGGTGGTCTGATTTGACGCCTTGGTCTTTTTTCTATTGTTGATAAATCTATATTAAATTTATTTAATAGTATGTCTGAAAAATGATCTGGATATTTCTTTAGTTGCTCAATAAAATAATTTTTCAATTCTTTTCCCATGATATGAACAGGATTTGCAGGTGGATTATAAGTCATACAATTTCTAAATACCAAATCTACATCATCTACAAATTCAACCATTGATGGGTATTTTCCATGTTTTAGCTTCTTTGATATTGTTGAAAAATCCATTGGATATTTAATTACATTGAAATAATCGGGTATATTTAGAGCTACAGGATCTACAGGTTTTAAAAATGGAGGTGCATTAGGATGATTTTGTAGAGATTTAATTATATGAGAACAGACACTTGATTCGGATCTCGGCATATGTTTATTAATATTTTTACTATTATTTATTGGTAGTGGTGATATATAATTTTGAGAATTTATAGATATTTCATTACTATCTTTTGAAATGTCTGTTTGATTCGATGTTTGATTTGATATTTCATTTTCCACTACAGTATCTACTATTCTATCATTTTCGTTACGTTCTAGAGGTATTTCTCTATTGCCTATATGACTAGTATTTGATATTTCGCTACTTTCTTCCATTTTTATTGTATTATCATTATCAGCATCGTTATTATTTTCTTCTTCTGTTTTATCATTATCTAAATCATTTATTTTATCTGTTTTTTCTATATTTACATTATTTTTATTTTCTTGTCTGTTTTTACTTTCTATTTTTGTAGTATCGTCTTCCTCATCCTTTGTTGTTTTAATAAACTCTTCTTTATCATATTTCCCATTTATTTTTTTATTATTATCTTTAACTTCATATTGTTCATCTCCTTGTTTAATATCTTTTAAAAAATTATCTTTAAAAAAATTTCCAACGTCCTTAATATCGTCCTCACTTTCTAGAAATAATTCTGTTAACTTTTCATTTATTTTTGGGTTCTCTTTTAATATTTTGATTAACTTTTCAATAGGCTTTTTTTCCTTTATTGATTCCTCATTATCATGCTTTTTATTCATCTCTTTATTATTATTATTATTATTATTATTATGTTCTTCATTAATTGCTTCATTTTTATCAACATTCATTTCTTTATTACTACTATGATCTTCATTTATTGTTTCTTTACTACTATAATTTTTATTTATTACTTCATTACTACTATTTGCTTCATTTATATTTTCATTACTACTATGTTCTTCATTCATTTCTTCATTACTACTATGTTCTCCATTTATTTTTTCATTATTATGCTTTTCAATTAATACTTCATTTTTATCATGCTTTTCACTCATTTCTTCTTTATTATTAAGTTCTTTTATTGCTTCATTTTTATCATGTTCTTTATTCATTTCTTCTTTATTATTAAATTCATTTATTGCTTCATTTTTATCATGTTCTTTATTTATTTCTTCTTTATTATTATGTTTTTCATTAATTGTTTCATTATTATCTTTTTCTTTATTTACTTCTCCATTATTTTTTCGTTCTTCATTTAATGTTTCATTATTATTTTTATCATTTACTATATCATTATTATCCACTTCCATTTTATTTTTTTCTTTATCATTTAGTTCCGCATTTTTCGATTCTTCTTTCTCTACTTTTTTATCATTATTATTTTTTAAATTTTCTTTATTTTCGACTATATTAATTTGATTATAATTACTTTCACCCTCTACCAAAATTTTAATAATTAGAATATAAAAATTAATTATTATATAAAATACTTCAAGTAATTAATAGTTAAATATTATATTAATTAAAACAATTTATTACCATTTATATTTTTTTCATTTTCTTTCTCCATACTTTTTTCATTTATAAATTCGTTCTTTACTACAGCAACCATTTTAAATAAATAATTCACTAACTGTATATACAATAATATAAAAAAAATTTTTTTTTTTTTTTGATAAGTTATTTAATTGTTTTATCTTTTAAAAATAAAATAATTCTAACAAAATTTTAAATTTAAATTTTAACTTAACCCTTTGCATTGTGTTACTTACAATAAACTATCAGAATATTGAATTTTTACACTTGTTATTATTTATTAATCTGAATTAAATTGTGGTATATATATTACTTCTTTCTTAAACAAAGAAAAATAATTGAATTTGACTTTAAAATTTATTATTATAGTTGACTTTAAATAAAATTGAATAAAAACATACAAAAAAATAAAGTGAAAATTGAAATTTTAAAAATAATGGTATACTTTTCACACGTTTTATAAATGTAGATAATATATATAATATATTATAAATATATGATAATATAGAATATTAATAAATAATTAATATTATTTCAAAATTTTCATTTTTATTTTATTTTTTTTTTTATTTTTTATTTTTTTTATTTTATTTTATTTTTTTAATATCATATCATATCATATTATATTATAGCTTTATAAAAAAATTTTTTTAAAAAAAAAATAAAAAATTTTTGGGTATTATATATCATAAAATTTTTCTATTATTTAATTTTTATTAATAAATTGAAATTTTTTTTATTTTTATTATTCTACTATACAATTATAATAAATTTTTTTGATTGTGAAGATTGATGAAAAAAAATTTTTTTTTTTTTTTTTTGAATATTTTTTTTATTTTTTTGTATATTTATTTAATATAAAAAATTTTTAATTGTTACAATTAATTTATTAATTATTGATTCAATTTATTTCTATTAATTATTTTATATATTAATAATATATTAATAATATATTTAATTTTTACATTTAAAAATATTTAATATATTAAGCATTATTTTAAATTATTAAATAATAAAAATAGTAATAAAAAAATATATAAAATAAAATTTTATTTTATTATTTTTTTTTACATTTATTAATAATTCTTTTTTTTTTTTTTTTTTAATATATTACAATTTCTCTAATTTTTTTTTTTTATACTTTTCCTTCTTTTGTTAATTATTTAAAAGAAAAAAAAATCTTTTGAACTTCAAAAAAATTCGAGATTTCCTAAAATTTTGTATTTTAAATTATTGGTGGGTTAATAAATATTATTGTTCTATTATTCAAGCCATGATTGGTGGATTTAATCAGCCTCATTTAGTTAATATATTAAAAATTTAGTAAAAGATTTTTAAACCATTAGATATTACAAGTTTTGTTAAGGAAAAATAAGTGAAATAAAAAATTATTAAAAAATTTGTACAAATATTTATAATGTAACAATTAATATATATTAATAAATATATTAAAATATTATTGTAATTATTAATATTTAATATTTATTATTATTTATTATTTAACTATCTATTATTATTATTATTTATATTTATTATTTGTCTATGATTTATTATTAACTATAATTTTACTACGATTTATTATTTATTATTTATTATTATTTATTTATTATTTATTATTTAATATTTATTATTTATTATTTAATTATTATTATTTATTTTATTATTTAATTATTTAATATTTATTATTTAATATTTAATTATTTATTATTTAATATTTAATTATTTATTATTTTATTATTTAATTATTTATTATTTTATTATTTAATTATTTATTATTTTATTATTTAATTATTCATTATTTGTTATTTGTTATTTATTTTTTATTATTCAATGATTTATTATTTATTATTTAATATTTATATTTATTATTTATTATTTATTAATCAATACTCTTTTATTATTTATTATTTATTAATCAATACTATTTTATTATTTATTATTTATTAATCAATACTCTTTTATTATTTATTATTTATTAAGCAATACTCTTTTATTATTTATTATTTATTAATCAATACTCTTTTATTATTTATTATTTATTAATCAATACTCTTTTATTATTTATTATTTATTAATCAATACTCTTTTATTATTTATTATTTATTAATCAATACTCTTTTATTATTTATTATTTATTAATCAATACTCTTTTATTATTTAATTATTTATTATTTATTATTTATTATTTATTATTTATTTATTATTCAATTATTTATTATTATTTATTTAATTATTTATTACTTATTACTTATTATTTATTATTTATTATTATTTAATTATTTATTATTTTGTATTTATTATTCATTATTTATTATTTATTATTTCTAGTTTTCTATTTATAGCTATAAATATATAGAATCTGTAATAGTATTAAAAAAAAGTAGCGTATTAAAGTCAAATAAAATATAATATATTAAAAAGAAAGAAAAGAAAAAATAGAAATTAGTGATGGTTTTAATATATTAAGAAACAGTCATTAATAATTATATATAAATAGATGGATTTTAACTAATCATAAATATAAATTTATTAATCAGTATTAAATTTAGAACATTAAATAAATAAAATAATTAATTATCAATTAAGTAAATATAATTAGATTAAATAATTAATAATAGATAAATAGATAAATAAAACAATAAATGAATATATTTAAAACAATAATATAAATAAATGAATATATAAAATATAAAATAAATAATTTAGTATTTAAATAAATAAAAAAAATTATATTTAATGAATTAAATAGATATATAAACAATAATGTAAAATAAATTACATTTATGTATTAAAAGCATTTGTATATTTAGATATTTATTATTTCTTTCTTTATTAGCTATATTGTATTGAATGCCACAATTTTATTGAATAATTTTTTTTAATGTAATGTTTCTATTTATGAAAAAAATTTATTAATAAATTAATTTTTTTTAATTTATTTATAGTGACTGATGTGACAGTACTAATTTTATAAATTAGGGTTATTTATAGTATAAATTATTATTAATGAAATAAGCAGATATATTTTAACCACTAATTACAAAAGTTTTATATTAAAATTCATTTAGCAATTTAACAAAACTATTTAATATTCATTAATAATAGTAATTAAATTAATAATGCTATTAATAATAATTTATTTTATGTAGAAAAATGAAATTTTCACATTAATATAAGTAAATACAATTTACAAAAAAATGTATCTTTCTTTTAATAAATATTTATATTAATAAAAATATATATGTATATTTATAAAATTATATTTTTATAAATAACTAATAAAGTAATTTTTTTATATTTAAATGTTTTTCGTTTGGTTCGATTAATATTCTATAGGAGAAATTACTAATATGATAATCAGAATTTATTGTTTATTTTTTATGTAATATTTAATTTTATTTAAATATTTAGAATTTTTGGCTTATAACATAGATATTAATTTTTTAATTTATATATATATTATCATATTTAAATATTTATAAATTTTGGCTTTTATATATATATTAATTACTTTTAAATAATATATATATGAATTTATATATATATTTCATATTAAGAAATAAACAAAAATTTTATATAATATTGAATAAAACTCTTTACAATATGTTAATGGGTCCTTCTTGGTGGAACTTTAGCTTTAAATGAGCTGCATTTCGATAGAGGGGAACAGAGACATTTAAATGAACTACTTTTCAAAGGTTCATTTGAGTCACTGTTCCAAAAATTGTGGGCTTGGCGGAATTCTTAACAAGCACAATACCTATCATATAAGTAGATCGTTTGAACTATTATTTGATAGGTATTCCAAAATACCAAACTTAACCAAGAGCGTCGATATCGTACTGATAAGGCATAATGATAATACAGGTTCATCATCTATTTCTACAAAGGCTGAATCTTGCCTTAGTAGTTCAATAAATGATGAATCCGGGGAGAGTTTAGTGGACTCCATACTATCTATTTTAAAGATGTTACTTCTAGGCTTTATTATTTTTTTTATTTGGTAAGAAGGGAAAATTCCCGCATAGTACAACTTTCCGAAATACATAGTGTTATTGAGCTCTTTTCATTTTTTTATTTTTTTAACTTTTATTTTTATTTTAATTTCAAATATACTTTTTACCTACATGTATTTTTTATAATAAAATAATAAATTTATGAAAGTATATTATCTAAAATATATATATATATTAATGTTAATAATTTTATTGGATATTATAATTTTGATTAATTTAATATATTGGAAAAATTTTTTACTTCCAAATTTTGAAAAATATATATAAATAGCATAAATAAAATGTGGATTCTGCCATTTTTAATACATATATATCCATACAATAATGTTTAAAAAATTATAGTAAATTACAGATTTTATAAAAAAAAAATAATAATAATAATTTTAATAATAAAAATAAAAAAAATAATAATAAAAATAATTATAAAAATTAAAAGTATTTTTAAAAAATTAAATTATGATTATACTGATAAATCAACGATTTTAATAAAAAGAAATGAATTTTTAATAATATAACCATTCTTATAATTAAAAAATAATTTATTTTATTATTATTTTTTTTTTTATATATATTTATTAAAAGAAATGATGAATTTTCTTTATTCATTTTATAAATAATAAATATGAAATATTTCCTTATAAATATTATATGATATATATAAATATGACTAATATTATAATTTAATTCATAACAATGTTGTATTTAACATTATCTATAATAACATAATTAAAAATTTATATATATATATTCATTCAAAACCTTTTCATTTAATATATAATGATAATATATTTGTTATTTCAACATTTTCATATATATATATAAAAGCTTAATTATACATTAAAAAAAATAATAAGTTAATAAAAATATAACAAACGGAACAAATATAAAAAATATAAAAAAATATAAAAAATATAAAAAATATAAAAATATAAAAATATAAAAATATAAAAAAAATAAAAAGTAAAATATAAAAAATAAATAATAAAAATAAATAATAAAAATAAATAATAAATAAATAATAAAAATAAATAAATAATAAATAATAAAAATAAATAATAAAAATAAATAATAAATAATAAATAATAAAAATAAATAATAAAAATAAATAATAAAAATAAATAATAAATAATAAATAATAAAAATAAATAATAAAAATAAATAATAAAAATAAATAATAAATAATAAATAATTAATAATTAATAATAAAGAAGAAAAAAAATAAATAATAAATTTTAATAAATATAAATAAAATACTAAATAAAAATATCAATATTAAAATTTTTAAAATATATAATTCATTAGATTATTATTGTATTTTTTAAAAAATTTTATAAAAGTGATTATTGTTGATTTATATAATAAAAAGTTTAAATTCTTAAAAAATTAATTCAATTTTACAAAAACAAATACTTCATAAATATTTATATATTTATTTATTTTTTAAAGAAATATTTAAATAAAAGAAATTATAAAGAAAAAACAGAAATATTCAAAATAATTCATAATAACCCATAAAAATTTATTATTCAAAAAAGATAAAGTATGTTATAAATATTTTATAAAAAAAAATATATATATATATATATAAAACTAATATAAAATATATTATATAATTTATAAAATTAAAATTATAATAAATTATTTCATTTAAAAACAAGCTATATTTAAATCAAATATTTAAAAAGAAAATAAAAAATTAAATTAATATATCATGAATCTTACAGTTGTGGATATCCTAAAAATTATTCTATGTTTAATATTACCACCATTAGCTGTTTTCCTTGATAGGTAATAAAATATTTTTAATAAATTCACTCTAAACACCTAATTATAAAAAAAAAAAAATTCATTTGTTCTGAATAATTTAATTAATATCATTCTAATAGAGGTTGTGATTGTTCCTTCTTCTTAAATATTATTCTTACCATATTATTTTGGATTCCTGGTGTTATTCATGCATGTAAGTTATTTATAGATTAATATAAATTAAATTAAATTATAATATATTTATGTTATATTTTATTTTCATTGCCAATTAATTTAAATGATTTATATAAATATTTATTTAGTAATTGTTGTTTGCTCATGATTAATATTTATAAATTAAAAATTTGAACAATAATATCATATATATTTCGAGAAACTATTTAAAAAAAAAAAAAAAAATCAATGTTATTCTCAATAAGTTCATTTCTACTATAGAAATAATTATCATCAATCAAATAATAATTCTACTATAAAAATAATTATCATCAAACAAATAATAGAGTCATTTTTGATATACATTTCAAAAAAATATTTTTATTTTTATGTAACAAAAAAAGAAAAAAAAAAAAGAAAATATATATATATAAAACATAAATAAAAATTAAATATTAAAAATTAAAATTAAATTGAAATTAAAAAATATAAACATTTTTATTATATTATATATGTATATGTATATATATTTATAATAAATATATAATTATAAAATAAAAAATTAAAGATAATTTATATCTTCCAATTTTTTTTTTTTTTTTTTTTTTTTTTTTTTTTTTTTTTTTTTTATAGTATATAAGGAATAAAAATAGTCATATAAATCAAAAAAATATATATATATATTAAAATTCACTTTTCTTTTTAAAGGTGACGTTTAAAAGATGTATAAAAAGAACTAATAATAATTGAATGCTTTACTACTTTAAAAAAAATGTAGAAAGAGCTATTAATAATTGAATGCTTTATTACTTTACTAGTTTTAAAAGTTAGTGAAAAGAGCTATTAATAATTGAGTGCTTTATTACTTAACTAATTTAAAAAATTAGTGAAAGATGATTAATTATTGAATGCTTTACTGTCATATTAATTTTGTGAAAGAACTATTAACAATTAAATGTTTTATTATTTTAAAAAATTTGTGAAAAAGCTTTTAATAATTGAATATTTTGCCACATAATGTTACTAATACTTATGATTTAACATATTTTAATTTTTTTATCTTTTTTTTTTTTAAAAAAAAGTTATTATTATTATATTAAAAACATACATCTATGTTTTATAATTTTTTTTTACAAAATTATAGATTAAAACCTTTGAACTTTAGTCCTTAAAAATTGTAACGTAGTTTTTTATTACTAATATAAAAATTTCATTTTCCTATATTTTATTAATAAATATTAATAAATAAAGTTTAATTCTAGTCTTAATAAATTTTCTATATTTAATGGTTGTTTACTATGTCCCAATAATTTAGACTCCTTTTTATTAATAAATAAAAAAGTAATTTTTTTTTTTATTTATTTATTTTAGATGTGTACCACCCTTTTATTTATCCCCTCAAGGGTATGGGGTAGTCACAACACTTCCGTTTGCTTTTCACATAGGCAGATAATGTTCCTACTGGTCGGCCTTACTGCGTGTTCATCATTGGCGCTCAGACATATATATTATTGCCAAAAATATTCTAGTACCCTTATTTTTGGAGTGGATTTTTCTCTTGTTCGTAAGTTTCATTTGAAGCAAGGCCAGTATAACCTAATCAATGAGATAAGTACTAGCTCCCTCAGCAATGGGAGTGGCTTATAAATAAAATTTAGATCGTAATTTAATTCACTACATTTTTGATTTTTTTTTTTTTTCCAAATAATTATAAATAAATAAATATAAACGGGTTATTTTTTTTTCTTTTTCTTTTCTTTTTCTTTTTTATTTTTTTTAAATTTTAAACGTCATAAAAAAATTTTTTTCTCATAAACACTTTATCTATTACAAAAAAAAAAAAAAAAAAAAAAAAAAAAAAGAATAAAAAAAAAAAAAAAAAAAAAAAAAGAATAAAATAAACAATAAATAAAAATAAAATAAATAATTATTTAATAAATTATAAAAAATTAAATATATTTTATTTTTAACCATTAAAAAATGGAAAAAATTTAAAAAAAAAAAGTAAAGTAAATAAAGCAGAAGAACAAGTTAATAAAAAATATAAATATAATTTATATCTTTAGAATTAAATTTTATTTTTTTATTATTTTTTTATAATATTAACTAAAAAAATAAAAGTATATCTTTGAAATTAAATATTGGGAGAGTTGCATTTCCCCAAATTGCATTTCGCCAGGTGGAGTATTGATATTAATAAATGAATAAATAAATATTAATTCAAAATAATTTTCTTTAAAATTGTTTTTAATCAATATTAGTAATATTTAATTTTATTTATTTATTTATTTAATAATTTTCAACTTGGCGAATTGCAATTTAGCGAAACGCCACATTTTAATGCGCCACATGCTTTCAAAAGGGCGAAATGCAACCTGGAGAAATGCAATTTGGCGAAATGCGCTACTCCCTTAAATATTATTATTTATTATTTATTTAATATAATTGAACCACTTTTACATAATTGGTATATTTAAGCATCATATTTTTATGCAGCCACGTTCCAAAAAGCAGTGTTAAAAAATCTAACCACCATATTTCGTAAAAAGCACCTTCGAGGAAAACCCGAAAATTTTCAAAGGACGGGATTGAACTAAGAAAAAAAGTAATTAATTATATAAGAAATAACTATATTGAAAAAAAAAAATATTATTATTTAAAACTATTTGATTCATATGATTTAAATGATTTTGGTATGATCATAGACATAAATTTATAAAAATATTGTTGTTTTATAATAATTATAAACATAAAATTATTCAGTTTATTTATTCGAAAGTTTATATATTTATAAATTGTCACTATTTTAATTTTCTTTTATTCATTCATTTTCAATGAATGGTTAGTAAATAATAAATAATAAATAATAAATACTAAATACTAAATACTAAATACTAAATAATAAATAATAAATAAATAAATAATAAAAATAAATAATAAATAATAAATAATAAATAATAAATAATAAATAATAAATAATAAATAATAAATAATAAATAATAAATAATAAATAATAAATAATAAATAATAAATAATAAATAATAAATAATAAATAATAAATAATAAATAATAAATAATAAATAATAAATAATAAATAATAAATAATAAATAATAAATAATAAATAATAAATAATAAATAATAAATAATAAATAATAAATAATAAATAATAAATAATAAATAATAAATAATAAATAATAAATAATAAATAATAAATAATAAATAATAAATAAATAATAAATAATAAATAATAAATAATAAATAATAAATAATAAATAATAAATAATAAATAATTAAATAATAAGCATAATATAATACAATAATAATAAAATAATATATAAATATGGACATTCAATTATTTCAATTATTGATTAAAAAATGATATTTTTAAATCTATTAGAAATTTATAGCCATTGACGACTTCTGGAACAACATTATTCAACAAATATTCTTTATTATTGTAGTAAACTATCACCTGAAGTTCTCTCCTAAATATAATCAAAGAACCTGTCAAATTTGTTTACCCTATTAGTGTAAGGTATCTAAAATTATCATCTAATTCAGGATTTGTATGATTGTGTCAAATTCACATCTTTTTCTCTTGTTTATATTAAAAAAAAAAAAAATACTATCTATACTCAGAATATTAACAGAAGTACTTGTTAATTATAGAAACAACTCTATATAAGGAATTATCTACATCAGGAATTGTGTCACCCAATTAAGAATTGAACATTTTTTAATTTTTCTCCAAACATGATTATTAATATTATTGTTATTTTTCAGGTGCTATTAAACTTCATTAAAAAAAAATATATTAAAGATAAAACATTAATAATTAATATTATATTTTAGAAAAAATTCATAGTTAATTTCACATAAACGGACAGACAAAATTTAAGAGTTATATTATGAAGATTTTTATTATTTATTTATTTATTTTATTTTATTTTTTTATTTATTTTATTTTTTTTTCTTTTGTTATTTCTTTTATTTATTTATTTATATTAATTTTTTTATTAATTTATTTATTTATTTTTATTTGAAAAATACCTTTCTATACATTTGTCTATAAATTTTTATTTTATTATAGTTAATTTGATTTATAATAATTAAATTAGATACATTTTTTTATTTTATATTATTTTATTTTTTTTACAAATAATTCTAGTTTCCAAATACATATATATATTTTAATATATTATTTATATTTTTAAATAAGCTTTGTCTATATTAGAGTAATAAAAAATAAATTTATTTAATATGACTTTGTCTATAAAAAAAAAAAAAAGTTCATGTTATATTGTTTTGTCCAATATATATATTTATATTTATTTAATGCAAAAACTATTAATAAAATTTAATAATTTATTTATTTATTTATTTTTTATAGAATTTTTTCAAATAAATTGAAAAATTAACTCAGTAAAAAAAAGGAGAAACGATTAGCCATTTGAATTTATTTATGTCTAAATTTTCATACAAATTTATTTCCGAGGAATTAAAAAAAAAGAACCAATCCTTTATTCTCTTTTTAACGATACCTTACTATTGATTTTATTGCTTTTTATTTTCAACTAGTTTGTTTTGCTTTGTTCTTATTTACTAAAAATTATAAATGCTATTTATATTTAAATATTAATGATAAAAATTTTATTAAGATTTAAAAATATATATATATATATGGACATAAAGGTTCTCATTTTCTTTAATCCTCATTTCCTTACCAAAGAAATAAGTTCTTACTATAATATAATTTAAAAAAATAATGATTAACGAAATAGAAATAGTGCATTTAATGAAAAATATCATTTCTTAATTCATTATTTATTGAATAATTATTCTATCACAATTTGAATAATTTTGACAACAAACAGAATTTAATAATATTATTTATTTATTTATTTATTTATTTATTTATTTATTTATTTATTCATATTATAATTAATATCATTTAATTAATTAATTAATTAATTATTTATTTATTTATTTATTCTTATGATAATTATAATTATTATTATATATAAATATTATTATTTATTTATTTATTTATTTATTTATTTATTAGTAATTTAATTTATATTATTATTAATTTATTATTAATTACAATTTTAATAAAAAAAATAAATTATTTAAATTTATTATATTATTATATTTATAATGTATTTTATATAATATATATTAAATTATATTGAAATTAAAATTATATATAGGTAATATATTATTTTATTTAAAACCTTAAAATAATAAATAATATATAATTTTATATTCTTTATTCAATAATTTTATTATTTAGTTTTTTATTTTATTTCTTTTTTTTCTTTTTTTTATTTTTTCTTTTTTTTAAAATTATAATTATTTATAAAAATATAAAAAAAAAAATATTTTTATTTTATATAAAACCTATATAAACTCTTTGATTCTTAGTAAATTTTTATATTTGAAGTACTTTTTTGTCAATATTTATATAATCAATAATCAAAAAAAAAAAAAAAAAAAAAAAAAAAAATAAAAAAAAATAAAAAAACGTTTTAATAGAAAGTAAAATAAAATATATTAAAATATAGATTATATTTTAATATATAAGAATAAAAATTTTATATATTTTATTAATATTTTTATTTTTCTATATATTTTTTATCTATATTTCTAATTTTTTTTTTTAATTTTTTTTTTTTTTTTTATTACAAATGATATTTCAAAAGTATTAATTATTTAATTCTTTATTAATAGCAATAAATATATCACTTATATATTTTTATATAAGTAATATTCTTTTGGTAGATATTTTTTCTTTATTTTAAAATATATATATATATATATATTAATTTTTGTTTTTATTATATTTTTAGCTTTTTTTTTTATACTCAAGAAAATTTATTTTTTTCTTTGAATTACATATCTATATTATTTTTTTCTTCTTTCTTTTTTTTTTTTTTTTGTTATCTTTTTCTTTTTCTTTTCTTTTTCTTTATTTTTATCCTTTTTTTTTTCGGTTTAAAATATATATATATATAAACTATAATAATTTATTAATCAATCTTATAAAAGAAAAGTATAAAAACGACTTCATAAATATAAATATTGGATAGGTATATATTTTAAAAATAAATATATATAATATTTATTATATATGATTAAAGATAAAATGATAAAAACAAATTAATGTTAATCATATAATATATATAAAGAAATAAAAGCAAATATAGATTTTATTTAATATAATCTATATATTATGAAATTTAATTGTTTTTAATCATAGAATTTTATAATATAATAAAAATACTTTTTTTTTTATATAAAAATTAATAATATTAATTATTTTAATAAAAATATAAATGCTTTTATAAAAATGAGTATTTCATTAAATCAATATTACGTATAAATATTCAAATATAAAAATGAATGTGAAATATATAATCAAAATAATATATTAGAAGAATATAGATTAATTAATTAATATATTAAATTTATATATTAATTTATTTTAATAATTTATATATAAAAAACAACTTATTAGTATCATAAGATGAAATATTAATTGATATAAAGTAATTTATACTTAAATAATAAAGAAATTTTTAAAATGGATGAATTATAGATTTTAAATAATCTTTAAAATACAGTATAAAATCTTCTATGAACTATTATAAATAATAATAATAATAATAATAAAATAATTCAATATAAAGGAAATTAAAATTTGAAAAAACATCTATTATAAATAATAATAATAATAATAAAATAATTCAATATAAAGGAAATTAAAATTTCAAAAAATATTTATTTTATATAAAAGTGAAATTAATAATATGTTATACATATACATTTAATATAAAAGAAATATATATAAAAATATAATAATCTTTATTTAAAATTTAAGAATAAAATAAAAAAAAAAAAAAAAAAGTAATAATAGAAATAACATTTATTAATATTTAAATGTAAAATAAGCTATACTCTTATTTGTAAATTCTTATTTGTGAATTCTTTAAGAAAATATTCTTTATTATAATAATGAATAAGATCTTTTTATAAACATCTTCATTAGAATAAATTAAAGAAAATAAAATATTACTAAATATTTATAGTATTAATGGCTATTTTTTTTTTTTATACTATATATAATATTATAATATTATTATATATTATATATTATAGAGTTTTTATTAAAATATAAAAGTTATATAATAAATATAAAAGCTATATATATATTCTTTTTAATTTAAAAAATAGTATTAAAAAAAAAATAAAAAAAAATGAATTTCTATAACCAAAAGATAATGCAAGATATTCAAAATATGCAGAATATGCAAGGTAACCCACAGCTGCAGTTACAATTGCAAATGCAAAATCCTCAAAATCCTCAATTTCTTCAACTTCAACAACAACAACAAATACAATTTCAATTACAACAGCAACAGCAACTCCAACAACTCCAACAACAACAATTACAACAACAACAACATTTAAAACTTCAATTGCAGCAACAACAAAAAATAATGCAAATGCACCAACTGCAATTAGCAAAACTTAATAATACCATGCCATTCGCTAATACTACTTTGCCAAGTGCAGTAGCAA
The DNA here is from genome assembly GCA_016946835.1 of Neocallimastix lanati (nom. inval.). NCBI lineage: Eukaryota > Fungi > Neocallimastigomycota > Neocallimastigomycetes > Neocallimastigales > Neocallimastigaceae > Neocallimastix > Neocallimastix lanati (nom. inval.). The sequence goes on along the minus strand of JACVTC010000020.1, from coordinate 1,209,012 downwards.
AAACAGCTGCACTTCAACTACAACATAAACAACCTATAACGCAAGCAGCTTTAATTCAGCAGCAAGCACAAGCTCAGGCTCAAGCTCAAGCTCAAGCAGCACAAGCACAGGCCCAAGCTCAAGCCCAAGCTCAAGCCGTAGCTGCCATTAATAATTCCCAATTTAAAAAATCTGAAATGAATACACCAGCATTTAATGAAAAAAGAAATTCAAATTTACAAGAAATGTAAGTATAATTATATTATATTCATAATATATATATGTATATTAAATAATTAAATTTTAAAACAGTAAATGTATTTGGTTTTAATATATTATATTAAATCAATTTTGTTTTTTTAAAATTTTGTTACTATTAATTTAAACAATAATTATTATTTTTGTTCCTACGTTTTAATATTTTTTTTTTTTTTTTTTTTTTTATTATTATCGTAAAAAAATATTAAATAAGGATTATCATTAATTATTATTATTTTTTTTTTTATAATATTAAAATGAATATCATAAATAAACAATTAATTAAGAGTAAAATGTTTGACAGTTAATAGTCAAGTAGATAGAGAAAAAGCAACAGAAGTAGCAAGAAGTTTCGAAGATAAAATATTTAAAAGTTCTGATTCTGCTGTAAATATTATGCATTTATATATATATAAATGTAGATTTAAAATATTAATTATAAACTTTACTAACTTTTTTATATATTTTATAAAAATAAATAAATATTATAAATTAAATTATAATCTTTTATTATATATATATAAAATAATTAAATTAATGATATTAGGAAAAATATGAAAAATTATTTAATAGCCAATTAAATATTATTAAACAAAAAACTTTAAAAACAAATATTCAGCAACCTGTCAAAGTACAACAACCTGCAACAATAACTACTCAAAATATAACACCACAATTTCCAGCAACAATGATAGCTAATAAAGTTAATGGTAATGCTGTGCTTCTTCAAAATAATAATCCTAATGCTGCAGCATTATCTAAAACCATAAATAATGCTTCACCAAGTATGAATACAGCAAAAATAGCATCTATTTCACCTTCAATACAAAACATTTCTCAAATTACACAACCTGTTGCTTTAAATAATACATTAGTTGTAAGTAAAAAAAAAAATTTAATAAAATAATATTCATAATGGATAATATCAATTATTAATGAAATTATTTATATTATTTTATAATATAATTATTCTTATAATAATTTAATATTGTTATATAATTAATAATAAATTAAAATAATCATTAAATAAATAAATAAAAAAAATAATGAAAAATACATTATTAATTATTAATTAATGTAATTACTATAAGAAAACGGCATCTCCAAATAATATGGCACAAAATTTACAATTTCAACAACAAAATCAAAATATTGTTCTTCAACAAAAGCAAGCTGCATTACATAATCAAGCCCAAACAACTGCACAAGCCAAAAAACCAGCAACGGTTGCCCAACCACATCAACCAGTAAGCTTAACAAGTGAACAACAAAAGCAAAGATTAGCAAAGGTAAATAATACTAAAAAAATAAAATAAAATTAAAATTAATAAAAATAAAAAAAAAAAGTATTTTGTAATTAAAAATATTAAAATTAAAAAAAAAAAAAAAAAAAAAAAAAAAATTATAGTAGTAAATGATAATGGAAATTATATATTATAAATTAATAAATTAAAAAGAAAAAAAAAAATAATCATAAAATTAATATTTTTTATATTGAATTTTATTTAAAGATTAAAGAATTATATGATTTGTCATTAAAATTTAGAGACTTAATGAAATACATTAATATTAAAGATAAAGATATGAAAGGAAAAATGGATATAATGGTAAGAACGGTATGTGGTTATAATATTTTAAGATTAAAAATTGAAGCTAATTTAATTAATTTGTTAAATTTAATTAATTTATTATTATTTACAAATAATTTATTGTGTTAATAAATTTATTACAATTATATAGTATAAATATGCACAAATGATTTATGAAAAAAGAGAAGAAACCAGTAATATACCCATGGAAGCTCTGGAAAAATTAGAAAAGAATATGAAAATCTTTTGTGAGGTTATTGAAAAAAATAATCAAAATAATGCTGCTGCATATGCTAATGCTGCTGCTAATTCTACTGCTCTTAATAATTCAGGTTTTATACATATATATACTTTTTTATTTATATAAAAAATAAAAAAAGTTATATAATCGTATTTACATTAAGATATATTTTATATTATTAAAAGGTTCTCCAAATGTTGCTGTAAGTGCTGCGTCAAATATAGCTCAAACCCAATCCCAACAGTTATTATTGCAATTACAACGTAAAGCTCAAGCTCAAAATCAAAATAACTTAACAGGATCTAATAAAATTATTATTAATCAAAATAATCAACCTGCTGCAACTGCTGGCACAACTTTATTAAATAATTCAACACAAATTAAAACGGAACCTGTTAAAGTTGAGACTGTTAGTAAAGCCCCAATAAATCAACTAAAATCAGTCAAAAATGAAATTAAACAGGAAAATAATAAAAATGGAGTATTAACATCAAATTCTGAAGTGATAAGTTCTGAAGGTAAAAACTTTAAAAAATAAAATTAAAATTGAAAATATTAATAAGAAGTTAAAGAATAATTAAAATAATAAAACGTGAATAATGAATAAGAGTAAGAAGTATAGTAATAATGATAATGGTTATATTATAAGTTAAAAATTAAAATAATTAAAGAGCAATAAGAATAATAGTAGAATAAGAATACAAATAGAAATAGAAATACAATAAGTATAAGAATAGGAATACAAAAAGAGTAAAAATAATAAGAATAGTAATAGTGTCATATTAATATCATTATAGGTTAAATATTATAAAAAATATTAATTATAAATTAAAAAATTTAATACATTTTTATTATATATATTTATATTAAATCAGAAAATGAAAAAGCATCAAATAAAACGTCAAATTCCACTTCAACTAAAAAGAGAAATAGTAAAAAATCAACAACTCCTTCTTCTTCTGTATCATCTATTAATTTAAATTCAAAGAAAACTGAAACATCATCGGCTACTGATATAAGCTCAAAAAAAGGTGCAAATGCTAGTAAAGATATAAAAGTAGAAAAGGATAATGGTGCATTTTTAGGAAAAATTGATAGAAATATAAATATCTTTTTATTAGAAAATAAAAGTAAGGTTTTATTCTTCTCAACAAAGGATTTTGAAATAAAAATATAAAAAATAAAGAAAATATTTATAATTATTAATGTTATTTATTTAAATAATAATAATAATAATAATAATAATAATAAAATGAAAATAAATATTAATTGATGATATATATAATTTTTTATTTTAATTTTTATTTCTCTAATTATTTTATTAAAAAAAAAAAAAAAAATATATATATATATAGCATTTAAAAATCATGTTAAATCAAACTCTAAGACGAAAAATATTGTTCAAAATTCATTTAAATATATTATTGATCCAAATCGTCCAGCATATGGTATTAATTCATGTGCTGAAGAAATTTCTTCATTATGTATGAGTAATGAAAATAAAAATAAGGATAAACCTATTAAATTAGAAAATATTAATGATAGTCTAAATGGTATTTATAATAATAATAATAATAATATATTTTAATATTTCTAATACATATTATTTTTATATATATTATAAATCATGAATCAATTTTATTAAATAATTTAAAATTGTTTATAATAATTATGTTAAATAATGTTTATAATTAACAATATAATATAAAGATCATATATCATTATTTGAAGATATAAATAATAGAAAAAGTCAAATTATTAAAAGTAGAAATATGAATATTAATCGAAAGAATTTAAACCAATCAATTGATGAAAGTAATGATGTTGAAAAAAATAATAAAAGAAAAATTGATGATATTAGTGATGATCATAGTACTACAGACAATTTAAATAAGAAAATAAAACCCGATGATAAATATTCAAATATTATCGAAGAAATTAATTTCTTAAAAGACAAATATAAAATCTCAGTTAATATTGTAGATCTTCCCAATATTAAATTAATTTTAAATGATAATAAAAATTGTGAAATTCCATGGAATGATTTTATTACAATGATTAATACCATTAAAAAAGAAGAATCTGAAGCTAAAACTTCTGATTCTTCTAATGCTAATATGAAAGAAGATGAAGATATGAATTCTTCTTCACTTTCATTAAATACTTTATCCAATTCATCCACCAAAAAAATTAATAATGAACGTGTTTTATTAGTAATTTCATTAAATCTTTCCAATTATATTGATATGAATGAAGCAGAAAATGAATATAATATACCGGGTGACAATCAAGGTAATATAGTCATTTATGCTCGTATTCCAAAATCTACAAAACGTTATAGTCATCAAGGTATATATGATTGGAATATTTCTTATATTAAAAAGAAATCAATTTTCCAAACATCAGATGAAGATAATAAATTAAAAGAAAAGAAAATTTATGAATTCGTTTCTCAAAAAATACATGATCAGGATACCGCTACTAACACTACAACAAATATCAATGTTTCCTCCCAAGATCCATCTATTCAACCAACAACAAACATAATAAAAAATCCAACGACAACATCATTTAATACAATTCCAGTAATTAAAGTATGGCATATTGTAGAATGGATATTAGAAGGTATTAAAAGTTAAATTCCAAAAAAAAAAAAAAAAAAAAAAAAATCTATATATATGTATATAATATATAAATAAATAATCCTTTTTTTTTTTTTTTTTTATTATTATTATTATTATTATTATTATTATTTATATTATTAACTATTTTCAAAGCTATTTCATTAAATTAATTTTATATGATTCAAAAATGATTATCAATAATAATAAATAATAAACTAATGAATAATAGTAATGTAATTAAAATATATAAATAATATGTCTCTTAATTATTGATTGTTTTCTTTATTTTATTTTATTTTATTTTATTTTATTTTTATTTTTATTTTTATAATAATTAAAATACATATTATCAAATAAATTTTTTTATTTAAAATTATAAAAAAAAAAATACAATTCATAAAAATACAATAAACACTATTTATGAATACATATATAACAATAATTAATACGTATATATATAATTTGTTTTTTATTCTTTTATCTTTTAATTATTCTATTTTATATATATACATAAATAAATAAATAAAAAAAAAAGTATTTAATTTATATATCTCCTTTTTTTTTTTTTTTTTTAAAAAAAAAAAAATCATTTCTTTAAATCTTGTATTATGATGTATTAATTTTATTTATTTTTTATTTTTTTATTTTTTAATCTTTTTAAAATTATTTTAAATAAATATATATACTTTATTAAACTACTATATATGAATAAAATAAAAAAAAAAAAATAAAAAATTCAAAAAATAAAAAATGTATTATAATTATTATAATTTATTTAAAATAATTTATTATTTATTATTATTATTATTATTTATTTCTCATCAAGGATGTAAAGGTGATAGTAAAAAAAAAAATCCATTCATTGTATAATAAATGTTTTTTGGTACAACTGCTTATTTGCAGTTTTTTGTCATCGATATTATTTATAAAAATTTATTTAAAAAAAAAAAAAAAAATTTTTTTTTTAAAAGATAATATCATTTTTTCTTCCAATGTAACAATTTTTTTTTTTTTTTTTTTTTGGTATATTTGCTATTTTTTCATATATAAATCATTTATGTTGAGGATATACATATATATATATCATTCATGTAGAGTATATAATATAACCTTAAAATTCAAATGTTTTTTTTTTTTTTTTTTTTTTTTTTTTTTTTTTTTTTTTTTTGGATGGTTATGTAATAATGGTATATTTGTATAGTCCTGTAAGAATTATTCGTTCTACCTCATGATTTTTTTTTTTTTTTTTTTTTTTTTAAATTACTTTTGATATCTAATATCCTATACACTTTTATATATATAATAATTTATTTTTATTAATATTTTTATTTCTTCATCAATAATTATATGATAAAAGTATTTTTAGATAACAATAGAGAATTATAAAAAATTACAACATAATTTTATATCAATATTTTTATCAATTAAAACTATTCACTAACAATTTTAGTTTTTTTTTTTTTTTTTTTTTTTTTTTATTTTTATTTTTATTTTTATTTTTCCATTAGGTTGTAAATCCAAGTGAAATAAATGCAATATATAAAAATAAAAAAAAAAAAAAAAAAAAAAAAAAAAATCTCAAAAGGAAAAAATACAGTAATTAATTTATTTTTAATTTTTATTTATTTATTTATTTATTTATTTATTTATTTTATTTTTTTTTTTTTTTATACTTTTACTTATTTACTAAATTTTTTATTTTATTTTTATATTTTTTTTTTATAAATATAACATAGTTCTTATTTTGAAATGTCAAACTCTACGTAAAGGCTTGAAACGTTTTGGTTGTAACATGACAGCATGACAATTAAAAAATTGGTTTAATTTTTATTTATAACCTTGAATCTTGGTCTGAAAATAGACTATGAGATTTCTTATACAAAAAAAAAAAAAAAAAAAATTCAAATTGAAATGAAATTATTCACGTAATTGTTAAAAAAAAAAGCATTATTTTAGTATGGAAAACTATTTCATCCTTCTATCCAGTAAGTGCTTTGTAATCATATAAAATAACCTTCATATAATCCGTACTATTATTATAATTAACTCTTAAATTTAATAATAATACGGATTATTATTAAAATAAATTGGAAGATTAACATCAAAGATTTGTACATTTAGCACTAAAAATTATAATAGAACTAGGTATTATTCTGAACCCACTATTCCTATCTTTGATAGTGTTCTATATATTAATCCCTTCTTGAGATAAAAATGATTACAAATGATTTTGCTAATTGGCTCATGAATCACCAGAATAACTCTTCTGTTATTGTTGATGATTTCAACATGACTTTAACAGCAACTTAAAGATCTTAACCTTAGATTTTCTATATGCAACTCTATTAATAATACCATTCACTTATTCTTTCCTGTATAAAAGCATCTCTATCTTCTGATGGTTATACCTAAGCGGCCTCCTGGTAAAAAAATAAAAAAAATTAAATGGTCTAGTCGAATTTGTAAGGATAAACATAAAGCAATTTTCTCTCATAATAAATTCACGTGTTTTACTGAATGAATATGAACATATTGATCATCTGAATTCTAATGCAATGGTAAAGAAACTTCTTCTTAAAGCCAAGCCAATGAAGTAGGTGATGAAATTTAAGCAAGAGTTCCTTAAAGGTCTACAGGGTTAGTGATTAGTCTTATTAAAAGTTATTGGAAAAGAATTCTATAAGCAATTCTTCTTCTCCTCAGGAATCATGGGACATTAATCAACTAATTTCAATATCAGAAATTCACTCTACTCTACTGTTCTTCAAATAAAATTTAACAAAATGTAGATTTAAAGATTCTGTCAAAAATTGTCACTAAAAGAATTGCTGACTATGTTTCTTTTTCTCATGAAATTATTGGACCGGAACAGTTTGGTTTTTGGAAATAAAGAAGAATGTATCTGTTTATTTGTCTCCATTCGTAAAATTTGCCAAAGAAGAAAATATAATGATCAATTCACCTTTCTTGCTTTTCTTGACCTCTCAAAAAAAAAAAAAAAAAAAGCTTTTGATTTAGTTCCAATTTATGATATACTTAAAAATCTTATTAATATTGGTATTTGTGGTAAATGCCTTCAGTCAGTTCATCATTAGTCAATACCTTAAATCAAAAGATTGTGCAAAATTTAATAGTAAGCTCTTTCAAAAAAAATTTCTAATATAACATGGTGTTCGCCAAGAATGTCTCTTCTCACACATTTTATTTAATATATTTATCATTGGCATATTTGATAAATGTAAGAGATATAGTGTGATTAGTGAAAAAAAAAGTGTTGTGGTGGCTTGTTTGCTGATGATATTGTTTTGTTGGTCTCCTCAAAATCCTCTCTTAAAAACCTTTTAAATAAAAGTTTATGATTGGGGTATCAAAAATAAAATAACCTTTAAAATTAATATATGAGCTACACTTATTACTAAGCAATAGAACTTTGTACCTTCAAGACATTATGAAAATCCTACATTTAAGCTTGGTGTGAACCGTCTCCATCTACAAAGCACTAATTAATGCACATAGCTTGGAATACCGTTCAATGAATTCATTGAATTTAGATCCTATTATTGCTAAGATGAACTGTAAAATAAAATTATACGGTTAACTCTTTCTTTGAAAATTTTAATCAATAGGGACGTACTTTTTTTCTACTTCAAAACTTATATTTTAGTCTCCCTTGTCCTTAGTTCAGTTCTTTACTATGTACTTTTACTAAAAGATTAATAAAATGAATACTGAAAAAAACTTAAACTACTTTTAATCGAGGTTTGTTTTGGAGTTTTAGGTTTAAAAAATAAGACTTCCAATACTATTATTTATAATATGTTTAAGGAACTATTTATCCTTATATTATTTCTCATTTAGTTAAAATTATACCAACACTCTCATATTATTTGTAGAAAAAAAAAAAAGCCCGTATATTAGTAATACGCAATCACCCTTCCTGGAAAATTACAAAAATTTTAATTGGAAAATGTTCATTATACAAGTACTCCTCTAGTACGTAGCTCACTAGCCCCTGAGGGGGAGGGGCTGAAATCAAGGGCGATTACACACCGGAAATAAAAAAAAAAAAAGTACTACTGTAATTAAATCAATTAAAAATAAAAAGTTTAAATTTACTTTTGAAAAAATTTATTCAACGTCCATCTCCAAAATATTCACAATTTTCTCTTTGATTTTTTTTTTTTTTTTTTTTTTTTTTTTTTTTTTTTTTATGGAATGAATGAATTTAAATGTAGATTCAAATGTAATGTAATACCTTATGTAAAAAAAAAAACAAAAAACAAAATGATATCAGAAAATTGACCAACATGTTGCCCTTGTGGTGTAAGTAACAGCATACTTAGTTTTACTCACTGGATACTTTTATTTCCTATATTTGAAGAATCTAAGTAACAATTCATTCAATTTGTTGATGAAATTCTTATATAATTTTTCTCTGATTGTTCATAAGAAAATTTTTTTTTTTTGAACATTCCTAATGGCAAAAAAGAAAATTTTAATGATAATATTAAATTGTAGGCACTATGACTCCTTCTTGGGTGGAAATGCAGTACATGAAATCTTATAGATCAGTTCGGGGGGGGGGAGAAGGTATTTTATTAAAAATATCTTTTAATTACCTTTATGAGAGTCTTTCTTTTCTGACTTCATATTTTATGAAGTTCACGGAATTCTTTATTAATATTGTACCTATTGTAATTAGTGATTTTTACACTATAATCAATTTCTATTATCATTAGACCTACCGTTGTCAAGAGCGTCGACGTCGAAACGATAAGGCAAAAAAGAAAATCTGATACAGATTATATGATAATTTTTACCTACATGGAGTTATTATCGATAAAGAGGACAAATTAGAGGTCATGTTGTCCTCAAAAGTCATAACATAGTTTTATAATATTAATGTGAAAAATTTCATGTATTTTACTTTAATGTATTTTTTTTATATAATAAATATTATTAAATAAAGTTTATTCCTAGTCTAAAAAAAAAAAAAAATTATTATTTATTTTTATAATTATTTTTTATTATAATTTATTTTTATTATTAAAGTATGTGTATAATATAATTATGCATATATAAAACAATGTATTATTTGTATTTCATTAATAATATTTATAAATTTTTTACACCAACTTTCATCTTTTTAATATGCAAATTTTTATATTTAATAAATTCTTTTGCTCAAAAATTAATTATTTATTTGTCATATATAACTTTATTTTTTAACCTGCTTATTTTTGTTTGTTTTTAAAAATAATAATAAATGAATCTACTAGATATTATAAACTAACTTTGTTTTTAATTATTTCCATATATTGCTTAAATATAGGTTGATTTTCTGGTCTCAAAATTGGGAGTTTTGAATTTTGGAGCATGGCTTTAAATGATATATGGCGTACTTAAATAAACTGATTATATAAGAGTGGCTTGAATTGTATTAAATAAATAAATAATAATATTTAAATTGTTAATAAATAATTAAATAATATTTAATAACATTTAATAATATTTAAATTTAATAATATTTTTTTCGCTAAAATAATAATAAAGTAATATTATTTTATTAATATTTTTTAAAGATATATTTTGGTATTTAAGATATTTTTTAATATTTTATATTTATTTCTATTTATGTAAATTTATTTACAATTATTTAAAAAAATAAAATGTGGGGCGTTAAATTACAAATTAAAATCTAATTTATTAGCCACGTTCCGAAATGCAACATATTCATCTAAATTATTCTGTATAATTATATTTATTTATTATTATTTATTAAATAATTTCAATTTTCCGTTTGGATAAGTAAATAAAAATTAAAATATCCTTTTTTTTTTTTTTTTTTCTATATATGGAATATATATGGAATAAAATTATTCAATATTTAATTAATTGTTACGAAATAAATAACAAATAATATTGTCAATATATTTCATATGATTTTAATATATTTATTTATATAGTTTTATTCATATATTTAACAATTTTATTTTTTTTGAATGGTTGCACAAAATTAAAACAAATTAAAGCAAAAATTTAAAAATTTTTTATTTATATATTTTTTTTTTTTATATTTGTTAGGAAAAGTTGTACATAAATAAATTAAAAAAAAAAAACTTTAAATCATATTTTATATTTGAATTAATATATATTATAATTTATTACAATATATAATATTGTGTTTTTAGATAAACGAATGAAATTTTAAAAATTTAAAATTTTTTTTGTTAAAAAAATTCGAGGTTGTACTAAAATTTTTTTTTTTTGAAAGTCAGTCAGTAATTTTTCAGAGTATTTTCTTTTCTTTTAGTTTTTCATTTGATTTTATAATTTATTATTATTATTATATATTCATTATTTTTTTATTGCTTTACTATCTTATATTTATTTTAACTATTATTATATTTTAAGAAAATTATTAGATAATAATATTTTTTATATATCAATGCTATAATGTTATATATATATGTATATTTCAGTATTTTTTGTTACGAAGTTCGATATGTAATAAATAATTATATATACATATATATATCAGTATTTTTGTTACAGGAGTTCGATATGTAATAAATAATCTTATTAAGTTCTAGTTTACTAGTATTTGTTTAAAAAAAAGAGTAAATAATAATGAGTGATTAATATATCCAATATAGTATAATTTATACATGTTCTAATATAAGTTTTTTAATAGTGACATTAATATTTATTAGAACATCTTTTATTTTATACTATTATTATTAATTATAACATATTGTTGTAAGAAAAAAGATTAAAAAAAAAAAAATAGTAATTTTTTTTTTTTTTTTTTACTTAAAAATAAAAATAAATAAATATAACAAATAAATATAACAAATAAATATATTATTGTTGAATGTGATATATAATTATATATGGTTGTATTGATTATTATTTTCCATATGAAAAGGGATAGAAAATATGAAGATGATTCTATATGTAAAAAGATATACAGAATAGTATAAATTATTATTTATTTTATATTAAAATAATTAAATTAGGTACGAGTGTAATATATTAATTTTAGAGTTTAGAGTAACATTTTAATTATTTGTATATAATAATTAACAATGATAAAAAAATTAATATAAAACAATAATAATATATAAGATTTGAAACTGTAATAAATAATAAAAAATAAACAATAAAAAGTTAACTTTTATATATATATATTTTTTTTTATTTTTTTTTTTTATTTTTTGTATTTATTTTATTTTAAAATACGTTAAATGATATAAAAAAAAATTCTTATTAAAAATTAAAAAAAAAAGAATATAAATGAAATAAAAGAAGCAAGTTACTGTGAAATTAATAATAAAGAACAGAAAAAAAAAAAAAAAAAAAGAAAATAGAAAGAAAAAAAAGAAAGAAGAAAAAAAAGAAATTAATTTATATAAATAAAGTGGTCTCTTTTTTAAAATATAATATATATATTTCGTTATATAGATGTTTTTCATTAATAATATTGAAAAAAAAAAAAGAGAAAGAACTAATAATTATTTTAATAAAAGAGAAAGCTATTGCTATTAGTAATATATAAAATTTTATTACATTTATTATTTAGTATAAAATAAAGATAAAAAATAAAGTTAATCTATTTATAGTAAAAGTAAACATTCTACTTTTATTATTTAGCTTTATAATTTGAAGAAATCAAGACAAAAAAAATAGAAGTAAAAAATTAATTAAAAGAAATAATCATTTTAAATACTCATAAAAAATTAATATTTTTTTTTAAAATAAAAAGAAATTACAAATAAATTTTCTATATTAATGTATTTTTATTAACAAAAATAACACAAAATTGTAATATTCAATTTTATTGTGAGATTTATAAGAACTTAATATATCTCTATTTTTTTTTGTAATTTCTAAAACAACAACAACTGAAAACGAAGGACAAAAACAATTATTTATTTATTAGTTATAGTTTTACAGTTAAAATTAATTTAATACGTAATATTAAATAATTACAATAATTTCTAAACGAACGAACAAACAAAAACAAACAAAAACAAACAAAAACTAAACGAACAAAAACAATAAAATTGATATATAAAAATTTTTTAAAAATAATATAGATATATCAAATTGTATTATAGGTAAATTACAAATCAGAAAAATATTTTTATTATTATAACAAATTATTAGGTGTTAAGTCAAAGAGATAATAATAAGAATATTAAAAGATATATTATAATTTATTAAAGTTAAAGTACTAATACAATTATAATTAAAAATTAATCTTAATATTATTTTTATTAGGATTTTTATTTTTTATTTTTTATTTATTTATTTTTTTTAACAACACTCATAATAATATATATCAGAATATAATATTTATATTTTTGAAAATTAAATAAGACTTCATTCATCATTAATTATTTTAATATTCATTTAAAAAAGTATTTTAATTATTTTTTTAAACTATTCATTTATCCAATCTATTATTGATAAAAATAAGTTATTGCTTAAAAAATAAAATAAAATAAATTAATATTGAACATCAATTTTTTTATTTTATTTTATTTTAATTTTATTTATATATATATATATATATATTTCATGCAAATATAACATTTATAATTTTCAATTAATATTCAATTAATATAATTTGTATTAAACAAATTTAACAATTGAAACATTTTAATTTATGAAGAACGTTAATATATTTTTAATAATAGTTTATTAATATACCTTTAATTCAACATTGTTAAAAATATACCATTTTATATAAATAATTTGTCGTATATGCTATTATTTTATTTTCTAATATAACATATTTTTAATTGACATAATATTATAATTCAAAATTTTTTAGTTATAATAAGACATAATTACTATTAAACAAAGAGAAATTATAAAAATTAGTTTTTTTTTTTTATTTAAAAAAAAAAAATAATAATTATAATAATATATAAATTATATAAAAGAAAATAATAAGGATAAAAAAATTAAAAGTATTTATATATTAATAGATTATACCAAGTATCATTAAAGTTGCTTTATATAAATATATATAAATACTATATATATTACAATATATAATTATTACTGAAGGTAAGATTTATATAATATAAAATAAAATATTATTTATTATTATATTTATATGTAACAATACATTTTTTTTTCCTTTTTCTTAATTTAATATTTGTCATTAAATAATAATAAAAAGGAAGGTTAAATACTCAATAATAAATATAAATATTAAGAAAAAAAAAAATGAATGCTGTTGAAGAAACTGCTACCCTAAAACCTATAATAGGGAAAGAAGGAGAAAATAATAAGAAAGTATTAACCAATGATTATAATTATAAAAAAAATAGTTATCATGAAGTTGTTAAAGTTTTATATCTTTCTGAATTCCAATATGTGAATAACATAAAAATTTTAATTGAAAAAGTTAAATATCCAATTCAATATAGTATAAAAAATAAAAAACCAATTCTTTTACAAAAAGATTTAGATTTAATATTTAAAGGGATTCCGGAAATTTTTCAGTTAAGTTGGAGCCTTTGTAAGGCTTTCAAACAAGCATTGAATACTATTGAACCAAATGATTTTACTTCAGAAACTATTGCTAATATCTTTTTAGAATATGCTAAAAAATTTGAAGTTTATATCAAGTATATTAGTTATTTTTCAATTTCTTCCACAGCTATTAAACGTCTTAGTTCTGAACGTACCATATTTCGTAATTTTCTTAGTTCATTAAAAAAAAAGAAAGCTTTAGGTAAATTTGAAGATATACAAAATATTTTAGAATTACCTATTGAACGTATTGAAAAATACATCAATGTTTTACATATCGTACAAAAAATTTCTAAAGATCAACAACAACAATATAATGAAATTATTGATGAAGCTTTACTTTTTATGGAAGATTTAAAGGATGATTTAAAAAATGCTAGTGATCGTGAAAAGGAACTTCAAAATTTATATACTTTTAAGAATTCTATTGAAAATTGGTAAGTGAAAATATATATATATTATTTTATTTTTATTTTACTTTCATTATATATAAAATGTAAATATAAAATATTTATATTAATTTAATTTTATTTAATATTCATGGATGTAAATAAATAAATATATATATATATATATAATATTAAAATTAATAATAATAATATTATTTTTTTTAATTATTATTATATTCATTATCATTTCATTTTTTTTTTTATAAAGTCCATCATCTTTGGTACTTTCTTCAAGAAAATTAATTAAAACATTTAATAATTTAATAGATGTAGATACTTATACTAATATGAAAATTGGTATATTTACAGATTTAATTGTATTTGCAAGATATAATAAAAAAACTAATAGATATACTTTTAAGAAAATGGTAGATTATCGTATTTTAGATATAGATGAAGATTCCAGTTCTGATTATGATTCTGATTTATTCCATGATACTA
Source organism: Neocallimastix lanati (nom. inval.) (assembly GCA_016946835.1). NCBI lineage: Eukaryota > Fungi > Neocallimastigomycota > Neocallimastigomycetes > Neocallimastigales > Neocallimastigaceae > Neocallimastix > Neocallimastix lanati (nom. inval.). The sequence continues at coordinate 1,193,882 of JACVTC010000020.1, read as the reverse complement.
ATACTTATCCTTCAACAACAATAAGTAGTAGTAATAATTCTGAAAACGTTATTACTTTTTATTTTCAAAGTTTATATCGTTATTCTAGTAGGAATGATTACTCTATTGTTATTACGAATGATTATGAAGACTATAGTTCTATTATTGAAAACACTGCAGATATTAGTTTTATAAAACAGTTGAATAGTACTCCAAGTATTACTTCTTCAAATTATGATCGTAGTAGTCGTATGAGTAGTAGTCGTAAAAATAGTTCCTCAACTCCTTTAAAATATAATCATAAAAAGATGAGTTTCTCTCAAATGTTTAATATGCCAAGTCAAAAATCTTACATGCAATTGAGATGCTCTTCTCCTTCCGTCAAACAAGAGATTTTATCACTTATTCATAAACAAAAAGTAGAACTTTCACCCCCACCATTTGAATTCCTTTGGCCTAATCCAGAAAAAGAAAATTATATTTATGAAGGTATTCGTGGTTTAGATGATTTAATTCCGGTTGATGATAATAGTGTAATTTTAAATTCTGTTATCGCCTCTTCCATTTATACTGCTATTCCTAAACGTTTCCAAATTAAACGTAGCATGACCCTACTTTATTCATTAAGAATGCATGGTTCAAGTTTAAGAACCTTTTATTCGCGAAGTGTCGTTGGATCTTCCTTCCAACAACCTCAAGTTTTACTTGTTCGTGATGATTTAGATAATGTTTTTGGAGCTTTCATCACTGAAGCCTTCCATTCAACTAACCATTTCTATGGGGATGGAGAATGCTTCCTTTGGAAGGTAGATACCGATCAAAGTACAACTTATGGTTCCAATATCATAAAAATTTTTAAATGGTCTGAAAAAAATTACTTGTGTATCTATAGTGATAATGAACATATATCCTTAGGTGCTGGTGATGGTCATGCTGGTCTTTATTTAGATTCCAATTTAAATAAAGGTAGTAGTTCCCCATGTGATACCTACAATAATGAAGCTCTTTCTTCCGAAAAAGATTTTAGAATTATTGATATAGAACTTTGGGCCTATACTGATATGATTGAACGTGAAAATATTAGAAGAAAGACAATAAATAGAAAGAGTTGTTTCTATAACTTTAGATAAACTAAATAAAATAAAATTATATAAAACAAAATAAAACAATAACAAAAACAAAAAAAAACAAAAGCAAAAAAAAAAAATTAAAAATAGAACCAATAAAATAAATAATAATAATATTTTTTTTTTTTAATTTATTATAAAGAAATGAAAAGAGAAGAAAAGATTTTTATAATTGACAAAACATAAACAGAAAACAAATAATCAAAAAAAATCAAAAAAAACAAAAAACAAACAAACAAACAAACAAAAAAAAGACACAACAGAAAATGATAATAAAAAAAATTTTATATTAAAAAAAATAAAATAAAATAATTTATAATATATATATAATCTTTTTTAAGACCAATGGTTATTATTGTCATTATCATTTATGAAATATAAAATTTTCCCTTCCCTTTACCTATTTAGTATTTTTATTAAAAAAAAAAAAAAAAAAAAAAAATACTTTTAGAAATAATTCTTTCCTTTTTCTTATATATTTCCCACAATATATATTTATATATAATTTTTATTATTATATTTATACATTTAACAAACAATAAAAAAAAAAAAAAAAAACTTTTTTCTTTAATTGACATATAATAATAATAATAATAATAATAATAAAATAATAACAATAATAATTGTTAATAATAATTGTTAATAATAATAATTAATCTTATAAATATGAAAAACAATTTTAGTATAATGATTGAATTAAGATTTATTTGATTTTTTATTAATTTTTATTAGTTTTTATTTTTATATTTTTCTTTTTCTTTTTTTTTTTATTTTTATTTTTCTTTTTTTTTTATTTTTATTTAATTTTTTTTTTTAAATTTTTATAATTGTATATATTATTTTTTATTGTTTAATATATAATTTAATTAATAATAATATTAATAGTAATAAAAAAAAAATTAAATAAGAATATTAATAAAATAAAAATATAAATAAAAGTAAAAATATAAATAAAAATAAAAATAAAAGTAAAAATATAAATTAAAATAAAAGTAAAAATTAAAATACAAATACATATACATATACAAATGCAAATATAAAAACAAATAAAATTACATATAAAAATATAAATAAAAATACAAATAAAAATAAAATGAAGCATACATTTATTATTTCTTTTTCTGTATTTTTTATATAATTTATATATTATTTATTAATTTAGTATCTTTATTAAAATATATATATATATATATATATATATATATATAACATAATGTTTACGATTTAAATCTATAAACAAGAAATATATTATTTTTATTCTATGAACTTTGAGTTAGTAAAAAATTAGTTATTCTTTATGAATATATGCCATATTTTAATTTATTATTATCATTATTATTATTATTTATTTTCTTTCTATTCATCCATTTTAGATTGTGAAAAGTAAATTATTGAATATATTTTAATGTTCTTTCTTGATGGAACTTTAGCTTTAGATGCACTATAATTCAGTAATGGAGAACAAAGACATCTAAAAGAACTTCTATTAAAATATTCTGGGTCTAATGTTTTGTATGTAGTTAGCCTCACGGATTATTTTACCCACATTATATCAATGCTCTCTTGAGTTACTCTTTGATTGGTATAGTAATAGGTCCTTCACAACCAAAAGAGTCAACGTTGGACCGATATGGCAAAGAAGAATCTTTATATATTACTAGTCCTTCTGGTACATCTTAACCCAAATAGTAATAATCGTTCTTCACACAACAAATCTACGGAAATTGACTCTCCTGATAATATTACTCTTGGTTCAAGGAAGAGTTCAGTAGTCACCGCACTATTTACTTTACAGTCTTCTTTGTTTTATTCTATTAAATATTTTTGGTAGAAATCATTTCTATTCATTTTATAATACTAAAATTGTTTTTAAATTTTCTCATTACTTTTATTATATTACATTAGCTTTATTTTTATTTTTATTTTTTTTTTTTTTTATTAAAATTTCTTTTTAATATTCTTTTTATTTGATACCTTATTTTTATATATTCTATTTTATATATATATATATATTTTATTATGTATATATTTAATTTTATTATATATATATATAAATTAAATTTATATTATATTTATATTATAATATACTCTATATGTTATTTTGAAAAAATAGAGGTTTTATTTTTTTTTTTTTTTTTTTTTTCAAATTTCGTTAGAATATTCATTAATGTTTCGTTTCTATTATATTATTCTTATTAATTCTTAATATTGAATTACCAAATTAGTCTTTTTTTTTTTTTCAATTTATGAAATTTTGAGTTATATTTTTTTTTAATTGAATAACATATTCAAACAATTAATAAATATAATAAATTTATTTATATATATTTTAACATTTAATTATTTAATAAGATAGATAATTGTTTTAAATTATTTACTGGTTTAATCAATATTATTTTATTGGTAAGTATATTATTAATAATTTTTAAATTATTTTGTTATTCTTAATTATAAAATATGAAATATGTATGAATAATAGTAAAGGTTTTTCATTATTCATCGTAATTCAAAAAATAACAATAATTTATATATATAATTTGAATTTAATTATTAGATAACATTAAAAAAAAAAAGTTCTTTCTGCTATTTTTTTTCTTGTTATAACACTTTTTTTTTTCTTTTTTTAGCCTTTTATGAATGTAAAATTTGTGTTTTAATCTTTTTTTTTTTTTTTTTTTTTTTTTTTTTTTTTTTTTTTTTTTGTTTTGTTTTTATTATTTTCAAATAATAAATTATATATATATATATAAATACAAAAAGGATATGTATATAAAACCCAATTAATTTATATTTATTAGTTTTATACCTGGTATCAACTTTATTTATATTTATTTGATTAATTATATTTAATGTTTGACAAAAAATTAAAAAATATTAATAATTTGCATTTATTAGTAGAATAAGTATAAAATAAGTATAATAAGAATTATCGTTTTATTTTAATATTAAAAATTTATTATATTTTTCATTTTTTAAATCTTTAAATCAAATTTACTACCAATTATTAAATATATATTACAATTATAATTATATAATAAGAAAAATTTTTATAATAAATATATTCATTAGGTCAATTAGTATGAATTGGATAGAATATAAATTCTTATTGATATTTTATACGCTTAAGAATATTGATGATAATGTATATATTTTTGGTAATTTTATTTTTAAAATTTTATTAATATTTAAAATTAGTATTATTTTATATTTTACATTATTATTTAAATTTAACTGTATTGTAATGTAATGTAATAATAATTAATAATTATAATTAATATTTTATAAAAATTAGTTATAAAAACACTAATGATAAAATATAGTATATAATAAAAAATAAAAAATAATAAATAATAATAATATATATTAATAAATAAATAAATAATTAATTAATTAATAATAAGTAGTAAGCAATAATAACAAATAATAAGTAATAGTATAACCTATGTAGATATATTTTAGGCACTAAAAAAAAAAAAGAAAAATAAAAATTTAAAATTCAAAAAGAAAAACAACATCCACGGTTTTGATTAATTTATTTATTCATTGGATATTATATATAAAATAACATAAATAATTAAAAACATTAAAAAATACAAATTATAATATATATATATATTATTAATTATCATTTTTTTTTATTACTTTTAATTTACTATTAAATATTAACTTTATATTAATAATAATGAAAATAATTATATTTATTATTTGATTTTTACAATAAAGTGAATATTTTATTTTATATTATTTTATTTTAAATTACTAATTTATAAAGATAAAATTATTAAAAATATTTTTATAATAGTAATCATATCAATATATAAAATTTATTAATCTATTTATATATATCATTAATATTATTATAATTATTCTTCACAAAAACAAAAATAATACTGATTAATGATAGTTTGTGTAAAAGATTTATTTTTTTTTTTTATTTTTTTTTATGTATTTTTTTTTTTTTATGTATTTTTTTTTTTTTAAAAAAAATATTAATTAAAGTTCGTCTTCATTAGAACTTCTGAAGATCAAATTTTATTTAATAATTTGAATAAAAATTTTCCATGATTTTATTGTTACTAAATTTAATTTTATTTGATATTATTTATTTCTAGTTTCTAATATTAAAGTATACAATGATTTATTTTTTTATTATATGTTATACTTTTTTTTTTAATTTTTTTCCATATTTTTATTTTTTATTATTTAAATGTATATTAAAAAAGTTTAAAATTTAAAAAATAAAAAATCAAAGAAAAAAAGAAGTTTTTTCTTTTTTTATTTTTTTTTTCTTTTTAAACAATAATACAAAATAATAATAAAGGATAAATATTGTATCTGAAATTATCTTGTGAAGAAAATCATTTGATATATTTATATAGTTGAAATATTATTAATATAATGAATTACTATGGTTTCTATTAATTAATATTAAATAATGAAAGTTTAAGAAATAAATTTCATAAAAGAAATAATATTAGATTTTAAATAATTCTGGTTTATATGAATAAATGAATGAATGTATAAATAAATAAATTTAAAAGAAACAATAAAAATAATATATTTTAATAATTTTATACTATATGATAATAAAAAAAATAAAAAAAAAAAGATTGTAATTTTATTAGTTTTATTAATTTTATTGATATATTATTATTACAAATAATTAAATATTAGGTGTTATATAAAGGAAATAAGTATCAATATAATCAATTTATCATACAAACATTTAAAAATACTGAAGTTTATTAAATAAAAAATTTCTTAATTATATTATATTCATTTAAATATTTAATTAAAAAAAAAAAAAAAAAAAAAAAAAAATTATAAACTTTAATTATTATTTAATTAATCAATTATTTTTAATATTTTATAAACATATCATTAAATATATATAAAATTATTATATTAAAAAAAAAATTCCACTTTTTGTTAATATATTTAATTAATATATTTTATTTTGTATAAAAAGAAAAAATTTTCTCATTTACTCTACATAAATAAAAACATCATTAATTATTTTTTTGTAAAAGCTAAATTGTTTTTATAAAAAAAATATCTTTTTATTTATATACTAATAAATTCTTTTTTTTGTTTGGTTTTTATTTTAAATTTATTTAAAATTTTATTTTGTTTAATTACTAATTCTCAGCAAGTCTGGATTTAATATTATCAAAGTAGTTTTAAATAAATTAATTAAAATTCTTGAAGAATTTTGTCTTTTAAAGAAATAAATACAAAAAAAAATAAAGATTTAATTAATAATTATTAATAGATATTTTAATCAAAAAAAAAATATTTTTTTTTTTTTTTTTCAAAATGAGATCTGTTGTTATTACTACATTATGTTTAATTGCTGTTAATGTTGCTAAGGCGGCTAATCCATATCTTGTTTGTGGATCTAATGATATTCAATGTAAACAAGAACAGTCTAGAAAATGTCAAGAACTTGCTAATGCTTGTTGGCAAAGACTATACAGTCCAGAAACTCATAAAGAATGCCAAGAAATAAACAGTCAATGTAGTGAAATTTGGTCTTACACTGGTGAACCAATTAATAATAACAATAGTGGTGGTGCTAAGACTCTTCCACCAAAGACTACTGCTGGCAAATCTCTTCCACCAAAGACTTCAGCTGGTAAGTCTCTTCCACCAAAGACTTCTACTGGTAAATCTCTTCCACCAAAGACTACTGCTGGTAAAACTCTTCCACCGAAGACTTCAGCTGGTAAAACTCTTCCACCAAAGACTTCAGCTGGTAAGTCTCTTCCACCAAAGACTTCAATAGGTAAATCTCTTCCACCAAAGACTTCAGCTGGTAAAACTCTTCCACCAAAGACTTCTACTGGTAAATCTCTTCCACCAAAGACTTCCACTGGTAAAACTCTTCCACCAAAGACTTCCAATGGCAAATCTCTTCCACCAAAGACCTCAGCAGGTAAAACTCTTCCACCAAAGACTTCCAATGGTAAATCTCTTCCACCAAAGACTTCAATAGGTAAATCTCTTCCACCAAAGACTTCCACTGGCAAATCTCTTCCACCAAAGACTACTGCTGGTAAAACTCTTCCACCAAAGACTTCCACTGGTAAATCTCTTCCACCAAAGACTTCCACTAGCAAATCTCTTCCACCAAAGACTTCCACTGGCAAATCTCTTCCACCAAAGACTTCAGCTGGTAAATCTCTTCCACCAAAGACTTCAGCTGGTAAAACTCTTCCACCAAAGACTTCAATAGGTAAAACTCTTCCACCAAAGACTTCCACTGGTAAAACTCTTCCACCAAAGACTTCAGCAGGTAAAACTCTTCCACCAAAGACTACTGTTGGTAATACTCTTCCACCAAAGACTTCCACTGGCAAATCTCTTCCACCAAAGACTTCCACTGGTAGATCTCTTCCACCAAAGACTACTGCTGACAAATCTCTTCCACCAAAGACTACTGCTGGTAATACTCTTCCACCAAAGACTTCCACTGGCAAATCTCTTCCACCAAAGACTACTGCTGGTAAAACTCTTCCACCGAAGACTTCAGCTGGTAAAACTCTTCCACCAAAGACTTCAGCTGGTAAGTCTCTTCCACCAAAGACTTCAATAGGTAAATCTCTTCCACCAAAGACTTCAGCTGGTAAAACTCTTCCACCAAAGACTTCAATAGGTAAAATTCTTCCACCAAAGACTTCCACTGGTAAAACTCTTCCACCAAAGACTTCCAATGGCAAATCTCTTCCACCAAAGACTTCAATAGGTAAATCTCTTCCACCAAAGACTTTCAATGGTAAATCTCTTCCACCAAAGACTTCAATAGGTAAATCTCTTCCACCAAAGACTTCCACTGGCAAATCTCTTCCACCAAAGACTACTGCTGGTAAAACTCTTCCACCAAAGACTTCCACTGGTAAATCTCTTCCACCAAAGACTTCCACTGGCAAATCTCTTCCACCAAAGACTTCAGCTGGTAAATCTCTTCCACCAAAGACTTCAGCTATTAAAACTCTTCCACCAAAGACTTCAATAGGTAAAACTCTTCCACCAAAGACTTCCACTGGTAAAACTCTTCCACCAAAGACTTCAGCAGGTAAAACTCTTCCACCAAAGACTACTGCTGGTAATACTCTTCCACCAAAAACTTCCACTGGTAAGTCTCTTCCACCAAAGACTACTGCTGGTAAAACTCTTCCACCAAAGACCTCAGCAGGTAAATCTTTTCCACCAAAGACTTCAGCTGGTAAATCTCTTTCATCAAAGACTTCCATTGGCAAAACTCTTCCACCAAAGACTTCAGCTGATAAGTCTCTTCCACCAAAGACCTCAGCAGGTAAAACTCTTCCACCAAAGACTTCAACTGGTAAAACTCTTCCACCAAAGACTTCCACTGGCAAATCTCTTCCACCAAAGACTTCAGCTGGTAAATCTCTTCCACCAAAGACTACTAAAACAATTCCACGTAGAACTTCCACACAAAATTTAAGACCAACTCAACAACAATCATATGAAGAAGATTACTTAAGTTGCGTTTCGAATGATTGGAGTTGTAAAAATCAAATGTCTGATAAATGTTACTCCAAAGCTAGAGAATGTTGGTCTAAGCCATACTATGAAGGTCAATCTAATGATTGTAATGCCATTCAACAACAATGCGCTAGAATTTGGAATTAGATAGAATAATATAAATTAATAATTAATTAATAATCATAATAATAATTATTTTTTTGAAGTAAGATTTATACAAAACAATTATTTTTTAAAAATTTTGTAATTGTATAAATTAAAGAAATAATAAAATAAAACAACAAAATAACATTATCAAAAAAAAAAAAAAAAAAAGGAATAAAATATAATTTATTTCATTAAAGATTTATTTTATATTAAAATTAAAAAAATAAAATTTCTAGTATCTAAAATGTAGCTTTTAAATTTAATATAGCGTTCAATTTTTATATTGATAAAGCATAATTAAATTAATATTTAGTTATAATTTAATAAATTAAAAAAAAAAAAGAAATAAATAAATAAAAATTATAAAATAAATATAAAAGAAATTTATATATAAAAAATAAGAAGTTAAATTAATCGAAATAAATTCAAAATAAACCAATAAATAAAAAAACAAAAAAAATCAATAAGAAAGTATATTTGTTTTTTTAAAGATGCTTTGATATTCTTTTAAATTAAAGTGAAATATAGATTTAGAGGGAAGATAATAATGAATGAATTATTTTTTTAAAAAAAAAAAAAAAAAATTAATGATTTATATATATTTTAATTATTAAAGCTAATTGTTTATTTTCATTAATTTAATAGTTTTATGACATTTTTATTTTATTTTTTATATTTTTTTATCCTTTTAAAAATTTAATAATGAAGAATTAATTATGAGACAATAATTTGTGAATAAAATAAATTTTAATTTTTATGTTTATAAAAAATTCTTGACTGTCTATATTAACAAATTTTCACATTCTTCATTTATATACTTTTTACCTATTTAACTTTTTTTCTTTTAAAGAAAAATTGTAAGAAATTTGTTTATACATGTGTCCCCATCTGATATGAAAATAAGAAAGATAGAAATTTTGGTAAGGATTCGAAAGTTAAGGTTACAGATAAGAGAATAATATCTAATAACGGACTTGAAATTTAAAGTTTTTTTATATTAATAATATCTCTTCTGGGTGGGAATGTAGTCAAAAACAGAGTCTCGGTATCTTTAAAGTAAGATTTTGTTTCTTTGATCTTAAGAATACTATTTACTTCGGAGAAGCTGGTGAATTAGTGATGAAAAGTGTTAGACTCTTCTTCTTCAAAAAAAAAAAAAAAAAGACCAAATTTTAATACATATTTTCATAAAAATTAAATATAACTATTACTTTTTATATTTATCATTTCATATCATTTTAAATTATTTTCATTACAGTTAAAAAACTATTATTAAAAATTAAAAATATGAAATTACAAAAACTAAGTATTTAATAATACAACTACATAATAATATAAATATAAAATTTAATTAAATCTATAAATTGATAATTTCATAATATATATAAAAATTGCTTTTTAAAACAATACAATTTGATACTGTATCAAGTAATTGGAATATAAAATAAATGTAACATAACCTGTAAAATACTATATTTCAAAAACTTAATTATTCCTTGTTAAATAAACAGTTTCTTAGTTTTAATTATTATGTATTTATTATATTTTTAATATTATAAAGATAGCATATAATTTTTTTTATCAATTATTTTATATTATTATATTATTTAGATATTATAAGAATAAATAAAAAGTTGGAAAAAAAAAAAAAGTATATTTTAAATTTGTACCGTTGAATTGTCTCATAGTTTAATTAGTATTGTTGGGATGATTTTCAATTTTTTTTTTTTAATTTTCAATAATTAATGAATTGTTCATTTAACAACAAAAATTAATTTTTTTTTTTTTAATTTTGAAGTTATTATTACGATTTATATTAGTAGTATTATTGTTATAAATAGATTTTTGAATTTTTCATTTCTAAATTTTGAAAATTTTTTATTAATTAATAATATTATGAGCATAATAATTAAAATATATTTTTAAATTTCTTAATAAAAACATAATTAAATATATAAATATTTATTACTATTATTTTTTATAATATCATAATTTAATTTTTTTTTTTTTAACTCTATTTCCTTTCATTTTTAATATAAATGGAATAAGTAGATTTAGATATATCTTTTGAATAATGATAAATATTAAGAGTTAAAAAATATAAATCTTATTAATTATTATAAATGAGGAGATTAAATTATTTTTTATTTCAAAACATAATTAAAAATTCAATATATTATATATACATATATTTATTTTTAATCTTTCAAAAATATATGTATATATAATATTATTTATTACATAAATAAATACTAATTATTTGTATACCATTCAAATATTAATCCAAGAAATGAATATTCAATTATATTATTGTATTTAACAAAATTGTCTATGGTACACATTATATATATTATAAAAATTATATAAATTAAACTTTTTTAATAATAAACAATAAATGATAATTGAATATTTTATTTTAATTTTTATTTTTTTTTTTATTTTTATTTTTATTTTTATTTAATATTTATTTTATTTTTTATTTTTTACTTTTATTTTTTATCTTTTATTTTTTATTTTTTTATTTTTTATTTTTATTTTTTTATTTTTTATTTTTATTTTTATTTATTTTTACTATATTTTATAACGTTTTACTTTATTATATTTAATTATATTTCTTTTTATTATATTTTATTATTATTTTTTTTTTTTTGAAATAATTGCTATTAACATTTTTATGTTAAAAAAAAATTTCATATATATCATATTTTCATTACACATTTCAACATAAAATTTTTTTTGGTTTTTACATACCTAACTTTTCGTAATTATTTTTGATTATTTACATTTACATTTCATATATATAATTTTTTAGGTTAAATTTATTAAAATAATGGTTTTATATATTGATAAAAATTAATTATTAATTCAATTTCCTATTTATGTTGAAATTTTTATTATTTAAATTATTATTATTATTATTATTAAAATGAAATTATTCATTATAATTAAATAAATAATACAATATTTCAATATTTATATTAAAATTTTCATAATTATTATTATTAATAATAATCATAATAATAATTTTTCATTGTAGCAATCAAAATTTTACTTCATGTAATTATTATTAAAACAATTATTATATTAATATTAATATTAATTATAATAATAATAATTTTATTTATCTAGTATAAAAAAAAAAATAAAAAAAAAATAAAATAAAATAAAATAAAATATAAAATTCATGTAATATATTATAAATTATATTTAATAAAAATTTTTCATCATTAAGAAATTAATTATAAATATATAATTTATTGATCCACTATATTTTAAATTAAAATAATTATATAAATTAATCTATTTTAATTTTTGTTAATATTTAAAATTTATTGAAAATTTTTTTATTAATTAAATAAATGCCTATAATTTATAACATTTATTCGTATGATATAAAATTTAAACATTGTAAAATAATAGATCAAAATTTTTATAAAATGGAAGAAATTTTCTTAAAAAAAAAAAAATATCCAAATATTTATTAATAAATATCCAATTTTTTTTTTATTTTGGATTTTTAATAAAATTCAAGATTAATCGAGTACACCAAGCAAGTCTGGTGATATTAAATTAATTAAAAAATAGAATAAATAAAAAACAAAATCTTTTTTTTTTTTTTTTTAATTTGTTAAAAAAAGTGAAATAATAATCTTATTGTAAAATAATTTAAAAAGAAAAATATTAATTAAAAACCCAATCATTATAAATTTATTTTTTGTTAATCAAAAGATAAAAAAAAAAAAAAAAAATGAAATCTCTGATCTTTTGTTCTGCTTTGGTATTAATTGCTGGTTTAGCGAAAGCTGATAACCCATATCTTGTTTGTGGTAGTGATGATTATTCTTGTAAACAAGAACAAGCTTCAAAATGTCAACAAGCTGCTAATGAGTGCTGGCAAAAACCATACAGTGAATCTGTTCAACAAGAATGTACTGCTTTAAACAATTTATGTAGTGAAATATGGACTTACAATGGTAATCCTGCTCAAGGTGGAGGTTCTTCAGGTGGTAATGATAATACTCCTTCAAACACAGGTAATTCTAAGACCCTTCCAGCTTCTTCAGGTGGTAATGCTAAGACACTTCCAAACACAGGTAATTCTAAGACCCTTCCAGTTTCTTCAGGTGGTAATGCTAAGACACTTCCAAACACTGGTAATACCAAGACCCTTCCAGTTTCTTCAGGTGGTAATGCTAAGACTCTTCCAAACACTGGTAATACAAAGACCCTTCCAGTTTCTTCAGGTGGTAATGCTAAGACACTTCCAAACACTGGTAATACAAAGACCCTTCCAGTTTCTTCAGGTGGTAATGCTAAGACACTTCCAAACACTGGTAATACTAAAACCCTTCCAGTTTCCTCAGGTGGTAGTGCAAAGACACTTCCAGCTTCCACAGGTGGTAATGCCAAGACTCTTCCTAACACTGGTAATACCAAGACCTTTCCAGCTTCTTCAGGTGGTAATGCCAAGACTCTTCCTAACACTGGTAATACCAAGACCCTTCCAGTTTCTTCAGGTGGTAATGCTAAGACACTTCCAAACACTGGTAATACCAAGACCCTTCCAGCTTCTTCAGGTGGTAATGCCAAGACTCTTCCTAACACTGGTAATACCAAGACCCTTCCAGTTTCTTCAGGTGGTAATGCTAAGACACTTCCAAACACTGGTAATACCAAGACCCTTCCAGCTTCTTCAGGTGGTAATGCCAAAACACTTCCAGCTTCCACAGGTGGTAATGCTAAGACTCTTCCAAACACTGGTAGTTCAAAGACTCTTCCAGTGAACTCTGCTTCTTCTGGTAATTCTAAAACTCTTCCAGTGAACTCTGCTTCTTCTGGTAACGCTAAGACCCTTCCAGTTACTTCAGGTGGTAATGCAAAGACTCTTCCAAACACTGGTAATGCTAAGACCCTTCCAGCTTCTTCAGGTGGTAATGTTAAGACACTTCCAAACACTGGTAATGCTAAGACCCTTCCAGCTTCTTCAGGTGGTAGTGCTAAGACACTTCCAAACACTGGTAATGCTAAGACACTTCCAAACACTGGTAATGCTAAGACTCTTCCAAACACTGGTAATGCTAAGACCCTTCCAGTTACTTCAGGTGGTAGTGCTAAGACTCTTCCAAACACTGGTAATACCAAGACCCTTCCAGCTTCCTCAGGTGGTAATGCTAAGACTCTTCCAAACACTGATAATACCAAGACCCTTCCAGCTTCTTCAGGTGGTAGTGCTAAGACACTTCCAGTTACTTCAGGTGGTAGTGCTAAGACACTTCCAGTTACTTCAGGTGGTAATGCTAAGACACTTCCAAACACTGGTAATGCTAAGACCCTTCCAGTTACTTCAGGTGGTGGTGCCAAGACTCTTCCAGTTACTTCAGGTGGTAGTGCTAAGACCCTTCCAAACACTGGTAATGCTAAGACCCTTCCAGCTTCTTCAGGTGGTAGTGCTAAGACTCTTCCAAACACTGGTAATACTAAGACCCTTCCAGCTTCTTCAGGTGGTAGTGCCAAGACCCTTCCAAACAATGGTAATGCCCAACCCACTCAATCTTCAAACACAGGAAGTAGTGATTACACAAGCTGTGGTTCAGATGACTGGGACTGTAAGAATAAGATGTCCGAAAAGTGTTACAGTGAAGCTAGAGAGTGTTGGGCTAAGCCATACTCTGAAAGTCAAAGTCAAGAATGTAATAGAATCCAAGAAGTTTGTTCCAAGATTTGGAGTTAAATTATAATTAATTAATAAAAACTATTTTATTTATCTATGTATTAAAATTTTTTTTTTTTTTACTTTATTTATTATTATTATTAATATATATATATATATATAAAAGAAAAAAAGATTTTATAAATTTAAAAAAAAATAAAAAAAAATAAAAATAAAAAAAAATAAAAATAAAAATTAATAATTAATAATTATATATTTTCTGAATTAAAGAGATATTTTTAAAATCCATTTTTAGGAAATATAGTAAAAATAATAATTAATTATTAATTATATATTAAAAAAATGTATAATAATATAATTAAAAATTTAAATATTATTTATGAAAAAAATAATAAAAAATATAAAAATTTCAAAAATATAGGTTTTTTTTTTTTTTTTAACAGATTATATTGCTTATATATAACTATATATAATAATATAAAATAAAAAATTTAAAAATAATTAATAATTAATAATAAAAAAAAATTATTGGTTTTATAATTCTTGATATAATTATAAAGTGTTAATATAATTAAATTATTAGAAATAAAAAGTTATTTACTATGAATATATATATATATATTTAAATGTAAAATTCAATAAATATTTTTAGCTTATTTGTTTTGTTTACTCTCATTAATATTATCAAAAAAAAAAAAAAAAAAAAAAAAAAAAAAAAAAAATTAAAAAATTAAAAATTAAAAAATTAAAAAATGATTTAATTATAATAAAATGAGACATTGATAATTTATTTTTAATCAAAATGAATATAATTAAAATCCATTAAAACTATTATGATTTAATGCTACTTAGATAAATATAATTTATTCGTAAACTTAAATAATGCTTAATGAAAAAATTAAAATCATTTAAATACAGGAAATCAAGTTGACTTTTTTTTTTTTTTATTCCGTTAAAAAATAATAATAATAATAATAATAATAATAATAATAATAATAATAATAAAAATAATAATAATAATAATAATAATAATAATAATAATAATAATAATAATAATAATAATAATAATAATAATAATAATAATAATAATAATAATTATAATAATAATAATAATAATAATAATAATAATAATAATAATATAAAAATTAAATATTTATATATTTTCTCAACTTGAAGTCTTTATTTTTCTTTTAAACTATATTTCATTTTTCTTTAATTTATATATATATATATCTTGGATTAATAACTCCTTGTGAACTAATACTATCATTCGAATCTGTATCAAAATATCTTCTTTGCTTTATTGTTTAGATGTTGTCTCTCTTGACAATGGAAAGTTCAATGTTACACGAATTGATCGATATAAAAAAAAAAAAAAGAGTTTTTAAATACTGACTATTCCCCAAGAAAGAGATACAGTACTTTATAAAAAATTTAGTATTATTCTTCAAAATCATTCTTTAATTAAAAGGAATGTTCAGAAATTTCTCATGAACAATCAGAGAAAAATAAATAATAATAAAAATTTTTTCATCAATAAATTGAATGAATTATTGTCTAAATTTGTCAAATTTAAGATATAAAAGTATCTAATATATAATACTAGATACGTCGTTACTATCATCACAACAACGACAGCATGTTATATATTCTATTGACATAAAAATAATCTTAATGTAAATCTTCACATCAAATTTAAATTTGAACATAGAATGCCAAACCATTAAAAAAAAAAAAAAAAAAGAAATTGTAAATAAATTAAAATGATAAGTAATTATATATTTTTTTTAAAACCAAACTTGAACCTCGTATATTTTCCTGATATAATCTCTTGTATTTCTGTATAAAAGTCATATTCCATTAAAAAAAAATTTTTTTTTTCCAATTGTTTTAAGGGTGTTTATCCTTATATTTAATTTCTGTATATTCTGAATTTTTTTTTTTCAGTCTTACATTTACTGAGTGAAATACCACCACAATAAATATTACAATATAAAAGGTCTTCTTTCATAGGAATGAAGAGAAACAATAAAGAAGCTGAGTAGAGAGTTTCATTCATCATAGAAATCATCATCTCAAATTTTTAATAAAAAATGAATAAATAGAACAAAAAAAATTTTTTATGCCCAATCGTCCAATAGGAAAAAGTATTTAATTTTGATTAGATTCTACCTATTTTAATGAGGTAGTATTCTTAGTATCAAAAAAAAAAAAAAAATAAAAAAAAAAAAAATTAATAAAATTAAAAAAATTAAATTGAAAAATTTTACATGTATTAACTAACTAGGTGTAAGGAGCATAGTTGATGTGATATTAGAGCCATCATGGAGCATATAGCATAGAAGGAGTACCCTAATACCTAATTATTTTATTTTTTCATTAAAAGAATAGTGTGAAATTTATTTCTATCATTGATTATTGGCTTGATTAATATATAAAAGTTTCTGTTGAGGAAGAAAAATTATCTAAATATATCTCTCTAATAATTCTTATCAAGATTGTGACGAGACCTCTTACTGATATCAGAAACAAGTTCTTCGTAATATTTATCAAACTGATTGAGTTAATTTTCTAAAAATAAAAAGGACATTACCTACTTAATCTTTCATGTTATTGGAAATTAGAAAGAAGAGAATAAGTAGATCTAGAGAATCTTTTTAAATCTAGACCTTTCATGTTGAGAATCATTATTGAAGGAAACCTTCGTCAATAGAGAAAGGGTTAAGAGTTATGAATAAAGTTGTATACTTGTTAGTGAGAATAAAAATAAAAATGTAAACGATAAAGAAAATGAATATTGATAAAATATACATATTTAATAACAGTAATACTAATAATAATAACTTTAATAATAATAGTAATAACTTTAATAATAATAATAATAATAATAATAATAATAATAATAATAATAATAATAAAAAGAAGAAGAAGAAGAAAGAATAATAACAATATCATGAAGTGAATGAAAAACATAGGTAGAGGTAAATTTTATGAAAAAATCAACTAAAGAACAAAAATTAAAGAAACGAACTAACGAAACAAATTTACAAAAGTATAAATGAAAAAAAAGAACAAATAAACAACAGAACAAATATAAGCAAAAAAAAAAAAAAAAAAAAAAAAAAAAAAAAAAAAAAAAAAAAAAAAAAGAATCAAAATTAATAAGGATGAAAGAACGTTCATGAATGATTTCATTTAAAACATGATAATTTAACTTATTAATTAGGTTATTAATGTGACTTATACTTTATTATGATAAATTATCATAATATACTATATAATTTGCTAATATGTATGAAATCGTCACATCTATATAATATTTAAAGTTCTTATACTTTATTAATAGCTATAATTAAAAATATTTATGGAATGAAATAATTAAATTTTTTTTTTACATTATATCTTAATTAGGATTATCAATTATAGTTTGCTTTAGATCGATAATTATTCTTTTTTATTTAAATAAGTTCGATGAATCATTTATTATATACACTACATATTTAAAATAATATTGTAAAAATAATAAATAATATAATATGTAGAACAATAAAAATAATAAATAATATAATATGTAGAACAATAAAAATAATAAATGTTTTATTGAATTCAAAAAAAAAAAAAAAAAAAAAAAAAATATTAAATAAATAATATAATTTAATTATATTTTTTTATCATTATAATAATTCTTTATTTTAGTTTAATTAAAAAAAAAAAAAAAAAAAAAAAAAAAAAAAAAAAAAAAAGAAATCAAAGAAATCAAAATAATTGTGAGTCTTATCAATTCATAAATTAAAAAAGTTTAATTTAAATTTTTTATTATTTCTATTATTTTAATTAAAAAAAAAATATATATATATATATATATATATATTTTAATGTCACAAAAGTATTTTTATATATTTGTTAATAAAAAAATAAATTTTTAAGAATATTATAAATTTATGGAATGAATATGTATTTTAATATATTTTAAATGATTTCAGGTCTCATTTAATGAAATCATATTGCTAATCTTAAATAACTGGTGGTAAAATAATTTTTAATTTACTAGAAATAATAATCCTTTTTTTTTTTTTTGGATCAAAATATAATTATTATTTTCTTTTTTCATATCATATATATATTTAATAAAAATTTAACAAGTTTTTTTTTTTTTTAAATATAATAAATTAAATTGTTACCTTTATTATATTTTATTTGTATCATTGAATCAATTAAATATACAGAATAATAGTAAATTAATTTCTTTTTCAGTTAAGGAATTAATAGTTCCTATGATAAAAATAAAAATTAATTGTCATGTCATTGTAATATAGTTAATAATGTTAATAATCGGCTTTTGATTTTAAATTTTTTAATTTTATTTTATTATTATTTATTAATAATTGACTTTATGATCATTTTTATTATATATTAAAAAAATAAGAATAGAAGTCATTTAGAGTTTGCAATAAATTTTAAAGTTATATATTAATTTGTATTTTATTCTTCAATTTGAATAAAAAAGCAATAAATTATATTTAAATTATTTAATAAAATAGTATTCATATTTTAATTTTATTATTAAAAAAATATATATATATTATTTTTTTTTAATGATGCTATTTTATTAATGAAAATTTATAAATTTCTTAATAATTAATAGTTTTTTATAATTAATATGTTTGTTTTGATTATTAATATTTTTTTATAATTAATATTTTTTTATAATTAATATTTTTTTATAATTAATATTTTTTTATTATTAATATTTTTTTTATAATTAATATTTTGTTATAATTATTATTTCAAAATTTTATTTTTAATATAATAATTAATTTAACATAAAAGGAAATATTAAAATATATAATTAAATATTTTATTTTAATTTTTTTTTTAACTCAGAATAATTAAAAGGATAGAAATATTTATGAATTAATTAATTTTCTAAACATGGATTGTACATAATGGAATCAAAACAACAAAATGTATACGTAATATTGAAATGTAATAACCAAATTTAGGGTAATGTAATGTAACGGCAATTCCTAGTTTTTCTAATGTTTTAACTTTCTTATATCAAACTTTTTTTAAATGGAAGATTTTTATTGGTTAATGCAAAGTTTTTCTTTCCACTAAACTTGAAACTTCAGAACTGTTTTTTTTTTTTTTTTATTTTATCATCACTATTATTGTTATTATTATTCTTGGTGGAAATAAAAAAAATTAATAAGCTTTATAAATTAATTCTAATATATGAGTTATCTATATTATAAAAAAGGAAAAAAATTTATAGAATATCAAAGTTTATTTATTTATTTCATTTTCCTAATTAGTTAAAAAAAAAAAAAAAATAAAACATTAAACTACCGTTCATGTTCAATTTTTTTTATAGACTTTTGTATATATCTACATATATATACGGCGCACTTCGTTTATATAATATCATATATATATTTATATATATTGTGAGTAAAACTTAGTACCGTGTAGTATTCAATATATATGGGTCACCACAAGCATATATAATATATTATACAGCCACAGTAGTTTCTAATTGACTATACCAGTACAAGTTCCACGTCGACCCTCATTTCTTAATTTCAAAGCAAGTGTAGCACTGATACTCATCTGTTATATAAATTATGTTATATGTGTGAAAATGTGGCTTGAACTAAATTTAGGAGACTTCCATACTTTTCATCAAGACTGAGTATAGTCCGAAATAATGTGTACTTACCATGGTGAGCGAACTTCTAACTTTATTTATAGGGAAAACTTAGGTTCGGGAGAAAATAATCCATATAAATTAAGAAGGCATACTCTGTGTCAATCCTGAAACATTAAATGCGTTAACCTATAAGTACTAACCACCAGGAAAGTTAATTATTTGTTCAAAAATAATAAATAATAAATAATAAATAATAAATAATGAATAATGAATAATGAATAATGAATAATGAATAATAAAAAATAAATAATAAATAATAAATAATAAAAAATAAATAATAAATAATAAATAATAAATAATTGAATAATAAATAATAAATAATAAATAATAAATAATAAATAATAAATAATGAATAATAAATAATAAATAATAAATAGAATTAATATATTAAATATATTAAAGAATTCATATTTTAACTATTATCAGTTATATACATACTTTATTTTTAAAATAATAAAATAAATATATAAATATATTATAATAAATTATAATATATAATTTTTTATTTTTACAAATTATTAATTAAAAAAAAAAAAGGCTTAATCTGTTTTAACTTATGGAAATTGATAATAAAGTAAAGATTTCATTCATTTAATCATATAATTTTTTTTCATATTTAGGATTCAGTAAAATTATTTGAATATATTAAGGATTTATAATGAAACGAAAAAAGGAACATAAAAAATAATAAATACCTTTATTGATAGAATAATTATTACATATTAAATATAATTTCTTTTCAGTTTTTCTCTTTCTTTTTTTATTTTTATTTTTTTTACTCGAGGTCTCTCTTTTTTTTTTTTTTATTTTATTTAAATTTTTTATCTTCTCTGTTATAATTTTAGATATATCTATTTATATTCTAATATATAGTATATATAATTAGAATAAAATTTTTTTAAAGTTTTTTTTATATTTATTTTTATTTTTTTAGCCAATAATTTAACAGTATCAATTTATATATCTTTTAAAGTTTTGAGAGTTTAATTTTTTTTTTATTTTTATCTTAATTTTTAATTAAATTTAAATATATTATATATTATAATATATTATAATATATGAATTAGTTTTAAGGTAATCAATTTTTTTTAAATATGAAGTCCATAACAATTAGAAGAATATTGTTTTATTTAATTATTATTAGTTTAAAATAAAATATATAAATAAATAAATAAAGAAAGAAAGAGTACATATAAATAAATATCAAATATTTATTTTAAAAAAGAACTATAATGAATGTATAATTATGGAAGTGTATTCTCTTCCCTGTCTAAAAAAAAAATGAATGTATAATATAAATTTATTTGATAGATAAATTTTAATAGTAAAAAGACTATAAAAAGTTAAAAATGAACTAATTAATAACTAATTTATATTAAAAAAAAAAAAAAAAAGATAGTTTCTAACAATATTCAATTAGTTGAGCAGTTATTAACAAATGATAATTAGTAGTATTATTAATATTAATTATTATCAACCTTTATATTAAAATTAATTATTTTTTATTATTAAATTTGATACTTAACTATTAATTATCATTAATAATATACAAATTTTGTTTTTAATTATCAGTTATTAATAAATACAAAAAGATAGAATAATTATTAAGTCTATCTAATTATTCTAATTACTATCTTTTTTCTTTTATTTAATATTTTCAAAATATAATGTTTTATTATTTGGAATAATTTTAAGTAATTAAATCTATAATATTAATAATAATGAATTGAAGTTTTAATAATAAATAATAAATAAGTAAATAAGTAAATAATGAATAATAAATAATAAATATTAATATTATTAAATAATAATCATAATTCATAATCATAATCATAATCATAATAACATAAATAATAATAATAATAAGATAATAAACAATAAATAATAAATAATAAATCATAAATCATAAATAATAAATAATAATAATAATAATAAATAATAAATAATAATAAATAAAATATTAATATGGATAATCTTTTATATTTTGACATAATAATAATTAAGTAATTACCTGAAAAGGAATACTTTTTATAATTATTAAATTAATAATATATTGTATCATTGATATTTCTGTTTTTTTTTTTTTTTTTTTTTTTTTAACTTATAATTAAAATTAATGCTTATTTTATTTAAAACAAAATTATCTTTAATATATTATATTATATATTAAAACTCTATTATTATATATTAATTATTTATATTCATTTCTATAAAAGGAAGAAAAAATTTTTCTGTATAAATTATTTATTTATTAATAATAATAAAATTTATTTTTTTTTATATGATTATTTTTTATTTTTTTTTATATGATTATTTTTTTTTATATGATTATTTTTTTTTAAATTATATAAATATTAATATTAATAAAGTTGAATTGCTTATAGATTAATATTTGCTTTAATGTACTAAATATATTAACTTTTTTTTTTTTATTTACTATATTCTATGCATGCAAAGACTTTTATATCAAGACCTAAAGATTTTGGTTATTTCAGATAAGTTATTATTATATAGAGCTAATGTTATTTAATAATTAATCCAATGTGATATATATTATTTATTAATTTGTATTATATTTTTTTAAAAAAAAATTTATTTACCACTATAAAAAAATCTAATATTTTAGTATAAGATTAGACCTTCTGTTATTTTTTAATACTTTTTTTATAAATCACAATAATATTAATTATTTATTTACCAACATGTATCTTTTTTAATAATTATTGTTAATATCGTCATTAGATGAGATATTCTGATATAAAGTAATTCAGAAAATGTCATTTATTTTTGATCTTTTAATGACAAAATGTCCTTTATTTCTTGAATTCTACTAAAATTTTTAAAATAATAATTTATTATAAAAAATATAATCAAAAGTTATTATTATTATTATTATTATTATTTATTGCTATTTATTCTTTTCGTTATTATTACTATTTTTATTTTTACCATTATTATAATCAATTATTTTTTTATTATAAAATATTCAATTATTTATTACTTATTATTTATTATTTATTATTTATTATTTATTATTTATTATTTATTACTTATTATTTATTATTTATTATTTATTATTTATTACTTATTATTTATTATTTATTATTTATTATTTATTATTTATTATTTATTATTTATTATTTATTATTTATTATTTATTATTTATTATTTATTATTTATTATTTATTATTTATTTATTTATTATTTATTTATTTATTTATTTATTTATTATTTATTATTTATTATTTATTATTTATTACTTATTATTTATTATATATTATTTATTTTTTATTTGTTTATTTATTTATTTATTTATTTATTAATTCATTATTTATTATTTATTACTTATTATTTATTATATATTATTTATTTTTTATTTGTTTATTTATTTATTTATTTATTAATTCATTATTTATTATTTATTATTAAAGCATATCATTCAGTACTATCATGAAAAAGTATAATTATAATATTCAATAAATAAAATCTATTTAAAAATAAAAATTGATTATATATATTCAATAATTTTATAATGAATAGAAAGCATAAAGTTTCAATATATTACTAAAAGTATTTGTATATGAAAATAACAAAATGATATAGGTTTTGTACATACTTTTATAAATATAATATATAATATATAATATATAACTAATATTGCTGTAAAATATTAATTTGTATATGTATAATTAAATTAATTTATTAATTTTTGAAATGGAAATGAATGCTTTTTTTAATTATTTCATATATTGTATGTATATTATATTAATATATTATTTATATTAATATTATTTATAATAAGTTCTATTTACTATTATAATATTGAATATATATTATGTATATATTATTAATATATAACCTTTAAATAAGACAGAATATAAAGAATTAATTTTCTTTGTAAATGTTCAATTATTTAAAAAAATTTTTTATTATATTTATATATAAATTAATATAATATATATAAATAAAATATTATATATAGGACATAAATATGCTTTATATATTTGAGTATATTATTTAATTTAGAGTAATTAAAAATATCAATAAAAAAAAAAAAAAATTAAGAGACCTTTTAAATAAATATAAAATAATAATTTTATAACTTTTTTTTTTATTTTTTTTAATAAAATTTTAATTTTATTATTGTAAAATTTAAAAGTTTTGCTTTTAATATATATATTTCAACAATATTTATTATTTTAAAGATATTTATTTAATAAAAAAATAAAAAATAAAAAAAAAAAAAAAAAATAACATATTCTTAAAGTTTTCTGTTTAAACAATTAATCATTACAAAAATATAAAAGCTAAAAAGTATATTAAAAATCTAATAATTAAATTAATTAGATTATATAATAATTTTATATTCTATACAAAGTTTTAAATACTTAAAGTAAAGAGGAATTTTTATAAGATAATATATAAAATAATAATACAATTTATAATTATAAAATAAAAGTTCAAGATTAAAATAATAAAAATAAAAAATTACTTATTGAATTATTTATTTTATATCTCTGAAAGTATTTAAAATATAATCACAAGAAATATTCTCAAAAATATTTTTCAAGATAAAATTGCATTAAAAGATAATATAATTCAGTTTTATTTATATATTTTAGAAATAATCATATTCAATTTATCTTAAATACATTATCATATTAACATGGAAACTGTTTATAGTGAAGATTCTAGACAAAGAATACAAAATAAAATTACTGTAAGTTGTAAAAATTTATTATATTTTATTTTATTTTTTTATTCGTTTTTATTTAAAGAATCAAGAATAAATTATTATAATATTTTTTAAAATTTTTATTTAAAATGAAATAAAACAAAACAAAAAAAAGGAAGATAATGTATATTCTAATAATATTTTATAAAAAAAAAAAAAAAAAAAAAATTAAAGAGCGCTGTTAAGTCTAAATTAAATAGTAATGGAATTGATAATGCAGATGAACTTTCAATTAAATTTACAGAAATGTTGGTTAATGGTCATTCAAAAGAGGAAGTTATTTCTGAACTTGAAAAGTATTCTAAATTAGATGAAAGACGTAATAAAACTTTTGTTGATTGGCTTTTTGGTTATACTAGTGTAATATCTTCATTACGTACTCAACAAAGTCAAGAAGAGTCTCCATTAACAGAAGCTGATACTGAACCTGCTACTGAAGCTCAAACGTATGATCATCAAACTAATACCGCACCAATTGAAGACGTTACTGAAGAAGATGATGAAGAAGATAAAGAATTTAGTAAGAACGAAGAAGGTAATACAGTTGAACTTGAAGAAGAAAAAACTAAAATTACTGGAGAAAACGTAGAAGAAGATGCTGATTCTGATGCTTCTGATGATGTTCCAGAATTGCAAAGTAAGGAAAGTGATGATGAACAAGAACCTAAAACTGAGGTTGAAAAAGATACTGAAGAACCAAAAGAAGAAGAAAAAAAACCAGAGGTTCCTAAGAGAAGATCATTTATTCGTATTAAGGAAGGTAAATCTGGTCGTTTCACCCCAATTAAAAGTGAAGATCGTCACAGTTATGTCAAACGTAATCTCACTCGTCATGCTACGCAATTAGATGTTGCTAATCAAGTTCAAAAGAAGATGAAGTCACATGCTGATGCAGTTCAAAATGCTTATGAAAAAACTCTTAATAAAAAGCAAAGTAATGCTTCAATAAATAGTAATGGTTTGGATAAGAAAAAGTCTTTCAGACGTGACAGTAATGCTTCTAACGCAAGTTCTGCTCCATCATTTCATCATTCAGCTAATCCTACTTTCATTCAATATCCAAGTAAAACTTTCCAAAAGGTAAATAAAACATCAGCTACAAATATTAATACTTCTACTGTTACTCCGGAACAATCTAAAGCTGTTCGTTGTACGTACTGGCCAAATTGTAATCGTGGTAATGAATGTAAATTCTGGCATCCAAAGGAACTTTGTCCAAATTTAAATAATTGTCCATATGGTGATGAATGTCTCTATATTCATCCTGCTATTCCACAAAGTCAATTAAATAAGAAGAATAAGAAGAAGAGTGAAAGTAGTATAGAAGTTAGTGAAACTACTAAACATACTGTTCAAAAGAAATTATCAAAGCGTGAAAGCATAGCTTCTATTACTAGTAATTCTTCTCAATCTAAAAAGAGCATTAAGAATAATACCAAGGAATTTACAGCTAATGGTGCTGCCAATAATACATATGCTATCGAATGTAAATTTGGTGCTAACT
>JACVTC010000020.1:1147500-1162500 GCA_016946835.1 Neocallimastix lanati (nom. inval.) | reverse complement strand
TATAAAGAAATGAGATTACTACTAATATTATAATTAATATTAATATTTAATTTAAAAAATAATTATTAAAGAAAATATATATATACAATTTATTATTATTATTATTATTATTATTATTATTATTATTATTATTATTATTATTATTATTATTATTATTATTATTATTATTATTATTATTATTATTATTATTATTATTATTATTATTATTATTATTATTATTTTTCTCTTGAAGTTAAGGATAAAAATGAGAAACTTCTTTTATGCTTCAATTTTAAATGATTATCCATTTTATCAAAATTGGCATTTACATGAGTATTGTCATTTGTATTTACATTTACACTTGCACTACGAATACTTGTAGCTTTCTTTTTTTTCTTAGAATTTAAAAAGTTTAAATATTGAGAAATATTTTTACTGGTATAGGATGAAAAGGAACGTCTTTGGCTACCTTTTAATCCCTTTTTATTTTCACGAGTTAGAATTGAAGATCGATCATTCATATTTTTAGATATTTCATTGGATTGACCTTTACCATTATCTATACTATTATGCGATAATGAACTAAAGCTATTTTGAATTTTATTATGGGTATAAAGCTCTTCCTTATTATTATTATTATTATTATTATTATTATTATTATTATTATTATTATTATTAGGTAAAAATTTTTCATCTAATTTATTATTTATTTCTGAAAGAATGGAAAATTCATGATTATTACTTAAGGTACGACTCCTTCTTTTATCTACATTATTTTGAAATGTTGATGGTAAATTAATACTACTATTATTTTTAAGATAATGATAATTGTTATTTTTATTGGATTTGGATGGAAAAGCTGTAGAAATAAAAGATTTTACAGATTGTGAAAGAATTGAATCATTACCTTTAGTTCTCGTAGTAGTTGTATTATCGATTTCATTATTTTCATTAGGAGTAATTACTGATACATTTTGATAATTATTTTTTAAATTAGATTTTTGATTTAAAGTAGTAGTAGTTGCAGTAGTAGTAGAAAGATTTCTTTCATCATTTAATATGGAATTATTTTTGTTGTAACTTTTATTATAATTTAAACAAATCAAATCATTATTATCACTATAACCTTCAAATTTATGAATTAAGGATTGAATAGCTTTATACCAAATATCAAAATCTTCATTATTTAAAGCAGCTATTTGTAAAACACGTTGTGGAGTTTTAACATTAATAATATATGGATAACATTTAATGATTTCTTTATATCTATCCTTCATATCATTTTTAAATACATCTTGAATGTATTCTATATATAATTTTAATAATTTTATAAATTGGAAAATTGATAACATTTAATATTATATATATATATATATACATTTTAATTATATATTCATTGGTTTTATTGATGAAAAGAAAAAAAATAAAAAAAAAAAAAAAAAAAAAAAAAAAAAAAATATATATATATATATATTATTATTATTATTATTATTATATTATAATTATATATAATATTATTAATATTGAATATTTAAAAAATTTTTTAAATATAAATATATAATTAATTATTAAAAAAAAAAAAAAAAAAAAAAAAAATTAAATAAAAAAAAAAAATAATAATAAATAATAAATAATATTCATAGCATTTATTATAATATTTATATAAAAAAAAATTTTTTTTTTTTTTTTGATCATTACCACTTTTAGTTTTAATTTGATGTTTAAACTTTTCATTAGGTTCTCTTCTTGACCAATAAATTAATTTATTATAAGGATGAATCCATATATATCTTAAATGAGGATTTTTACCATAACGATTAAATTTATACATCCATGTACCATTCATTGTTTTTCTTAAAATATTAATACTGTATAGATAATCTTCATCGGCTATTGCTGATAAATTTCTTAAAATTTCACTGACATTATCTTTTAATTTGAAGTAACTATTATTATGATCATTATAATCAGATATAATATTTCTATTATCTTTATTATATTTTGAAGTATGAATTGTTTTCATTTGAATTTAATAAATAAATATTTATCAATTTAAAAAAAAAAAAAAAAAAAAAAAAAAAAAAAAAAAAAAAGTTATTATTCATATATATATATTTATAGTTAATCATTATAAAATCAAAATTAAAAAATTATAATATTATAATTGAAAATATAAATATATAAAAAAGAAATAAAGTTAGTAATTAAAAAAAAAAAAAAAAGATTATCATAATACTTTAAAAGTTTATTATATTATTATTATTATTATTATTATTATTATTATTATTATTATTATTATTATTATTATTATTATTATTATTATTATTATTATTATTATTATTATTATTATTATTATTATTATTATTATTATTATTATTATTATTATTATTATTATTATTATTATTATTATTATTATTATTATTATTATTATTATTATTATTATTATTATTATTATTATTATTATTATTATTATTATTATTATTATTATTATTAGTATTAGTATTATTATTATTACTAAAATTTTAAATTAATAATATTTATATTATATTTAAAGATTTTATTACCATTATTACCACTAGAAGATTGATCTTTTAATGAGTATTTTGAATAATGAATAGGTGATGTAGATGTAGACGTAGATGATTTTTTATTTTCCTTATTAGGAATTGATATTTTTTCATTTGCATTATAGTCGTTATTTTCTATTATATTATGGAAATTATCGAAAATTTTCTTATTATTAATACCTTCAGTTTTTTGAGTAGGTTCCATCGGTTTATTTTCAATAATAAATGAATCATTGGTTTTCTCTAATCCTATATTCATTTTGCTATTAATATTTGCAAAATCATATTCAAGTTCATTTTGTTGTTGATTTTCATTATTTTGAAATTTATTAATAATTTCTTCACTCCAACTACACATGGATGATTCAATATGATCTAATGTATCTATCAACTCAATTTTTTCATTCTTTTCTTGATTATTCATGTTATTTATTTTAGAGGAATGTATAGGATGATCATTATCATCTTCTCCAGTCAAACTATGAGATGAGAGTATTGAATCATCTGCCCCTATATTAAAACGGAAATCAGGATATTTGATTTCTTCTATATTTGCTGGATAATTATATGATGGTTCAGTGAGACCTTCTGAACTATAAATAAATGAGGAAGTAGTAGTTTCTAATTCACTACTAGGAATAATATTTGTGTCAGTAGTTTCAGTTGGCATTTCAATACTGCTTTCAGCTATTAATTCAGTACTACTACCACATTTATTATACTTTAATTCTGTATCTAATGTTAAAAATTCTTTTAATAATGGTTTTTCAAATTCTTCCTTTTCTATTCTATTGTTTTTAATATTAGTAGAGGTTTGAATTTTTTCATGATCTGGATTGTTTTGTTTATAATAAAAAGCTAATGCCTGATTATGATTATCAAATGTATTTGTAATAGAATTAATATCATTATCCATTAATAATTTATCATTTTGATCAATATGAATATTTTCTTTAATCGATTTGGGTTCATTTTCATTTTCATTTTCATTTCCATTCATATTTTCTTTAAATTTGGAATTAGTTAATTTATTAGTTAATATATAATTATTTTTGGCAATATTTGAATTTTCTGTATCAGTATTGATTTTACTTAAACCTAATAATTGCTTTTCATCTAAAGAATAAACATTAGTTCTTTTATTGTCATTAAATGTATCACTTAAAGAATTTTTATATGTTTCAAAATCCTGTGAATGCTTAATATCATTTTTATCATTATTTATTTTATTAAACTTATTATTATTATTAATTATTATATTTGTATGATGTAATGGTGGTAATGGTGGACGTTGATTATTGTCTGAAAGGGCTTTATCTTTTAATAAACTACTTTCCTTTAGTGATGTTGAAAATATTTTTGATTTAGGATTAGTTGAAGTAGATGGTACTGATAATGATGATGATTCAATATCATTAGAAACTGAAGCAATAACTTTTTGAGAATTTTGATTTTCATTGGGTATTGATATTTTATTTATTGATTCAGATAATAGTGGGATTTTAATATCATCATCACTGTTCAAAACAGATTTTTGGTATTTTTTCTCCGAAATTTTATTAACTTCGGTAAGTTGTTGCGTAGTATCTTTATTATTTTCTAAGGAAATATTTTCGGAAATTTTCTGTAAAGAAATATCATCATCATTTACCAAAGAATTGTCTTCAGTTAATTGTTGTGAAGGAGCATTATTATCATTATTTATTATAAATTTATCCTCCGTAAATTGTTGTGAAGGTTCGTTTTCATTTTCTAAAGAAGTATTGTTGATAAATTTTCCTGATGATGTATTATTATCATATACAATAGAATTATTTTTGGTAAATACTTGTGAAGATATATTACTATTATTATTATTATTATTATTATTATTATTATTATTATTGTTGTTGTTGTTGTTGTTGTTGTTGTTGTTGTCATTGTTGTTACTGTTGTTATTATTTAATATAGTGTAAGTTGAAAGAGGTGAATTTATAATATAGCTAAAGTCTTCTTGTTGTGACATAAGTGATTGTGGTATTATTTTTTCATCTGATAATGAAAAAATACTAGGATTATTACTATATGAATATAAAGGATTTGAATCGACAGAAATGTGATTAAGAGAAGGCTCTTTTTCTTTTTTTATAGTAAATAATAATTTATTATCAGTTGTTTCCTTTAGATCTCTTCTAATATAATTTATACATTGTAATAAAGCATTATGAATAATTCTTGATTCTTCTAAAGTTTTTAATGTTTTTATATCTTTAATTCCACTTGTTGTAAAAGATGAATCAAACGAAGATATAGATGTTTTTGAGAGTGCAGATTTTCTTGAAACTATTGATGAGTACGATTTCGCTCTTAGTAAACCTAATTTTGAACCTTGATCAACTTCTTCATTTATATTTTGATCCTCATTATTATCTTTCATTAATTTTTTTGCTATATAATTCTTTTTTGTTAATAGCATTTGAGATTCATTCAAATGGATAGCCTCTTTTAATTTCATCATCATTTCCTTTAATTCATTTTCTTTTTCAATTCTTTTTAAATCATCAACTAGAGATACTGAATTATTATTATTGTTGTTGTTGTTGTTGTTGTTGTTGTTGTTTTTATTATTGATATCAATTTTCTTTCCATTCTGATTTTCTTTATTAGTAAAGGTATCATCAATATAATAATTCGAATTATGAATGAAACTATGAAAACTGGATTTACTAAGTCTTAATTTATTCTTATCTTTTAATTCTAATTTATTTATATTAACTTTCTCATCATCTATTAATTCAATAAATTCAGGTTTGTTAACTAATAATTCAGGGTATTTAAAGTCATCTTTCCTTAATAAAGGTCTTTTATCTAAACAGCTTCCACTTTCAAATACATTATTCTTACCTTCATTATCTTCTAATTTTGTATTTAAGTCATTATTATCAATATTACTTGATTTATTTTCAATTATTTCATTAATTTCAGAAATTTTATTTGTTATATTAAGATTATTAATATCGTTATTAATTTCATCAACTAAATTATTTTTTATGGAATTTTCTTGAATAACATTAGATTTAGAATTTTTGTGTTCATTAACTAATATTTTTTCAATAATATTTTCTTTGTTAGTTAGTGATTTATTAGCATTATTTTCTTCATTACTTTCTTCAACATTGGATGTACTATTTAATTCATTAATTAAAATTTTATCAATACTTTTTTCTTCTTTACTTTCAATAATATTAGATATATCATTTAATCCACTAGCCAATTTTTCAACAATGTTATTTTCTTCATTATTTTCTTTATTTTTAAAACTTCCATCTAACTCATCTGCAACTGTATTTCCAATGCCATTATTCTTGATATTATCTTCATTTCCATCTTCAACACTATTTGTATTACTCATTTTATCAACAAATACTTGAACAATACTCTCTTCAGTATTTGGTATATCATTTAATTCATTAACTAATGTTTTACCAATATTATTTTCTTTATTACTTTTTTCAGTATATGGTGTTTCATTTAATTCATCTATTAATGCCTTACCAATATTATTTTCTTTATTACTTTTTTCAGTATATGGTGTTTCATTTAATTCATCTATTAATGCCTTACCAATATTATTTTTTATATCATTTTCTTCAGCATTTGTTGTTTCATTTAATTTATTAGTTAATACTTTACCAATATTGCTTTTTATATTACTTTTTTCAGCATTTGGTATGTCATTTAATTCATCAACTAATGTTTTACCATTACTATTTTCCTTATTACTTGTTTCATTTAATTCATCAGCTAATGTTTTACCATTACTATTTTCTTTATTACTTATTTCATCATTCGGAGTTTCATTTAATTCATCAATTAATGTTATACCAATATTATTTTCTTTATTACTTTCTTCAGCATATGACGTTTCATTTAATTCATCAGATAATGTTTTACCATTACTATTTTCTTTATTACTTTCTTTATTGTTAGATGTTTCATTTAATTTATCGGTTAATATTTTACCAATATTGTTTTCTATATTACTTTTTTCAGAGTTTGATGTTTCATTTAATTCATCAACTAATGTTTTACCAATATAATTTTTTTCATTACTTTCTTTAGCAATTGATATTTTATTTAATTCATCAACCGTTTCATCAATATTGTTTTCCATATTATTTTCTTCAATATTTGGTGATTTATTTAATACATTAGTTAATGTTTCACTAATATTATTTTCTATATTACATTTTTCAGTATTTGATGTTTCATTTATTTCATCAGCTAATGTCTTACCAATATTATTTTTAATATTATTTTCTTCAGCATTTGTTGTTTCATTTAATTCATCAATTAATGCCTTACCAATATTATTTTTTATATTATTTTCTTCAGCATTTGTTGTTTCATTTAATTTATTAGTTAATACTTTACCAATATTGCTTTTTATATTACTTTTTTCAGCATTTGGTATGTCATTTAATTCATCAACTAATGTTTTACCATTACTATTTTCTTTATTACTTGTTTCATTTAATTCATCAGCTAATGTTTTACCATTACTATTTTCTTTATTACTTGTTTCAGCATTTGTTGTTTCATTTAATTCATCAATTAATGCCTTACCAATATTATTTTTTATATTATTTTCTTCAGCATTTGTTGTTTCATTTAATTCATTAATTAATACTTTACCAATATTGCTTTTTATATTACTTTTTTCACCATTTGGTATGTCATTTAGTTCATCAGCTAATGTTTTACCATTGCTATTTTCTTTATTACTTGTTTCATCATTTGGTATTTCATTTAATTCATCAGCTAATATTTTACCATTACTATTTTCTTTATTACTTATTTCATCATTTGGAGTTTCATTTAATTCATTAGTTAATGTTTTACCAATATTATTTTCTATATTACTTTTTTGAGTATTTGATGTTTCATTTATTTCATCAGCTAATGTCTTACCATAACTATTTTCTTTATTACTTTCTTTATTGTTAGATGCTCCATTTAATTTATCTGTAAAAGACACATCATTCAATTTATTAGTTAATATTTTACCAATATTATTTTCTTCATCAATTTTTTTATTTTCAGATGATTCATTTAATTCATCTTTTAATATTTTATCAACATTACTTTCTTCAATATTAGATAAATCATTTAATTCATTAGTCAATACTTTATCAACATTATTCTTAACAACATTAACACCATTTTGTTCATCAACTGCAATACTTTCAATAATATCTTCACCTATTTTATTAAATTCTGTGTTTGACATACTATTAAGTTCCTCTCCTATATTATTTCTTATATTATTTCTATGCTTATCAGCCAAAATTTTATTTGAATTACTTTCTTTGTTACCATTAATTTCAATATCATTGATTTCGCCCTTAGCTACTGTTTCAAAAACAATTATTTGATTACCAGTTAATTCATTTTTAATATTATTATCATTAGCATTAAGATTATTATTAGTATCTGATATTTCATTATCTTTTTCAAATTTTTCACTATTTTCTTTTTTATCATCATCGTCAATAATATCATTTATAAAAGTATTTGATGTAGGAGTAGAATTTTTAAATATTTGTTGGTTAGGAATAGGAGAAATAGAATTATTCAATGCTGCTAATTCATCAAAAAGACTTTTCTGACCATTATTAGAATGAATATGACTTGGTGACATATCATTTATCATCAATTGACTATTATTATTAGCATTAATAAATGAAGAATTCGAAAATTGAACAGGTGATAAAATACTTGAATTACCAAAATTAAATGGATTAAGTTCAATATTATTAAGATAGTCTCCTGGATGTCCTAAATCTATTGAATCCATTATTTCTTGTTCCAAATTCGAAGGTAAAAATTGATTATGATTAATATTTTCACCTTTTTCATCATCATTTTCATCAATAAATATACTACTATTAGGTATATAATAATTATTATCACTTGTATTATCCAAAATAATTTGATTATTTTGTTCTTTTTCTTCTTCTAATTCCTCAACCATGTCTTGAGTTTGTATTAACAGTTCGCTTAAATCCTGTTTTTCCTTTTCTAACCAATCTTTTTCTTGAAGAAGGACGCTAATACGTTCTTTTAAAGTTTCATTTTCTTGATGGGATTCTGCCAATGAAGTTGAAAGAGTCTCAATTTGATTAGAGAAATCTTTTAATTTATTTTTTTGCATTAAACTATAATAATTTAAACTATTTGATTTGTTAATAATGTCTGGTAAGTAATATGACTTATTCTTATGTTCACCTATATTTTCATTATCATCTGAATTTGTACCTAGTACTCTATCTAGATCACTATCAGGATGTAACTTACTTTCATTTTTTAAATTTTTCAATGTACTTTCAAATTCTAATCTTAAAGTATTATTATCTTCTTCTAATTTTTCAATTTTTTTATTGCCACTTTCCCATTTCTTTTTATAAAATTGAATATTTTTTAATTTTGCATCAATTTCCATATCCTTATCATATCTCATTTGTTCAAAATCAAATCTTAAATTTTCTAATTGTTCCTGATATTTATGATTTTCTTTATTTTTCTGTTCTAATTCAGTACGTAATTTAGTAATATTTTCTTCAGTACGATTAAAATTTTCATTACATTCATATAATTTGCATTCAAGTTCCCAAATCTTTTTTTCATAATTGACTTTTTTTTCAATAAACAAAAAATTTAATAATTAGAAACATCAAAATTAAATATATATAATTATTAATTAAAAATAAATAAATATAATAATAATAATAATAATAATAATAATAATAATAATAATAATAATAATAATAATAATAATTTTTATTATTATTATTATTATTATTATTATTATTATTATTATTATTATTATTATTATTATTATTATTATTATTATTATTATTATTATTATTATTATTATTATTATTATTATTATTATTATTATTATTACTATTATTATTATTATTATTACTATTATTATTATTATTCTAAAATTATTTTTTTTTTTTAAATGTAAATAATTATTTTACCTTTAATATTTGTTTGCTTATCTAGTTGTTTGGTTAATGTTTCTTTTTCTAATTCATATTCTGAAATTAAATCTTGAAGTTCAAGACGCTTAGATTCCAAATAAAATACACGTTGTTGTAACTGACGAGTATGATTTAATAAAGTACTTTGAATTTCATTTTGAATTTTTTGCTTTTTATTAGAAGGAGGCATTCTAGTTCTTGGCATTGAATGAGGTATAATTTGGCCAGGTTTATCTTTCTTAAAATCAATAGAATATTTTGCTACACGACGAATTGGTAATTTATTATTGGATAATTCTTCATCTTCTTTAATAGTTTCTAAACTGGAATGACCACGAAATTTTTTTTTGTTACCATATCTTTTTTCACTGGTATTACGACGTCTGTTTTTTTGATTTTTTAATTTTAAATTATTTTCTTTTCCATCATTTATTGAAATTAATGGTGGTCTTTTATCAAGAATTTTTTCTAATAATAAACTTGAAGTTTCTTTTTTATTTTCAGAATCTTGATTTTCGTCTTTATAAGTATTCTTTTTATCTTTATTATTAAGATTGACATTGTTTTCAGTTTTTTCCTTTATTTGACTCTCTTTTTTAGATTCTTTATTATTTTTATTATTTTTTACATCAATATTATCATTATTATTAATATCAGCACTTGATTCGATTGTTGAAAGAGAAACAGAAGGTCTCGATGATACAGTTGATATACTACTTTTAGACATTTTTTCATTATTTTTATCTTTATCTTCAGATGACATTGACGCTGATATTAATGATAAAGTTAAAGGACGAGGAGATTCTTTTAGTGCAAAGTTTGATGGTTCTTTATTTGATTTTTTAAAATGTGTTGTTGTTTTTATCCTTGAAATGGATAATTCATTGCTTATCAAATTATCATTAGTTTCATCTGTGTTAATATCATCTTTTTCACTGCTAGAACAAGAATAAATACTAGAGGAAGCAGATGATGAATAATTATTTATATCGTCATTCAAATCATATTCTTGATCATCTAATGGTGAAATATTATTTAAATATTCATTACCTTGTTCCAATAAAGCATTGATAATAAAATTAATTTTTCTATCTCTTTCTGTTTCTTCAATATTATTCATATTGTCAACTTTATTGCTGTTAATAATAATATTATTGTTATTGCTATTATTATTATTATTATTATTGATGATGTTATTGTTGTTGTTGTTGTTATTATTATTATTATTATTGTTATTGTTATTGTTATTGTTATTGTTATTATTATTATTATCATCATCATTATTATTATTATTATTATTATTATTATTATTATTTAATTTATTATTCAATTCTTCATTAGTATCTTTTTTTAATTTACGCTGAAGATTATGTTGACTTCTATAACTATTTCTACTGCGATTCTTTTTTGCACGATTTTGATTACGACGAATTGCTTCATTAAAGACTGTATTTAATTCTTCCATAGGTAAGATATAATCATCTATTATAATGCTATCTTCTAAAGTTTCACCTAAAGTAACACTATGGCTATCACTATTATCATTCATTAATTTTTTTTTAGAATGACGATCAAATCCTGCAATACTATGTGCTCTTCTGTTTTGTTGATAGGGTTGATCAAGTCCTAAATACTCAAAATCTTTTTCCAATTGTATGTTTAAATCACTTTCTAAACTATCGGCAATACCTAAACTTGTATCATTGTGACTTGACGTTATAGATGGTGCTTTTTTTTTCGGTACTGAATCAATGAAATTTTTACAAATAGATTCAAACTGTTCAATTTCTTCTTCTATATCACGAATAACCTTTCTATTATTTTCATTTTCATTAGAACTTATTATTCCTTGACTTGCATTTGCTTTTGTTTTTGCAATCTTAATTTTTTTAATTAAATTTTCAACTTTAAAAAATAATTCTATATTCAAAATAAAAAAAAAAAAAAAAAAAAAGTTTTACAATATATAAAATAAAATGATACTTAATAATTATAAATAACAAATGAATTCAAAATATTTAATTTTCTTAATAAAAATATACCTTGCACAACAGCAGTTGCAATGGTCATATGAATATCTTTTTGACTCATAAGTTCCTTTAATAAGTGAACTTCATCAAGTAATTCTCTTTGCTCTTGACTAGAAAGCAAAGAAGACTGGGATTTCGGTAATTTTTCTTGTTCTGAAAAGTCCATATTTAATAATTAAATAAAAAATTATTATATTGTATTCTCACTTTTAAGTACTATTTATTATTCATTATTTATGAGATGAATATCTATAATATTACATTTATATTATTAGAATATATAATATATAATATATATAATATTTGATGTTAAATTAATTGCAAAAAAAAAAAAAAAAAAGAATATTTCAAATTTAAATTTAAATTTATTAATATGTATATTTTTATTAAATATCTTTATTTAAAAATAAATATAATTATATTTATACATATAATTTTAAGTTATTAATAAATAATAAAAAGATAATATTATATAATAGTTATTTTGTATTGTCTAATCAATTTCCAGGTTATATAATAAAAATACTTAAAAATTATGAAGTTAATTATTATTTTTATTTAAAAATTAAAAGTTAAATTTACCTTAATTTATTCTTATTTTATATTTCACACTCTTGATAATATGATGTTTTATTGTTATTAATTTGTTGTGATATTTTATTAAAAGATTACAATACATACAAATTTTAATTTTTTTTAATTTTTCTTAAGTATAAATTATTTACATAATATAAAAATAAAAGAAAGACTATTAAATAATCTTAACCTTCTTTTATTTTTTTATATATATATTCTTTAGATTTTCATAACTATAATCAGATTAATTAATATAATTTTAATCCAGTTTTAACTCAATATAATAAAAATACATTTTTGAAGTAAAAAAATAAAAAAATCTTTTAATTACTATATCTTTTGATATTTATAATTGATTTTAATTAATAATTTATTAAATCCATATATTAAATTTTATGTGTAATATATTTTCAAAAAAATTTTTTACTTCTTTATAATGTCATCGTTTATATATTATATATTGTTAAATTATATATTAATAATAAAATCACAAATAATAAAGTTCATGCATATATTCATGTATATCGTTTTTTAATTTTATTCAGTAAAATTTCTTTTTTAATTTTATTTTCATAGTTAACTTTATTATAGGTTAACTCTTTATAAAAATTTCGTTATAATAATTGTTTTTAAAAAAACAAAGTCTTATCATTTATTTATTTATTTATTTATTTATTTATTTATTTATTTATTTATTTATTTATTTATTTATTTATTTATTTATTTATTTATTTATTTATTTATTTATTTATTTATTTATTTATTTATTTATTTTAATTTGAAATTGAAAATTATTTATTAATTTATATATTAATAAAATATATTAATTATATATTCCTTATATTATAAGGAATATAAGAAAAATTTAATTTCAATTTCTTTTCTTTATTATACAGTATTAAAATTAATTAAAATATATTTGGAATACATTTCAATATATTATCATATATACTATAATTAATTATTTATTTAATAAATATAAAATTAATTATGATATTGAAGATATTGGAAGTTTTTATTTTATTAATTTAATATATTAATAATTATATAATTTTTTTAATAATTTCAAATTTCATTATTTAAAATAATGAATTTTAAATTTCTAAACTTTATTTATTGAGTTTTATTTTTAATTTTTCATTAAAGAAGAAATAGTGTAACGTTTTTCTTAACATTTAAAAAAATTTTTTTTTTTCTTTTGATATAAAGTTAAGAATAATTAAATAAATATTTGGTAAACAGTTCATTTATACTATTTTTAAAAGAATATTATAAATAAATAATAAATAAATAATAAATAAATAATAAATAAATAATAAATAAATAATAAATAAATAAAAAATAATTTTTTTAAAAAATACGAAAAAAATTTTATTTATAGCTATATAAATAATATTTATTTTAAAAAAAAAAAAAGTAAAGTTTTTATTTATAATTAAAATATATAATTTTTGAAAAAAGTAAATAGAATATTATAATAATATTTAATCATATAAATAATATATAATTAGAAGTAGAACATTCATTAAATACAATTAAAGATCTTTGAATTTATATTTAATAAAAAAATTGGGGAAAATTGTTCATGCATAGATAACATGTTGTTAATTTCAAATATATTAATGTTAATTGAAATAATAATAAAGAATATTCATTCTATACATAAAATGCTAATTATTTTTCATGTAATAATGAGGTATTTTTTTTATTAATACATTTATATATATCTAATACTACACCAATAAAATAATTTTTAAATATAATTAAATTATTTAAGTTTAATTAAATTGCATTTCGTTTATTTCATATAAATCCTGAAGTTTTATTATGATTGTATTTATATTGATATAATACATAAAAAGTTATTTAATATATATTTATGAAAACTTAGATTATTCATTTAATTATTTATTTATTTATTTATTTATTTATTTATTTATTTATTTATTTATTATTTCTTATAATGGAATTCGATTATATTATTTATTTATTCTCATATTAAAAGAATAAAGATTTTATTTCATGTATGATGAATAACAATAATCGTAATGGAAATAATAGATTTAATAATACAAATTAGCACACTATATATATAATGTAATAGCAGGTAAAGTTAATTCTAGAAATTCTAATAATAGATTTAACTATGATCGAAATTTCATAAATTTAACAAATATTTAGCATAAGAACGACATGGTTGATAGGTTAATTAATTCACTTAATAATAATAATCTAATATCTAAATCTTTTCTTTTAGTTAAGTTAGTAACTAAAAGGGATACCAGAGATTTTGATGGAAATACATCTTTATATATAGACATGCAAAATGGTCATTATGATATAATTAATTTATTAAGAGATAAAATTGTGGATATTAGAAATAGATGTAAAGATGGAACTTCTATTTTATATAGCATCTCAATGTGGTCATTTATAAATAATTAGGTTTCCGTCAAATAAAGTTAAAATAAAAAATGAAAAAAAAAAAGACAATATATTAACGAACAACTGATGATGAAGTTCACTTTATTAATAGCTGCTTATAATGGTCATTACGATGTAGTTAAATGTTTAGTAGAGAATAGAACATATAATACCAAACAAAATTAAATGGAGCTACTCCTTTTTATTTGCCTCATGTAAAGGGCATTTTTCTAAAGCAGAATACTTATTATAAAATATAGTAGGTATTAATTCACGTGGTAACGAAGGTTCTACTTCGTTATTTGGGGCTGTAATGTTTGGGCATTATAACATAGCTAAAATGTTGAAAAAAAAGGTATTAATATTAATATATAGAATTTTAAAGGGAATACTCCA
>JACVTC010000020.1:1132500-1145000 GCA_016946835.1 Neocallimastix lanati (nom. inval.) | reverse complement strand
TTAATGTATTTTATATATATAACTATTAATTATTTTTAATTATTTACAATATCCAAAAAATGTAATTATGTATTAACAATTATAAAAGATCTTGGTGGTAGTAGCAAATATTCAAATGTGAACTTTGAAGACTGAAGTAGAGAAAGGTTCCATGTGAACAGCAGTTAGACATGGGTAAGTTAAGTTAATCCATGTATTTTAATTTAGGAAACTATCATAAATTTATTAAAATAGGGTTATAGACAAAGATTCTTATAATTTCTAATTTCTTTTAAATCACAAAATGTTTTGATATTTAATATGCAATAAAAAAAAAAAAGGCATACAACAAATAAAGCAAAAACAAAACAATATATATATTTGTTAAAAAAAAAAAAAAAAAAGGCATACAACAAATAAAGCAAAAACAAAACAATATATATATTTGCTAAAAAAAAAAAAAAAAAAAAAAAAAAAAAAAAAAAAAAAAAAAAAAAAAAAATTATATATATGTAAATTAAAATTAA
The DNA here is from genome assembly GCA_016946835.1 of Neocallimastix lanati (nom. inval.). Lineage (NCBI taxonomy): Eukaryota > Fungi > Neocallimastigomycota > Neocallimastigomycetes > Neocallimastigales > Neocallimastigaceae > Neocallimastix > Neocallimastix lanati (nom. inval.). The sequence continues at coordinate 1,144,494 of JACVTC010000020.1, read as the reverse complement.
ATAAATAATTATTTAATTATTTATTGTTATTTTTATATTTGTTATGGTTCTATCTTTATTTTCTATTTTAATTCTATAATATTATATTACAATTTATTAGTTTTTATTGAATAAAATGCTAATGAAATAAATTTAATATACTTATTATTATTGCTAATAATACTTCTGTTATTAATAGCATTATTACTAATAATGATATCATTAAATTTTTAATTTTTGCATCTATTATACATTATTTTATTATTATTATTATTATTATTATTTTTTTTTTTTTTTTTTTTTTTTTTTTTTTTTTATTTATTTGTTTATTTAATACGTATTTCATTTTGAAAAATTTAAAAATGAAAAAATAAAATAAATAAATATTAAACTAAAGATCGATTATTTCCTGAAAGTGCCCCATAAATTCCTGAAACTATTGCTACTAATAATAAAGCGGTGTAAATTATAGGAATACACCTTTCAATAATCTTATTATTTTTCTTCTTTTTATTTCTTGAATTATTTAACATTATTTCATTATCAATTTCTTCATCATTATCTACTAAACTTTTATAAAAATTGGAACTAAATAATTGTTTAAATCTTTCATTTATACTTAAACTTCTTGTCCATCTTTTCTTAATTATTGTTAACATATTTGAAATAATTGTTATCATTGCAAAGAAAGCGTGATAACCATCTAAATTAAAAGAAGGAACCATATTTAAAATGGATAGTGCAGCTGACAATGAAATAATATATCTTTTATTTTAGTATTATATTTATAAATATAAAAAAAATTAATATATATATAATTATATATAATATCATTTAATTTAAATGTTTATATTAAAGTCTTAATAATATTTAAAAAAAAAAATTATTGTGCTATTTAAAAAATTATATATATACTTCAAAGAATTTTCAATCATATAAGGTATAAAGAAAGGTAAAAATCTAAATTTAGGGAAATAATTTCCTATTTTAACTATATAAAAAGTTAAATAATATAAATAGATATATAATAAATCATTATTATTTATTTATTTATTATTTTATTATTAAATATTATAAAAATCTTTTTTTTTTTTTTTACCTGAATCCCAAACCTCACGAGGATCACTTAAAAATATAATTTCACGATAGTGTGGATAGTGATCTCTTGGATAATCATTAACTTGAAATTTTATAACTCTCATAAATGGATTAGGTATATATGGTGTCATACAATAGGTATTAAGATTAGTATCATAAGAATGGATATTTTTTAAGTACTCTTCTTCATCTTCATTTAAATATTCATTTTCTTGAGCATTTGTTGGTTCCTGTCTTTTATTTAATTTTAATAAATTGGACGAATTGAAATTTACATCTAATATTGAATTAGTATTTAAAAATCCTGAATGATAACGTTTCTGTTTAATCCCATCTGAACTATTACAGTCAGAATCAACATAACATTTCTGAGAATTTTTTATAATATTTATAAAATTTGTACATTTTGAAGATAGCGGTGGTACAGGTATATAGTGTCCTTTTCTTTCGACATTAAATGTTTTTTCATTCATATACACTTCATATAAATCTAATAACGATTCGTGATGTTCAAAGCATTGAAGATTTGATGAAGTTAATGGTTTTTCTAATGAAACATTGCAACATGAACTATCATTATCTTATTATTATTATTATTATTATTATTATTATTATTATTATTATTATTATTATTATTATTATTATTATTATTATTATTATTATTATTATTATTATTATTATTATTATTATTATTATTATTATTATTATTATTATTATTATTATTATTATTATTATTATTATTATTATTATTATTATTATTATTATTATTATTATTATTATTATTATTATTATTATTATTATTATTATTATTATTATTATTATTATTATTATTATTATTATTATTATTATTAGTTGTTGTTGTTTATTTTATAGTAAAGCAAAATGAAATAAAATAATTTTAAATAATAAATTAAATATTAAATTAAATATTAAAATATATTTTTCTATTAATAATAATATATTTATGTGTCATACCTTTGAATAATTGCTTTGAAACACAATAACCTGCATGATTTATTGGATTTTCAATTAAACTTTGTTTTAATATAATTTCAAATCCATCTTTTCCATAGGGTATTGGTTTATCATTAATTGTATGAATAACACTTCCTTTATTAACATATCCATATAGAGGAGAATTCTTTATTATAAATTAAAATTAAATAACAACATAAGATTTATTATTATTGTTATTAAAGTAAAATAAATAAATAATATATATATATATAATATATACCTTATTAACATCTAAAACATAATACTCATTTCTTTGACTATAACCCAAGAATAGCCAATAGGGCATTGTGATCAAACATATATAACAAATAATACATAACCATAAATTATGCCAAACACCTGCACAAAATATTCTTAATTGATGAAATGGTTTAAGTAAACTTAATAAATGATCATCCATATTAACAAATGCTCCAGGGAATATTAAATATAAAAATGAACCTGTTGAATAAATTGAAACATTCTCTCTATAATTAAATATACAGTATTTATTTATTAATTATCTTAATATGCATATTTTTTTTTTTTTTAATAATATATTAATTAAAAGTTAATCATTATTATTATTATTATTTATTCCATACATTAATGCTGCTATTGCATGTCCAAATTCATGAATAACGCCTGATAAAAAGGCTGCTAAAATGTAATATCCAATATGCCATAATGGTAAATTTATGCCAGGTATCTTGAATGTTTATATCAAATTGGTTTATATATTAATAATAGCATTTTTTTTTTTTTTTTTTTTTTTTTTTTTGGAATAAAAAAAAATTATTTATGTTATAATATGAAATAAATTAAAAAGAATTATAATTTAATCAATTTTTCTAAATTTTACAATTATCTTAGAATAAAATAATAATATTATTATCTTTTTTTTCCTCTTTTCTTTTTCTTTATTATTTAATATAATACTTACAACAGATACTAAAAATTGATTATATTTTTTTGCCGTATGTTCAGCAAAACTTTCTTCAAATTCATAATTTTCATTCCAATTACCATATACCAAACTCTTAATATAGTTGTCATATGAAATTGATTCAGTTTTATTAATAACTACTGATTTTCCTGAGAACGTTTTTAAAATAATTAAATTATTAACATATGAAACATCATTTTCATTTTTTGTATATTGAAAAGTATTATTTTGGTATGAAATTGTATTATTGAATTCTTTAATAAAATTAGAATTTCCTACTTTAGAGAGTCCATCATTGACACTGACCATAGGATTGATATTAATATTTATATTATTATTACTGCAATTGAAACTATTTATTAAAGTATAAAAGGATATTGTAAAACTAAATAAAAGGACAATTGTACTTAAAATTATTGCTGTCAAACCAAAAAATACACCCAATGAAAACCATATTTGCCAAAATTTCTTTCCTTTTTGACTAATTGTTAACAACACATTATTTAATGATTTTGTTTGATAAACAATTTGTCCAAATTTTATAATTGTTCTAGAATTTACATTTGGAGGTAACACTGAATTATTAATAAAATAGGATGAAGAATTGGTATCCTAAAATTTTAAAAATAATTATATTGTAATTAATGAAATTTCACTCTCTTTTTTTTTTTTTTTTATCAAAAATGAAATACATATATATATTATAAATTAGACAATATCATAATATATAACTATAATCTTTTGATTTTTTTTTTTTCTATACACATATTTAGTACACATTATTGAAATCTAAAATATCTAATTAACCCTATTTTTTCCAATAGTACATACATTTGTAGATTTCCTCTTTCCTAGACGAGTTACAATAATCCAAAATACAATAAGAGCAACAATAAAAATAAAAAAGGCCATATTTAAATTTTTATATTACTATTACTATTGTTAATGTTACTGTTTTTTATTATTCAAATATTAATTTTTTTTCTTTTTTTTTTTTTTTTTTTATAAAATTGCAAAAAACGAGATATTATATTTTTTATTTAATATTTCTTTTCGTAGAAACTTCTTATAAAAAAAATTTTTTATATTATTTAAGAAATAAAAGTAACTAATTTTAATATATATATATATACTTTATAATTTATCTAAGAAAAAATAATATTTTAAAATCAATATTTATTTTTTTTTCTCTCTTTTCTTTTCCTTTCTTTTTTACGCTCTTGTCTTTTTTTTTTTTTTTTTTTTTTTTTTTCAATATTACAATAATATTAATATTTTGATTATAGTTTCGAATTATGGAATAGTGAATAGTGATTGTTATAAAATGAAATGATTTTCTGATATAATTTTCAAATATGGGGCAAAATTTCTTATTACATTATTTATAACATATTATTATTTTATAAATTTTTAAATACATTTATTCCTTTTAATATTATCTTTTCATTACTGACAATATAATATTTTCTTATTTTTTTTATTATATGATTCCTTCAAAATAATATTAGTATAATTTTTTTTATTTATTTTTTAAATATTAAAATATTTAAAATCAAGATGTCATGTGCTTTATTATATTTATCATATTAATATGTATTATCTACATATATTAAAAGAATTAAAAATATAAAATTTATTAATTTATAAGTACATCAATTAATATTGTTTTTGAATAAAATACCTATCTAAATTTCGGTTATACAAAATATTTATTATTTGATATATTTTAAAAAAGGATAAAGAAGTAACAATATTTAAAAGAATACACAATATATAATAAATGTCTTCTTCTTCTGCAACTTTAAATGCTCAAGAATTACCTTGGTAATTGAATATAATCTTTTTAGATATAAATTTAAAATGGATAACCAATTTTTAAATCAATTATTTTAATAATAATTAAAAAACATAGCCAAATAATTATTTTATTGACAATAATTTAAAATATGATATGAATAAATCAAAATAACATGCTCATTTATATTTAATTGTCATATTAAGATTTTTGTTTATAAAGAATTTCATTTTAATATTGTTATTTCATTTTAATTGTAATAATTGTTAAACTAATTAAGTATAAGTTCAACATTTAGAAGTACAAAATTAATAATAAAAGAAAATATAAAAATAAAAAATTATTGAATTCTAAAATATAAATTTAAATATTTTTTATAATAAATAATTTTTCAATTATAAATAAATAAATTGTTAATATTAATAATTTCTCCCTTTTTATTTTTATTTTTATCATTATTATTATTATTACTATTATTGTTTAATTAATATGATATTTGGAATTTTTAAATTGAAACTTCAATAATCATTTTTAATTTTAAAAATATAATTGAATAAAATATAAAATATATTTAATAAAACCATAATTTAAAAAAAGGGTTGAAAAACATAGACCTATATTAATTAAGGATATTACTGGAAATGAAGAAACTGTATCAAGACTTCAAGTAATAGCACAAGATGGAAATATGCCAAATCTCATTATTGCTGTAAATATTTAAACATCTTAATTATTAAAATAATAAAAATAAAAATAAAAATAAAACAATAAAAAGAGAAAGAAATAATAAAAAGAATAAAATATAAAAAAAAAAATAATAATAAAAATAAAAATAAAAATATTGATATATGCATATATAATTAAATAAGATTAAATTTTAAATTGAAATTTAAATTTCTAATTTGAAATCATTTATAATAAAAATTACTTCATAATCAATAAATAAAATATTTTTATTAATAAAAGGGACCACCCGGTATAGGTAAGACAACTAGTATTTTATGTCTTGCCCATGAACTTTTAGGTGATTCAGCTAAGGATGCTGTATTAGAGCTCAATGCTTCTGATGATCGGTAAATTTAAATTTTATGTATATACTAAATTATCAATATTTTATGTTTTTTTTTTTTTTTTTTTTTTTTTTTTTTTTTTTTTTTTTTTTAATATTTACTTATATATATTTATTTATATTATTATTATTATTATTATTATTATTATTATTACCATTATTTATTATTATATATATATATATAAAATTAAAATTTATAAAATTAATAGTGGTATTGATGTTGTAAGAAATAGAATAAAAATGTTTGCACAAACAAAAATTACATTACCTGCTGGTAGACACAAAATTATTATTTTAGATGAAGCTGATAGGTATTGATTAAAATATAGTATAATAAAGAAAAAAAGTAGAATTATATAAAAAAATATAAAAAAAAAAAAATAAAATAAACTAAAGTAAATTATGATATTAATTTTAAATATTTTAAATAAAGTATGACAGCTGGTGCGCAACAAGCTTTAAGAAGAACAATGGAATTATATTCAAATACAACAAGATTTGCTTTAGCATGTAATATATCTAATAAAATTATTGAACCAATTCAAAGTCGTTGTGCTATTTTACGTTATAATAAATTAGATGATAAACAAATTCTTAAGCGTTTATTAGAAATTTGTGAAATTGAAAATGTACTCTATTCATTCATAAATACTAGGCATAAAAATTCATACGTTAAATCTTATTTATTATAAAATATATAATATTAAGCATCTAAGCATCTTTTTTTTTTTTTTTTTTTTTTTTTCCACATAATATTTTTATAATTAACAAAAGGTTAAATATAACGCAGAAGGATTAGAAGCTATTATTTTTACATCAGAAGGTGATATGAGACAAGCTATTAATAATTTGCAATCAACGTGGTCTGGTTTTCAATTTGTGAATGCTGAAAATGTATTTAAGATTTGTGATCAACCCAATCCAGTTATTGTTCAAAAAGTTATTGAACATATTTTAAAAAATGACGTTGATTATGCTATGGATGGTATAACAGTTCTTTTTGATCAAGGTTACAGTCCAATGGATATTATTGGTACATTATTCAAGGTTATAAAGTATTCAAGTGGTATACCTGAATATTTAAAATTAGAATTTATTAAGGTATGAAATAAACTTTTTTATTAAAAAAAAAATATAAAAAAATAAAAAAAAAAAATAAATTGATATTAAAAGAATTTAATGACAAGAACTAACTTTTTTTCCAATCTTCAAATTTTCTATATATCATAATTTAAAAAAAAAAAAAAAAAAAAAAAAAAAAAAAAAACTATTTAGGAAATTGGTATAACACATGTTAAAGTTTTAGAAGGATGTCAGTCTTTATTACAACTTCAAGGATTAATAGCTAGACTTTGTAAATTAATATTCCCACAAGAAAAATTTAAAAATATAATATAAAAACATATTAATAATATACTCATTTCATTGTAGTATTGCTATATAATAAATTTTAAATTTATGATAAAAAGTTCATATATCAATTTTAATTATTAATTTATCATATTTAAACTATATTTAATGTTATAAAAATAAAAAATAAAAAATTCTTCTAAAATATTGTATAATAAAAAAATTTTTTCTTTAATAAAAATCTATCATTTAATATTTTAATAACCTTTCTCCTTCATATATAAATATGTATTTAACTTATGTTTATTGTGTTTTATTATATATATTCTTATTATTATTATTATCTTAATTATTATCATCATTATTAATATTATTAGTATTAGTATTATTATTAGTATCATTATATAAAATGTATATTTTTTATTATTTTCTTTCCATTAAATATAATATATAATAATATTATATATAAATATTTTACTTTGAATAATTAAGAATATAATTTATTATTTAAAATTATACTTTTAATATTAATAGATAATAAATGATAAATGATATTTTAATTAAAAATTATATCCACCAAATTTAATTAAAATATGTTTGAATAATATGCGCCACAAAACTATATATTTATATAAAAATTCTAATTGCTTTATTAATAATGATCATTTATAAATCAAGATAGAAATAATTAAACAATTAATAGAAACTAAATCTAAAATTTTTTGAAGTACAATTATTGAACTTAATAAGGTAAATAATAAATAATATAGTACTACAAATTTTGAAGAATTGAATGCAAAAATATAAAATAAAATTTTAGAAATAAATAGCAATAAATAATGTAAATTTCAGAAAATTAAAGAATTAAAGGAAAATATTACAAAAAAAATGTATATACATATAAAGATAGAGAAAAAATAAATATAAATATTAATAAACCTTTTAATAGTTGTTTTTTTACCAAAAAATGTTACAACAAAGAATAATTGTTTACTGTTTTTTTTTTTTTTTTTTTTTATTATTATATTGTAGAAGACAGTTAATTTACACATAATCTTAGTTAATATAATGTTTAAAAAATATTCATTCATCATGTTTTATAATATAATATAATCTAACCTTTTATTTTTTATTTATTCATTCATTATAATTATTGTGATTTGGAATATTTATTTTATAAACTACAAAAAATGTCATAGTTAAATTATTCATTATATAATATACTACAAAATTGTATCACAATAATATATTTCAATATATTTCAATATATTTAATCCAAATGAATATTATCTATTTTAATAATTATATAATATATTATAATTTATTCTTTTTAATATATTATTATAGATCATCCATATAATATATTAGATATTATTACTCAAAATAGAAATAGTTAATTTTAAAGAATTTTATTTTTATATTAATAATAAATTAGTATTTAAAATTTAATATAAAAAGTAATTTATGATAATTAGATTATATATATATAAAAGAATATAAATGAATAATATAAATAAATAATATTAATAAATATAAATATATATAAATATATTATGATAAATAAATCCATAGTAAATAAATAAAAGATAAATATAGTATTGTATTATTTTGATATGAACATAAATTATAAAAATTATATAATATTACAAATTATAGACCTAATAATCATTTTACTAAATTGTAATTAAAACTATTTTATTAGTACTATTCCTTCAATAAATATGTTTATGTGTTAAGATATACAATTTCATCATATATGTATAAAAAGAAATTATTTCATATTATTTTATTCATTTAATTAATCTTATCTTATTATAACCCAATTTATTTATACTAAATAATAGTATTATTAATAGATGAATTAATAATATTTGAAAAACAAAAATAACATTAATAATAAAAAAAGTTTGAATAGAGTTTAAATATTATTTGTTTTACATGCTTTAATTTTTTTTATATTTTTACTTTAAATTTTCTTACAAAAATGATGTTTCAAATTGGAGTACCCCTTGCGGTTAATTTATTATAGGAGTAATTTTATTATTAATAAACCTGGATATATGTTTTTTTTGAAGTATAATAATATATTTTGAAGTAGATAAATGCTATTAATAATTATTTATTAAATATTGGTAAAGCTATTATTTAAATTGTAAAGAAAAAAAGACTCATATTTTTATATAATTAATAATAATAATAAAAAAGAAATAAGAAAAGTTATTACATCTATTTTTTTATACATTTATATATTAAAATTATTGTATGTAATATGATATATAATTTTTATTCCTTTATAAATATTAAAATATATCTATCTATATATTTTATTATTTAGTAATAAAAAATTATATTTAATTTATATAATATTAATTTATTGATAAAAAATTGAATTATATATAAATTTAATATCAAGTAATTAATATAATTATATTAATTATAGTATTAATTTTATATAATAAATATTGAATAGTTGACTTTATTTAATTTTATTTTTTTTTTCTAAACTTCTCTATTTATTTATTTATTTACATTCAATCATTAAAAATTAACATTATTTACAAAAAACAAAAATTCAATATAATATATTTAATGCAATAGAATTTTCGCATTATTTAATCATTTTATATAATATATCTAAAATTTCTATAATATATATTATATTAATCTTATAAAAGTAAATTTCATTATATTTTGGATTTTTATCAATTGTTAATTCATTATATAAAGTTATTATATATATTATTAATCCTTTTTTTTTTTTTTTTTTTTTTTAATTATTTTTTTTTTCAACTTATTTCATTTATTTTTTTTAAAAAAAAAAAAAAAAAAAAAAAATTAAAAAACAAAAAAAAATTGAAACTTTCGTATTTAAATTTATAATAGTAATAAATATAGAAATTACAATATAAACAATAATCAATTGTAAAAGATATTTTAATATATAAATAGTATTAATGAGTCATTAAATATTACTCATTACCAATTATATAATTCTTTTAGATATAAGTTAATAAAAACAATATACCAAAAGTAAAGAAAAATTATTATTTGAATTTTTATATAAATAATTTACATTTTATTATTGAAAAACATATCTATTGTTATACTAAATAATAAAAATTTCAACATTTATAATTTATTTGGTATATTCACATATTCCTATTCCAAATAATATCGTAAGTATAATTGTTTTTAATATAACAAAAATCTTATATATATATTTTTTTAAATTATTTTTATTGTTTATATTTTTTTTTTTTATCTTTTACATTGAGCTATTTAATATTAATTTAATAAAAATAAATTGAAATTTCCAAATAAAATTTTTAATAACATTTATTAATATAAATAATTAATAATAATATTATTATTATAATATTTTATAATTTATAATATAAACAGACCATTAAAACTATCGACTCATTTTAAATTTTAACATATATTTAGTTAATAGATTTATTATTTAAATTATATTCATAAATAAGCATTTTTATTTAAAGAAAAAAATAATTAATAAAAAAAATAAAAAATAAAAATAAAAATAAAAATGGAATTCTCGAAAGAAAGAGGCTCGACTCCTTCATTACGTCGAGTAGGTTCTCGAATGTTAGAAGAAGTTATACATATTCAAGAAGAAGATAAGGGAAAAACAACAATTCCATTAAAAAGTCCAACTGCAGATAGTGAAAATTCATATATTTTTGAAGATGAAATTTTAGAAGATCCTATTCTTTTGAATAGACAGAAACGTGAGAAAATGTTTAAATTATTTACTTGGGCTGCTTCAAATGGAGATTTTGATAAATTAAAAGAACTTTTAGAAAATGAAGAAAAGAGAAAATGGATAGATATTAATGGTAAAGATGAAAGTGGTAATACAGCTTTAATTTACACAGCTTGCTTTGCACATGCAAAATGTGCATATTTATTAATACAACATGGAGCAGATGTAAATATTGCTGATAAATGTAAGTCATAATTATACAGTTTTAAATAATAATTAATGATAATATATTTTTTATTTATTTTATTTTATTATTTATTCTTAAAATTAATAATTTTATATATTTATAATAAAATAAATAGATATAATACTAATTTTATATGTTAATTTTTAATTATATATATTTGTTTATTTAATTTAGTCGGTTGGACTGCATTGGTTTGGGCATCTAATAATCATCATGATGAATTAGTAAGAATTATGTTAGCTGGTGGTGCTGATCCTGAATTAAAACTTTCTACAGGAAAAACTGTTAAAGACTATGCCATGCATTTACCTGATAATGAAAAATTATTAAAAATTTTATCTAATCCACCTACTCCATTTAATCCAGAATATACATTTGATAATGGTGAACCTCTATTCGAATATGATCCATTATTTAATTATAAACTTTCAAACTTGGCATTAAATGAAGTTGAAGCTTATACTGAGGAAGAAATTAGTGTAATTTTTTTTTTTTTTTTTTTAATATTTTTTTTTTCTATTTTTATTTATTTATTACTTTATTTTGAATCTATTACGTACTATTTACAAGTTTTACTATTCAAATGATAAACTATATTAAAATAATTTAATTGTTATTCAATACTTAAAAAAAAAAAAAAAATAGGATGATTTTTTCATGCCATTTTCATGGGATAAATGTGATGGTGATCAGATGTTTGTATTTGATGAAGCTCAATTGGAAACCTTATGTGATTATGTTGTTCTTTGTATTCAACCACAGAAAAAACCAGAAAAAATTTATATACCAG
>JACVTC010000020.1:1080000-1127500 GCA_016946835.1 Neocallimastix lanati (nom. inval.) | reverse complement strand
ATTTATATATACGTAAATAATATATTTAATTTAAATAATATAAAAGTGTAAAATGTTTTTTATTAAATCATGTGTAACAAATAATAATAATTATTGTAAAATTTATTATTAATTACACTTTTTTATCATTTTAAATTTACTATTAAATAGACTTTGTATAATTTTTAATGTTTAGCAAATAATAAAATTTTCCATTTAATCCATAATTGTTTATTTTTGTTTTGGATTTTATAATATATAAATTAACAATATATAGAATTAATATATATATATGGTTCTAATAATATGCATATATTATTTTTTAGTTTTAGAATTTTTATTTTTTTTTTTTATTTATATATATAATTTTGGAGTAGTAAGAATGGTTTTATTAGAAAGCAGTTAAACAAACTTTTAGCCTAAATTTCTATTAAATAATTTACTCTGCTTTGTTTGTTTCGTTATTATTATTATTAGTTTTATTTTTGAAATATATTATACAATCTTTATTATTTTTATTGTTATATCTAAGCTTTTCAATTTTTAATTATTAGTGTTTAAACAATGATTTACTATTATTAATATTAATAATATTTTATTGTTATTTATATTATTAATATTATTAAATATTGATTATAATTATAATATATGTAAAATATAATATTTAAATAAATTATAATTAATATATAAATATAATATAGGAAATAAATAATATTAATAAAACAAACAAAACAAAAAAAAAAAAAAAAGATTAAATTAATAAAATAATAAATTAATGTTTATAATTTTATATAATTTTCGAATTTTTTATTTTTTTACTTCTTTTATTTTTTTTTTTATTTTTATCTCAAATCTTTAAATAACTTTATAATTATGGATTAATTTTAAATTTTTAGTAATTTTAAATTGAAAAATTTATTTTTTATTATTTGAATATTAAAATAAATATTATAAAAGAATTGCTATAATTTTATTATTAAAAATAAATTAAAGTAGAAAAAAAAAACAATCAATTAATAAAAATAAAAATAAGATCAAAGAAAAGAAAAGAAAAAATAAACAAATATTTTATTAAAATACACATATTTTATTTTAGGATTATTAATTGTTTTATTAATTTTCTTATATTAAAAGTAAACTAATAAAAAATTAATAATAAATAAAAAAAAAAATAAAATAAGATAAAAATAAAAATAAATTATAAAGTTAAAGTATATATAATGAAATGTTTTTTTATTCAATTTAAATCAAAATTATTTGATTAAAAAAAAAAAAGCATTTATAATATAATGTATATTATTTTTAATTAATTAACTGGACATTAATTTTTTTTTAGTAATATTTTAAAAAATAACAATTATCATAAATGAAAGTATTACATATTGTTCATTAATTAATCATTGAACTTTGATAGCACTCAATAATTAAAATAGTATATATTAAGTAAGTATATAATAATTTAATTATTTATGCAATACAATTATTACTTCAAAATTAAGAATACATTAATATTGAAAAAATTCAATTTATGTAAATAAATATCAAAATGAAATTCTATCTATATCTATCTAATCCTTATTTATTTTTTATATATTTTTTTAATAATAACATTACATTTATAATTTTATTTTAAAAAATTAAATAATATATTAATCAAATTTTAATTTTTTATTTTGTTTTATTAATATTTTATTTAATATTTTATAATAAATATTTCTCTTTTTTTTTTTTTTTTTTTTTTTTTTTTTTTTTTTTTTTTTTTTTTAAATATATACCATAATATAAAGAAAATCAAAAAATATAAAAGAACTACATATTTATTTTTTTATCTTTATTGAAGTTGAAATTTCATTTAATAAAAATAAATGAAATTCTTTAATAATAATAATAATAATAATAATAATAATAATAATAATAATTAATTTACATTATTTCCTTTTTTTTTTTTTTTTTTTTTTTTTTTTTTTTAAAAAAAAAAAATAAATATATAATAATAAAATATTAAATTATAAACAATATAATTAAAAAGGTAAGTATGAAGAATATTATTTAGAAATTATATTTTAAAAATTTAAAAGTATTAATTTTTATTTTTATTTTTTTTATATAAATAATTTTAAAAATATATTGTTTTAATAATAGTAGTAAAAAAATAATAATAGATAATAAATAATAAAATAACAATAATATAAAACGAATTCATTTATATAAAAGGGTGTATAATATTAACAATAAATAATAATAATAAAAGAAAAATAAAGGATTTAGGAAATAGTTGATAAAATATATATAAATATTTTATTTTAAATAAAATATTGTTCATTAATAAAATTTATTAATATACCCGATAAATCATAATTATTCAATCTTACATATATAAGTATAAGGGAATACAAATTTGTATAATTGAATTTCCTTATATAATAATAATAAATATTGTATATATGTTTTATATTTGTTTCATATTGTTTTAATATAATTTAATTCATTCAATTTGAATTTATATTACTTTTTATTACTTTATAGAAGAAAAAGTAGTATTATAATTTATAACTCTATACTAGAAAAAGAAAGAATAAATAAAATAAAAATTATTTTACAGATTTTATGTTTTATGTATAAAATAATATTATAATAAATATGTCATCAGTAAAAGCCTCAAATATAAGAAAGGATTCTATTAATCAAGTGTCACAAATACCAGTACATCGTTGGAATGTAGACCAAGTTAAAATTTGGTTAACAGAAAATAGATTATCACAATTCATATTAATATTTGAAGGTTTGTTCATAAAAATTTTATATTGGTTAATTTTTAATAATATTGCTGAAAAATCAACAAATTGTTATAAATAGTCATTCATTGTGATAAAGTCTAATTAAAATTACAATTTTTATATTCATTAAAATTACAATTTTTTTATTTATTTATTGAAATAAAATAGAACATCGAGTTGATGGAAAATATTTGCTTCAATTAACTCACTCAATATTAAAGGTATATTGATAAAACTTTAACTAGTTTTTAAATATAATAATTAAATAACTTTTCAATTATCAATAGATGTAATATTAATAATTATTATTGTATAATTTTGTATTAATTAATGATAATGATAATTAAAATGAAATAAAATAAATTATTAAAGGATAAATTTTTAATTAGTTCCTACGATGATAGGACAAAAATTTTATCTGCATTAAATCGTTTATCAAAGGGAATATTTAGTATTGATGAAAAAGCTGAAAAATATATTTTATATAAGGTATATTTAATATCTTAAGTACAATAAATAATTTAGTATTATTAAGTAGAAATTAATAAAGTTTAGAAAGAATAAAAATAAAAAATAAAAAATCACGAGCAATTATTTTTCTCATTATCATATAAATATAATATTAATAGGAAAAGCATTCTTATTCACAGAAATCATTGAATCGAAGACATTCAACAGAAAATAATAAAATTAATGTAAATATTAAATAATAAAATTATGATATTGTATTTAATAATAAATATTTATATTTAACATATTATTACTATTACTATTATTATTATTATTGTAATTGATATAGGTACCGAAATTAAATACAAAATTTAATGTAAGAATAATTAGTTTTATTTTTTAATAATTATAAAATATTTAATAATTTAATATATATATATATCTATAAATTTTTTTTTTTTTTTTTTTTTTAAAAAAAAAAAAATAAAATAGAATTTATCTTTAAACCGAAATATGTCAGATAATTCTTTAAAACCAGTAAATATGAAATATATTTTTTAAAAAAATTTATTTTATTAATTATATAGTATTATAATTAAATTAATTTCTTTTAATAAAATAATAGATGCAATTATCAGGATATACTCTAGGCAATAAAAATGATGATGATGCAATTATTAGAATGTATGTCAATGATATTTATCCTGTAAGTAAATAATATTAATAAAATGAAGAAAAAATAATTTATATTTTAATTTTAATTTATTTTCTTTTTTTTAAATATATTATTATTATTATTATTATTATTATTATTAAAATAACATAATTATAACAGAATAAAATAGATAGAAAGTTCCCAGAACAAGTAAATTTCAAATAAATAAAATAAATTAATAATTAAATTTAAATAACTAAATATTTTAGATATTAATAATTCTGTGTTTTTTTTTTTTTTTTTTTTTTTTTTTTTTTTTTTTTATAAAATACATTTATCTATTATGATTATAGACTTACATAGATAAGGAAGTAAGTATTTAAATATAAAAAGTATAATTTATATTACGAAATCATAAAAATTAAAATAAAAATTTCAATTTTATGAAATAAAAGAAAATTATTCATGTTACAAAATGTCCTTATGGTGTGATGAAAAATTCAAAAGCTGTTATTATTGAAGGAATTTATGATACTAAAAGTTTAATGAAATCTATTCTTAAAGCATTTGATATTAGTGATTCTATTTCTAATTGGGACTTATATGTTACTGAAGAAGGTTCACCATTAACCGAAAATGAAATGTTATGGATTTGTAAACAAAATAATATAAAGTTAAATAATCACTACTTCTTAAAAAGGAAAAAGTCAGACACCGGATATGGTATAAAATCTTTTCTTTAGTTTCCTTCTTCTTATTATTATTGTTATTGTTATTGTTATTATTATTGTTATTATTATTAAAAACTTTAATAAACTTACTTATAGTTAATATTAATATATATATTAATATTTAAAATTATTATTATTGTTAAATTATTAATTTATTAATTTATTAATTTATTTATTTATTTATTTATTATTTTTATTTTTTTAATATTAATAAAGTGTCAATGAAATTGGAAAAAATTTTTGGTGGTAAATATCTAAATCTGTAATAATTAATAAAATAGTATATATATATATATATATTTAATATATTATAATTATTATTTAATTTACTAATTATAATAATTTTGAATGAATATTAGAAAAACCCCCAGAACATTATGTTCATCGTAAACTAAAAAAATATACAAATGAAAGACCACCTTCAGAATTAATTACATCAAATATTAATAAATATTTCTCCGAAGAAAATAATAGAAAGTCATTAAAAATGATTTATGATGAAGATAGTGCAGAAGGAAATATATTATTTCCAGATGATAATCCAGCAATAAAAATAACTGATCATGATAAAATTCGTAATAGTCCTTTAGCTAGTCCTTATCAGAAATTCAATAATATTGATCGTTCAAAAATTTCTGCAAGTGATAATAAATTTACCACTATTGATCGTGTAGGTGTAAGTAGCAATAAATTTGCTACTATTGATCGTGTTGGTGTAAGTAATAATAAATTTGCAACCATTGATCGTGTAGGTGTAAGTAGTAATAAATTTGCTACTATTGATCGTGTTGGTTTAGTTGATAATAAATATGCCACCGTTGATCGTGTGGGTAACAATAAATATACAACAATTGATCGAATAGGAAAAAGTCCAGTAATGGAAAAATATGCAACAATTGATCGTGTGGGTAATAATAAGTTTTCAACCATTGATCGTTTTGGAAAAAGTCCTACAATAGAAAAATATGCTACTATTGATCGTGCCAATTTTAATAAATATTCTAATGAAAAAGAAGTTTCAAGTAGTAAAAATTCATCAAATCGTTACCTCAATAGTAATTATAAATATTATAAGCAGGATTATATACCGAGCAAACATTATCGTGAAGGTAGTAATAGTAGTACTAAAGAATCAAGTAATAAATCAGCAAGGAGTGGTAGTGGCAGTGGAAGTAATAAGTATAGAGAAAGAGATAGGGAAAGAGATAGGGAAAGAGATAGAGAAAGAGAAAGAGAAAGAGAAAAAGAAAGAGAAAGAGAAAGAGATAGAGATAGAGAAAGTGAAAGAGAAAGAGAAAAAGGTAGAGATAGAGATAGAGAAAGAGATAATAGAGATAGAGAAAGAGAAAGAGATAGAGAAAGAGAAAGAGATAGAGAAAGAGAAAAAGATAGAGAAAGAGAAAGAGAAAAAGATAGAGGCAGAGACAGAGAAAGAGATAATAAAGATAGAGATAGAGGGAGAGAAAGAGATAGAGATAGAGAAAGAGAAAGAGATAGAGAAAGACGTAAATATGCTCATAAACGATCAACAGAGAGATACAGAAAAGAATCACCATCATCAGAAAGGAATAGAAAACATCATAGTCGTAATAATAGTAATAATAGTAATAATATTTCATCAGATGAAAAATATAAAATTATTCCCAGAAAAGTTAATTCCAAAAGTCCTGGTTTTCCTTCCTCAAAATCTCATACTAATTCTCCCCTTTCATCATATACTAGAATTGAAACATCTCCAAATAAGAAATCTAATTCTTCTCCATCCCCTGTTAATTCACCAATTGATGATTCTTCACCATTACATTCATCACCAAAGTCAATGACTTCTTCTGATAATCAATCGCCAATATCTCATTCCCCAAAAAGATCTAGAGAAAGAGAAAAGAAAAGTAGCACTAATAATGGTATTTTTTTTTTTTTTTTTTTTTTTTTTGTTATTTTTTGTAACTGTAATTAAGTTTATTATATCTATTTATTTATTAATATATTTACTTATTATAAATTTTTAAATTCTTTTTTTTTTTTTTTTTTTTTTTTTTTTTGTATTATTAATTTATTTATTATATTCTGTATATTTATATATATAATATTTATTTTTTTATTTTATATTATAAATATATTTTTTATTATATTATATTTTATTTTATTTTTTTATTTTTAGCTCCAATTAAGTGGAAAAAGGGTGCTTTAATTGGTTCAGGATCATATGGTGAAGTATACTTAGGTATGAATCAATCTAATGGTGAATTGATGGCAATTAAACAAGTGGAGTTTAAGGATAATGGTAAGGCAGATAAATTCGTTCAATCATTAAAGCAAGAAATTGATATTTTGAAAGATTTACATCATAAAAATATTGTACAATATTATGGTTCACAATCCGATGAAAAATATTTCGATATTTTCTTGGAATATGTACCGGGTGGTTCTATTCTTAGTCTTTTAAATAATTATGGTGCATTTGAAGAATTATTAATTAAAAATTTTATTCGTCAAGTATTAGAAGGTGTAAATTATCTTCATGAAAAGGGTATTGTTCATAGGTATGTTGAATACTTATTAATGATAGAAATATGTAATAATTATATATATATATATATTGAATAAATAAAAAAAAAAAAAAAAAAAAAAAAAAAATAGAAATAAAAAATAAAAAAATAAAAATAATAATAATAATAATAAATATATATATATTTATATATATATATATTTGTAAATTTTTAAAAATATTAATATAAATATAAATTTATATTAATTTTCTTTTTTTCTAAATACATTTTAACAGAGATATTAAAGGTGCTAATATATTAGTAGATAACAAAGGTATTGTTAAAATTTCTGATTTTGGTATTTCTAAAAAAGTTGATGAAAATACAGTCAATATGAAATCAAAAATGAATAATAGAACGTCATTCCAAGGATCTATTTTCTGGTACGTAAATATAAATATATTAAAATAATAATATAATACATTATAAATATTATAAAAATATATTATAAAAAATAATGAAATTCATTTTCAAAGATGAATAAATATTGTTTATTTATAAATTTATAAATTTATATATTAATTTAATTAATTCTTTTATTATTATCATTAAAATTAAAATTAAAAAAAAAAAAAAAAAAATTGAAAAAAAAATTAAATAAAATTATAAATAAATAGGATGGCACCTGAAGTTATTAAACAATTAAATTATACAGGAAAAGCTGATATATGGTCTATAGGTTGTTTAGTAATAGAAATGATTACTGCAAAACATCCATGGGAGCAATTAGACCAAACTGCTGCTATTTTCAAAATTGGTTCTAATAATAAACCACCAATGCCAAAAGGTCTATCAGAAGAATTAAATGATTTCATTACAAGAACCTTTGAATTGTAAATTTTTTATTCCTGTTATTAATTAATTTATTATTATAAATCATATTATTAAATTCATAATAATAATAATAATAATAATAATAATAATAATAATAATAATAATAATAATAATAATAATAATAATAATAATAATAATAATAATAATAATAATAATAATAATAATAATAATAATAATAATAATAATAATAATAATAATAATAATAATAATAATAATAATAATAATAATAATAATAATAATAATAATAATAATAATAATAATAATAATAATAATAATAATAATAATAATAATTTTTATTTTATCATATTAATATGATTTTTAACGTATATTATAAATATTATTATTTTATTAGGGATTGGAATAAGAGACCATCAGCAAAAAAATTATTAACTCATAAATTTATTATGGATGAGGATGATGCAAATTCTATTGATGATAACAATGAAGATTCAAGTTAAAATCCTTTATTAAAACAATAACATTAAATAATAATTTGTTAATTAACTAATAATAATAAAACTAATTTATTAAAATAATTAATAATAATAATAATAATAATTAATAATTAATTAGAAATAATTTATAAATAAAAAAATACTAGTAGTTAATAGTAATACAGTATTAAACAATTAAAAATAAAATAAAATAAAATAAAATAAAATAAAGAAAAAAAAAAAAAAAAAAAAAAAAAAAAAAAATAATAATAATAATAATAATAATAATAATAATAATAATAATATAATATAATATAATATTAATAAATAATTTAATAAGAATTACAAAAGAAACCAAATAATATTAAAAAAAAAAAAAAAAAAAAAAAAAAAAAAAAAAAAAAAAAAAAACATTTTTAATAAATTATTACTAATCCATAATTATAATTAATAATTAACACTAATACATAAAAGTAAATTAATAACACAATGAAAATAAACATTTAATAATAAAAGATAAAAGAATTAAAAAAATACAATAAAAAATAATAATAAAAATAAAAATAATAAAAGTAATAAATAAAAATATAAAATAAAATAATAAAAAAAAAAATAAAAAATAAAATAATAAAATAAAATAAAATAAAAATAATAAAATAAAAATAATAAAATAAAAAAATAGAAAAAATAAAAAAAAAAATTTTTTTTATTGCCCCTTTATATATTATTTATTTATTTATTTATCAATCTATCTGTTTATTTTTTATTTATTTATTTATTAATTTGAATTATCATATATTAATTTTTTATGAAATATTTTATTACTATTAAAAAAAATAAATGACTTTTGGTATTGAAAAATGTGCAACTATGGTTATAAAACCAATGAACTTCCAATCTCCTCCAAACTATAGTGATCAAACCTTCTTTTTAGGAATGAATGCTATTCCTAAAGTTTCTAATTATATTTATCTTGGTATTCCTTTTTCTGATGATCTCTTACTAGAACACATTATATCTCACATGCATTTTAAAGTTAGAAAATCCCTTCTTTCATTTACACGTTTCTTCTCAAATAAACTTATTCCTATTGCATACAAGAAAAAAGTTCTTCAATCTTTTGTTATTAGTAAAGTAATTTATTATTCTCCTTTACTTGGTTCAAACAAATTTAGAACGGCCAGAATTCAAACATTAATTAATACTGGTCTATTTTGGTGTATCGGCTCCTTCTCTAAAAATGGTAAAACAAGTTCAGAAGACAATGACTATATTAGACATAATTCTACTATGAGTACTTATGCTTTATCTCGAGATCTAAGCATTCCTCCTATTGTTGGTGTCTGCGCAGCCTTACAGATTAAATCATTTGCAAAAATGGAGTAAATCAAACTGTATTATAAAGGATCTTATTAAATCTATTCCCAAAAAGCCTTATTATTCCTCGACTAAAGAATCTAGAACACTGTATAAAAAAATCAAAAAATATAAATGTGAAAAATATGACGATATTTTAGAACGTTATTGGAAATCAGTTGCCAAATTTCAAGGTATTAAAGGTCAAAATTACGATTGTAATAAGTTCTCAAGCAATAAAGCTATAATTATGCTTAGCTTAAAATATCCCCAATTCAACTTAGGGTTTTCGTGGATTATACGTTTACGCTGTGGTTATAAATATAATACTACTATTGCTATTAGAATGGGTAGAGTTTCAGAAGATTGTCCCAAGTCTTGCCCCTGTTGTGGCGAAGATAAACAATCTTTTGAACATTGAATTTTTAAATGCGATGCTCTTGCATTTTTTAGATGGAATTCTTTAAATTTCATCGATGATCTCTATGTTTTATTCCTTAGGAAGATTAGAGTGTTTAATCCTCTTTCTTCCTATGACTCTATTTCTAATTTTGAAGATTATATCAATCATTATATATACTTGTTCCTTCTTGGTGGGACTTTAGTTTTAAATGAGCTACATTTCGATAGTGGGGAACAGAGACAATTAAATGAACTACTTTTCAAAGGTTCATCTGAGTCACCTGTTCCAAAAATTGTGGGCTTGGCGGAATTCTTAACAAGTGCAATACCTATCATAAATAGTTCGTTTGAGCTATTATTTGATAGGTATTGCAAAATACCAAACTTATCCAAGAGCGTCGACGTCGTACTGATAAGGCATAATGATAATACAGGATCAGCATCTATTTCTACGAAGGATGAATCTCACCTTAGTAGTTCAATAAATGATGAATCCGGGGAGAGTTTAGTGGACACAACACTATCTATTTTAAAGATGTTACTTCTAGGTTTTATTTCTTTTTTATTTGTTAGGAAGGGAAAAATTCCCGCATAGTACGACTTGCCGAAATACATAGTATTTTCGAGCTTTTTTATTTTTTTTTATTTTTTAAATTTTTTATTTTTAATTTCAAATGTACTTTTCACCTACATGTATTTTTTAAATAAAATTAATAAAGTTTTGGAAGTGTATTCTCTTCCCTGTTTCAAAAAAAAAAAAAAAATTAAAAAAAAATAACAATAACAATAAATAAATAAAAAAATAAAAATAAATAAATGCGCAGGAGTATTTTTATAATGAACATTTTTGTAGTAATATTTTCATATTTCTCCGGGAAGTTTATTATTGTGCTTGTATATTGTTACTCTACGTGCTTTTTTTTTTTTTTTTTATTATTCATGAATAATATGAAGGTGTTGGTATAAATGACTCAGTGCCCATATATAATGTATTAATGAAGATTCATCATTTAGGTATTAGATGTAAGTGCTATAATTTTATTGGAAATTTATACTTATCTTCCAAGGCTTGTGTAAGGGTTGATGGACATTTATCGGATTTATTTAATATTAAGAAAGGAGTTCGTCAAGGTTGTCCCCTCTCACCAATTTTGTTTAACTTGTTCATTAATGATATTTTTAATAATTGTAATAAATATGGCATTCTCTATTGGTGATAAACGTTGTTGTGGAGGTCTTTTTGCAGATGACATTGTGTTATGTGTTCCAACAAGATCCTAACTTAAGAAATTGTTAAAGTTTGCCAGTAAATGGGCTAGAAATAATGAAATGCAATTTGGTAATCAATAAATGTGCCAGTCTAGTTGTACGAGGGGAAGTTTCTAGATTTCTTTATAATAGTAACCCTACCTTTTATCTTTCAAGTCAAGAGTTACCTAAAACGAATTGCTATACCTACATAGGTGTACCATTTTCAAATGATTTAGAATTGAATCCGATCATACAGAGAATGAATAATAAAGTTAGAAACTTTATTCCATAAAAGGATTTCTTAAGAATCCTCCTATTCCTATCCCTTATAAAAGAATGCTATTTTCAGCTATAGTAATTGGACAAGTTTCATATTATGCACCTCTACTTGGATCTAACAAAAATAGAACGAGAAGTACACAGGCACTAGTTAATTCAGGATTATACTGAATTGAAGGGTTTTCTAAAAGGAATAGCTTTACTTTCCTTTATTGTGTTTCTAAAAAACTTAACGTCCCTCCTCTTTCAGCGAAATGTGCGATTGCTCAGGTAAGGTGTTTTAAAAAATGGAAAAACTCAAAATGTATTATCTCTGATTTACTTAGAGATATATCTCGTTGTAGACGTCATGCATGGGATAAAGAAAGTAAATTTTAGCTGACAAATTTATTAAATTTCCATCAAAAAAAAAAAGCTATTTTAAACTTACACTGGAATAGAGATATGGCAGGAAAATCTATCAAAGCTAAGGCTTATAAAAATAATAACTTTGAGAAAACTAGAGAGTATCTTAAGTTAAATTATAAATATCCTGAATTTAGCATTGACTTCCGATGGGTACTTCGTGCCAGATTTAGATATAAATTCGATGCTCGTGTTGCCAAAGCCGCTAAAATGATTGAAGAAGACTGTCCTGAAAGGTGTCCTTGTTGTTATAGAAAAAATTAGTAATCCTCGATTGGAACATTGGTTTTCTAAATGCTATCTTTTCCGTGAATTTCGAATGAAATATTTTAAGGATATTGAAATTCTTTATGAAATATTTTATATTATCTCTAAATATTGTCCAATATCTAATAGTAATGTAGGACACTGTTATCACAGATATGAATAATATAGAACTAAGTTCTGATTCTGATAGTAGTAACGAAGTATATAATATTAATAATATTAACAATAGAAATAATATTGTTAATAATAGTAGAAATAGTGATAGTGAAAATAGAATTATTAATATTAGTAATAGTGAAAATTATAATATCATTACTTCTAATTTAGTGAATGGTTCAATTGGTGAAAATCGTGGTAATTTAAGTAATTTTCTGAATAATAAGTGTGTAAATATATATGTGACGTGGTACCGATTATATAACTTTCTTCTTTGTGGAAGGGATACAGATATAATAGATTTAAATTATAAAAAGGAATGGGATATTTTGTTTAAGAACCAAATCATTTCTGGTGATTATTCAAAAACGCCATTCTTGGTGCGATCTGCGGCTCTCTTTACAGAAAAATTATGCCTCAGGCTAGTACTCGGCAAGGGTCACCATTCCGAAAGTATAAGCGCAAACTAACCAGGAGCGTCAACGCTGAAAATGCAATAAGATAGGCTATCAGGACCAATGCCTCTGAAGGAGAAGACCATAATTTCTTTCAGATAGACAATTCAAATCCTAATCCATAAGGAGCTGAGGTTTGTTGCATATGATCTTTTTTCTGAATTTATTTATACACTTATTTTTGATTATTACTTTTTATTTCACGTTACTATTTCATTTATTATTATGTTCAAATTGGACAAATAATATTTATTTATTTTATTAAATCTGTATTTTTTTTATTTTTTAATAAAATTAAAAGTATTCATGTATTTTATATAAGAATAAATAAATAAAGATTAAAGTTCGTAATAATTGAGGCTAAAAAAAAAAAAAAAAAAAAAAAAAAAAAAATTTATTTGATCCTAATAAAAGGTGTATTTTAATGAATTGAACTAAAGGACAAAGGAGAGTTTTAAAGTAGAAAGGTACGTTTCTATTGGTTAAAAATATAAAAAAGGAGTTAATCGTATAATTTATTTTACTGTTCATCTTGGTGTTCCAAGATATGTGTATTGATTAGTGCTTTGTAGATGGTTCATGCCAAGTTTAAATATAGGATTTTCATAATGGTCTTGAAGGTATAAAGTTCTTTGGTTGAATAACAAGCTTAGAGCATTTACTGACACCAAAGGTCATTTCATTTTTGATATTCCAATCATGAGCTTAATATAGAAAGTTTTTAAGAGAGGATTTAGTAGAAACCAATAAAACAATGTCATCAGCAAATAGGCCACCTCAACAAATTTTCCTTTCAGTAATTGCATCATATCTATTGCATTTATCAAATATATATCATTGATAAATATATTATATAAATATGGGATAAAAGACACCCTTGGCAAACAATATAATGCATTGGAAATTCTTATTGAAAGTTTACCATTAAAATTTGAACAAGGTATGGATTACTAATGAACTGTAGTCATTTACCTCCAATACTAATTTTATTAAAATTTAAAAGGAATAATAAAAATAGGGACAGAATCATAAGCTTTTTTATTCTTAAGGTCAAGAAAAGTAAGAAGGGTAAATTAATCATTAAAAAAATTTTTTTTTTCTTTCATTAGTAAATTTCGCAAATGAAGATTGAAGATAAATAATTACCTTTAACTTTATTTTTAATTATACACATATGATTGAGGAAAAGGAGAGAAAGAAGGTTTAGATTAGAGATTTTCTTAAGTTTAGACCAACTACGACCACGTTGAGCATCTTTTTTTTTTTTTTTTTTTTTTTTTTTTTTTTTTTAAGAAACATTCTCCTATTGCTATTGGAATAAATCAAATTTTTAAATTTATTTAATTATTCTAAAAATTCTCTTAATACTGATGATATAATCAAAACTTTCTTTGAAGAGACCATAAAATGCTTGAAAATTAGATAAATCACTTCTTAATTTAATATTTTTAATCCTTTTATAAAATAAATGTTTTTTTTTTAAGAGATAATTTATTAATTTAAGAGGGCAACGAAATGCTGAACCCTATAGATTATTTAGGAATACTTGTTTGAATTTCATCACTTACTTCATTGGTTGTAGCAAGAAGTTTCGTTATCATTGCGTTCAATTCCATATTATTATTATACTTAAATTTAAATTCATCCAGTAAACATGTGAATTTATTATAAGAGAAAATTGTTTCATGTTTTATCTTTCCTGGAGGCGACCTAGTAAAATCATCAAAAGATATTTTTTTAAAAAGAAAAAATAAGTTGGCAAAGGGTCAGAGATATCATTAAAAGAGTTGCATACAGAAGTAGCATTTAGATAATTTCTTAATTTATCATGAAAAACTATAAATACAATACAAGAATTCCTTCCACCATTAGAGCAAGTAAACTGGTGACCAACCATAACCATAACAAACCATTGAGGAAAAAATCTAAAAATGAAACTTTCAAATTGCTGTTTTAGTCACGTTGAAATCGCCAACAATAACAGAAGGGTTGTTCTAGTGATTCTTGAGTCAATTAGCAAAATTAGTTTTCGCTTTATCTCTCATGTCTTTATGCTTTTTTTTTTTTTTTACTGGAAATGTAAATACTTCCTAATGAACATATAACCCCAAAAGGAAACTATATTTACTGAGAGTATATATATCTATATTCTAAATTATCATTAGTGAATTGGCAGAAATTATGGATTACCAATATAAAGGCCATATACGCCAGAGATTTTCATGTCAGAACGTCTCAATACTGTTTTATAATGATTAAGAAATGGATAGAAATTAGAGAAATAATTCAGAAAAGAACTATCATCGACTTCTTAAAAACAAATACAAATAGCATTAAAAAATTGGATTAAATTACATAAGTCCGTCACGTTTTTTGGTGTTCCAACCATTAATATTTTAATAAATACAGAGTTTAAAATACTAAGTATTTGAGAAGGCATTAACAATACAGGTCGACTATCAGAGATAGGAATAGTGGATTCAGAATAATACCTAGTTCTATTATAATTTATATTGTTAAATATGTAAATCCATAAAGTAATCTTCCAATTTATTCTTTTAATCTGAAAATGTTTTGTAATCATAAAAATAATTTTCAAATAATTCATTTTATTATTATAGTTAATTCTTAGGATGAAGTAATTTTCCATATTAATATAGTGTTTTTTTTTTGTTTTTTTTTTTGTTTTTTTTAACAATTCCATGAATAATTATGTTACAATTCGATATATATATATATATTTACTTAAGAACTCACATAGTCTACTTTCAGTCCATAATTCAATGTCAAAAATGAAAATTAAAACTTTTTTTTTCATGGTCAGGACCAAAACGTCTCAAAACGTCGCCATTTCAACATAAAAACTAAACTATATTACTAATAAAAAAATTATTATAAAAATAAAATAAAAAAATAAAGTAAAAAAAAAAAAATAAATAAAAATTAAGTCTTTGCTCTAATCTTTTCTTTCGATATTTATATATATTGTATTTATTTCACGTGGATTTACAGCCTAATAAGTATAAAAAAACAAATTGCTGGTGAACAGTTTTTTTTGTAAAAATTGAATTTTAATTTTTTTATGATTCTCTACATATAATTATTGATGAAGAAATGAAAATATTAATAAAAAGAAATTTTTAATAATAATAATAATAATAATAATAATATGTGAAAATATATGAAAAATAAGCTTCAAATGTATTGAAACGTATTATAATATAAATAATGTACTAATAAAAAAGCATTCAATTTTGAATAATTAAGTGCGAGTAACACCTTATAATGAAAGATATTAATAAAATTGACATAATTATAAACCGCAAATTCCGGACTCTTAACAACAACAACAACAACAACAACAATAATAATAATAATAATAATAATAATAATAATTTTTTTTTCTTTTTTTTTTTAGACTTAGAGAAAGCTTTATTTAATTTATAATAATAATAATAATAATAAAATTACATGATTTTAATGAAAAAAAAAATAAAATTCAATAAATAAAACATTATATATTATATAATTATGAAAGTGCGTTAGAAGCAATAGTTTCTAACTTTTCTCATTCATCGATGATAACACAATGTCCATTATTGTGATTAAAAATTTCAGTATTAGTATTATCAACTGAATCTGTATCAGATCTTTCAACGAAAGGTGAAAATCCATGCCTTATCATTTCGACGCTCTTAGCAACGGTAGGTTCAACGAAATACCATTTCATCATCAATCTAAAAGATCGACAAATTAATGGTATTACGTTTGTTAGAAACTCTGCAATCCCCACAAAATACAGAACAGTCGACGAAGTTGAACTTTGTTTAAAAATATTGTCAACTAATTGTCTTTGTTCCCCATCATTAAGTTTAATTTTTTTTATATACTGAACACCCGCCAAGAAGAGCACTCAATATAATATAATAAATATTATTATCATAATCCTTTTCTGAATCTAAAGAAATATCCAAGGATTTTTGTTCAATAATAATAATAATAATAATAATAATAATAATAATAATAATAATAATAATAATAATAATAATAATAATAATAATAATAATAATAATAATAATAATAATAATAATAATAATAATAATAATAATAATAATAATAATAATAATAATAAATAATAAATAATAATAATAAATAAATAAATAAATAAATAAATAAATAATAGTAGTAAAAAAAAAAAATAATATTCATATATATATTCATTTATTTGATTATGACTATTTTTTTTTTTTTTTTTTTTTTTGTTATCATTTTTTATTTATTTTTATTTTATTTTTGGTTTTGGTTTTTTTTTTTTTTTTTTTTTTTTTTTTTTTTTTTTTTTTTTTTTTTTTTTTTTTAATTTTTTTTACATTTCGTTTTGTTTTCATTTTCATTTGGTTTTGGTTAATTATTTAATTCATTATAGTACCTTCAAATAAATAAATACATAATAATATTCTATATCACTAAATGTAAAATTATTTTGTTTTTTCTAAACTTATTATAATAAATAATATTAATTATTAATTATTAATTATTGAAAAAAAAAGAAAAAAAAAAAAAAAAAAAAAAGAAATAAAAATTAAGTAAATAAAAAAAATTATGTAATCCTTATTAAAAAATCATCTTCCAAATATTCATTTTCACAGATAACACTGATTTTTAATTTCTTGCTTAAAAATCATCTTCTAAATATTCATTCTCACAGGTAACATTAATTTTTAATTCCTTAAGAGTAATTTTATCACTTCTTGGAATAATATAGGTAGCATGGGCTTCACTATTCTTAATATGTGGTATGAAACTTAAAGCTTTGGCAGCGAAAGGATTAATTACAGAGCAAATACTTAAAGCAGTTAATACTTCAGATAATATTAATCTATTTCCTGAATTCATTTCTTGCTTTAATTTTAAAATTGGTTCTAAAACTGAAGGAGCTAATAAATGGATATCATCTGGAATATTACTTAAATATTTAATTGCATTAATAATAGCAGCACCTGGTGCTGTCATTAATTTCGTTTGTTTTCCTGTTATTATCTTTCCATTAATCTTCATAGCAATTACTGGTCTTCCATTTTGCTTTAAACTAGCTTCAATAGCCGGTTTTACTACTTCTAACATATCTTCATTGATATTTAAATTATCCATTATTTTTCTGATTCTTTTATACGTATCTTCATCACAAAGTCCCATTTTATAATTGTTTAATTCATTATAATACCTTCTTACAATTTCTTTCTTTGAAGCTTCTTCAACTAATTCATTATTTATAATACAATATCCGACCATATTAACGCCCATATCAGTAGGAGAGTAGTATATATCTTTTTTCAAAACTTTTTTTAAAATACTTTTTAAAATTGGGAAAGTTTCAATATCTCTATTATAATTAATTGACTTAATTCCGTACTTCTTTAAATGGAAAGGATCAACTAAATTAACATCTTTTAGATCAGCCGTTGCCGCTTCATAGGCTAAATTTACAGGATGATTTAAAGGTAAATTCCATACTGGAAATGTTTCGAATTTGGCATATCCGGCATTAACACCTCTAATGTTTTCGTGGTATATTTGAGATAAACAAGTAGCTAATTTTCCTGAACCTGGACCTGGAGCATTAACTAAAATTAATTTTTTAGTAGTTGGAATATATAGATTTGCACCATAACCTTCTTCACTTACAATTTCATCGACATTTGTTGGATAACCTTTAACTGCTCTATGAATATAAGTTTTTATTCCATTTCTTTTTAACTTTTTGATAAATTTATCTGCACTTACTTGATTATTGTATAAAGTTACGACAACTCCATTTACAGTAAATCCTAATTTTTTAGAATTTTTAATTAATTTTATTAATTCTTGATTATATGAGATATCATATTCACCTCTAGTTTTGTTTTTTTCGATATCACCAGCATTAATACAAAATATAATTTCTAAATCATTCTTTAGTTCTTGGAACATACTAATTTTGACATCATTTTTAAATCCTGGCAAAATTCTAGCGGCATGAGAATCATCAAAGAGTTTTCCACCAACTTCTAAATATAATTTATCAAAAAGACCAAATCTCTCTTTGATTTTTTCACTTTGAATTTTGACATACTTATCGTTATCAAAACCTACTACTGTCATTTTTTTTTTTTAAAAAAAAAAAAAAAAATTTTAATCAATATGAATTTTAATTAAATATTTCAATTTTTTTTTTTTTTAAATTTTTTTAAAATTTTTTTAAAATTCTTTTATTATACAAAAAATATTTTACAGTTTATGATTGGACAAAAGCATAAATAAAAAATATTAACCAATTAGATATAATTAAAAATTTTGGTTTTTTAATTTATTTTTAAAAAAAAATAAATATAAATAAATTAAATTATTTTAATTAATTACAATATTAAAAAAAAGAAATTAAAAATATCTTAATCCATTTCTGAAACTTTAAATTATATAAATATTAATAAAAATAAAAATAAAAATAAAAATTAAAATAAAAATTTAAATAAAAACAAAAATAACATTTTTAAGCCCCAGTTTATAATCAATATATGATATACAAACGTAAGTAATAATTAATAAATATATATTATTGACTTTCAAAAGAATAATTTTACAAATGAATTTTATTCAATTAAAAAATAGTTTTTTTAAAAAATATTTATTCAAAGGTGTTAACTAAGTCATATTTAAATACAATTGAGAGAAATAAATTAAAAATATGCGCCACAATAATATTTATTCCTTTTATAAATGTATAATAATTCCCATTATATAAATAATTATTAATTTTTTCGATTTTTTATATTTTTATTGTTAATAATTAACTAAACTAATTTTTTATAATTTTTGACATAAAAAACGATATCTTTTTTTTTTTTTAAAGTTTCCATTTTTTTATGGTATTAGTATATTGTTCTTACTAAACACCGAAGAAAGCATTATTAAATAAGTCTTTTAAAAATGCTTCTGATTGTAATAATTTTTTATTTATAGTATTATTTATTAATTCTTCATTCTCATCATATTTTCTATTATTTTTCTCTTTTTCATTTTAATTATTGATAAAAGTATTTGAAAATAAATACAATAAAAATAAAATATATTAATAATAACTTTTTAAATAATGTATTATGTAAACATTTTTATCACAATTTTATATCGATTAAAATATAGAAGAATTATTCGATTTATCTTTATCTCTAATTTCATTTTTAATAAATATAAATTGAACTATTATTAACACTTTTATATTTAATATTTTTTTTTTTTTTTTTTTTTTTAATTATAACTAAATTTAGTTAAAATTAATTAAAATTCAACAAATAATAATATAAATTAACTAAAAAAGGAAAATTTCATAAATTAAATTGAAAAATTTCAGTTAACTGAAATATTTATTAATAATAAACAATAATATAGAAATAAAGATTAAAATTCTTATTCAAAAATTAATAACAAAATATTAAAAGAAAATTATAATTAAAGCATTTAACTGATTCATTACATTGGTATAAATTAAATTAGCATTAAAAAACTATTATACTAACTTATTAAACAATTTAATGAAAAAAAAATAAAAATAAAAATATTTAATTGATACTATGAACGAATTATGATATAAAAAAAAAATATGAAACTTTCGTAAAGTACTTAGCAGAATTTGGAGTGGATAAAGAAAAATAATTATTTCAAAATAATGATATTATACTTTCATATATCAATGATCTATAATTTATTTCTTTAATATATATACATATCATTGTGTATATACAATAATATATTATAATATCTAATTAAAATAGAAATATTTGCAATAATTGTATTAAAAACCCACTATTATTATTACCATTAATTTTTTATTGTATATTTTTTTTTTTTATTGAAAAAATATATTTCGAAGTTAAGAACAAAAATATTAGTAAATATATAATAAAAATATTATAATAGTTTAGTTTTTGACATAATTATTACGTTTATTTAGTATAAGAGTTTTTAGTGTTTTATTTATTTCTATTTAAAAAGATTTTTACAATGACAAATATATTTCTTGATGTTTTTAAGATTCCATACAATAAATATTTATTAAAAAATTTATTTAATGGATTTCTATATTTTTATAATATTTTTATACTCTCTTTCCTGTTTTATTAATTCTGTATTATTTATAGTATTATTTCTAATTAATAAATATCCATATTATTTTCTTTTAAATAAATAAATAGTTTATTATTAAATGTTATAATACATTTGAAAAACAATAATTTTAAATTAATAAAAAAAAAAATAATAATAACAATTAAAATAAATATATATATATATATATATATATATATATATTTAAATTTAAGTCTTTTTTTAATAAAAATATATTTGTATTGCTTCTATTTATATAGTTATAAGTATGTATATACAAAATAGTTTATATAATTCTGTTTTATATGAATAATAAAAATATGAATTTAAAATAATATACATATATTTTATACAATAATAATCATATTCATTTATGATTAATGTTAATTTATAATTCAATACAATATCTCGAAGATTCTTCATAAAAATATAAAAAAAAATAAATTACATTGATATTTATTTTGTTGTGATATTTCTACTTCATATATATGACAAATACAAAATTTTAAAATTTTCATGATTTATAATTTATATTTTTTTTATTTATATGTATATATTTATTTATATATTTATTTATTTATTTATTTATTATTATTATTATTATTATTATTATTATTATTATTATTATTATTATTATTATTATTATTATTATTATTATTATTATTATTATTATTATTATTATTATTATTATTATTAATATTATTATTATTACTATTACTATTATTATTATTATTATTATTATTATCATTATCATTATTATTATTATTATTATTATTATTATTATTATTATTATTATTATTATTATTATTATTATTATTATTATTATTATTATTATTATTATTATTATTATTATTATTATTATTATTATTATTATTATTATTATTATTATTATTATTATTATTATTATTATTATTATTATTATTTATCTATTTATTTATTAATGATGACTATTACATTTTATAAAAAAATATTACTGAAAAAGTTTTTTTCTTAATAAAGTTGTTTTACCTTTTCTCATATAATTTGACAATCTGTTATTAAAAACCAAAAATTCTTTCATTCCTTTTTTTTATTTTCCATAGACAAATTATTTATTTTATTAAAAGATTTTTGATAAATTTTATTTTCAAGAAATTGAACATACTTGAAATATTATTTAATATCATTTGAATCCATTACATTTTCTTTACAATAACATGATTCTTCTTCACCAAATATACTATCATATTATTAGTAGAACTTACAGATTCATTATCATCGTTTGATGGTAAATAATTTAATTTACTATTAAATATAATAGCTTAATGAAAAAAAAATACTAATCAAGCTTAATTTCCATATCTTCATAATAATTAGATATAGGATTCATTACATTCGATTTAAGACCAAATAAAAACTTTAAAATGAAAACTTTTTAGGGGTTCGATTCCTTTATATAATGTTTAATATTCAGCCTTGGTTTTTCTCCTGGAATATCAAGCTATCTCCTTAATATTCACAAAAACCTTTTTCATGGTTAAATATTTTCCCATTTTCGAAAGTACCATACTATACTTTCATTTAGTTAGATATTAATTTGTTTTCTTCGAGGCCCACTTTAAGATGAAAATATAAAAATATTATTATATATAATTCATATGTCAAATTAAAAATAAAATTTTGATTAAAAAAATTATAAATTAAAAAAATCATGTTATTCTGAAATATTATAATTTAATTTATTTCAATATATATAATAACTAATTATAATAAAAACCTTATTTTTAATTAAAAAAAAAAAAAAAGTAATATGAAAACTTGAAATTTTTACTTTTATCTTTATAGTTCAAAATATTTATTTATGATTTATTACATATAAATTATAAAATAAAATTATTTATTATGATAATATTATAAATAATAATAAAACTAAATGAGCTAAAAAATAATAAATATAAATAAACTCTTAATAATGATAGTTAATTATTATAAAAAATATTTTAGTAAATAGTAAAGATCATTCCAGTACTAATATCATATAATAAACATATATAAATATTTTTTTTATGTTAATATTTAATTAGTTTAATAAACTATATCAAAATATTAAAGTTTAAAATATTTAATATTATTAATAATTTATTAATTGTAGAATTATTCATATAATAACTTTAATAATATCATATATATATATAACTACAGAAAAACAATTCTCAATATCAGTTTTATCATTAAAAATTATAAAAATTAAATATTTATTTCATTTAAAGCAATTTATATTTCATTTAAATTAAATAATATTTATAAATTTCATTTTAACTATCTAAAAAAAAAAAGTAATGATAATACATTGAATATTAACAAATTAAAAAAAAAAAAAAAAAAAAAAAAAAAAAAAAGAATTAAAAAAAAATTTATTCTAATAAAATAAATTTTTTGATAACTTAATGTTTTTATTATAGTAATTACAAAAAAATACCAATAGTCAAAGTAGTAGTAGTAAAATAGCTATAAAATGAATAAAGATATATTATCTATTTTATTTCATCTATTTTATTATCATATTAATTAATTATTTTTCATTTTAATAATTTAAATATTTTAAATATTTTTAATTTTTCAATTATATATATATATATATATATATTATAAAAAGATATATCATATAATTCAAAAAAAAAAAAAAAAAAAAAAAAAAAAAAAGGATAGAGAGATAGGGGGAAAAATGGGTATATTATTTAATAGAAATGACATTATCCAACAAAAAACGGATTTTGAAATTTTAAAAGAACAGATGATAAAAACAATTGAAAATGGTCAGAATATTTATCGGTAGTTAACATGACTTCTTGATATTATTAAATATATTCCTTAAATATAATCATTATTATTATATTATATATATTATCATATTCCTTTTTTTTTTTTTTTTACAAATATATTAATTGTTAATTGTAATATATATAATAAAAATATTATAAATTTATAATAAAATAGTGGAAAATCTACACCACTAAATGAACATAATACTACTCGTTATGGTACAGATACATATACTCTATATGAAATGTTTGAAAATGGAAGAAAAAAAGGTGGTGATTATTTAGGTTATCGTCAAAATGGTGATGGACCATATAAATTTTATACTTATGGTATTATTTCTTTACTTTCTTTTATCGATTCATTATATATTAATAGAATATAAATAAATTATATTTAAATAAAAAAATTATTTTTATTTTATAAAATTTAAAAGAGGATATTGCCCTAAAAATGACACATATTGGTAGTGGTTTTATAAACTTATTTGGTTTAAAGTCTCCGACTCCAGAACAACAAGGTCAAGATGGGGTTGAACCATTAGTCGGTATTATGATGAAAAATTGCCCAGGTAAATATTAAAAAATTAATATATATATTCTTTAATTTTATATAACGGTAGAAGTAATTAATTATTTAAAATTTTCATTTATATTATATTTTTTATTTAAATTTTAAGAATGGTTAATGATTTTATGGGGAAATATTTGCTATTCATTTGCAACTGTACCTGTATATGAAACATTCTCTCAAAAAGCAGCTAGATATATATTAAACATAACAGAATTAACTGTTTTAAATACTAAATTAGAATTTTTAAAGCAAATTACAGAAACAATTACATGTACAGGAGATGAAGATAAAAAAGAAAGAAATGAAAATGAACCATTAACTTTGAAAACGAAACATCTTAAAAATATTGTATTATGTAATACTGATTTACCATACAAAAAAGGAACTTTTGATATTGATTATGAGCAAATTCCAGAAACAGGAAAATTAAAAGATGTTAGAAAATATTACAAATTTTTACTAGATTTAGGTATTGAAATTGTAAGTTTGAAGAAAGTTGAAGAAGCTGGAAAGAATAAATCATTACCACATGTACCACCAGTTCCAGAAACATTATATATGATTTGTTTTACAAGTGGAACAACAGGCAATCCAAAGGGTGCTCTTTTAACACATAAGAATTTTACTGTAAATTCATGTTCAGCTACCAATGATTTAATTCCACCATTCTTTAAAATTACAAATAACGATTGTCATATTAGCTATCTTCCATTATCACATACATTAGAACAAATTGTATGTTTTGTTATAACTTATTTAGGTGCTAGAATTGGTTTCTATAGTGGTAGTGTCATGAATATTGTTGATGATATTGCTGTTTTACAACCAAGTATATTTATAACAGTACCAAGATTACTTACAAGAGTTTATGCTGCCATTAAAAGTACTATAGAAAAAGGATCTATGTTTTCAAGAAGCATGTTCGACTTTGCTTACCAAAGAAAATTAAAACTTTTAAAAAGTGGATATTGTCATAATCAAACTATTTGGGATAAATTAATATTTTCAAAAATTCAAAATAAATTTGGAGGAAATTTAAGAGTTACTATTGTAGGATCAGCTCCATTAGATGAGGAAATTATTACCTTCCTTCGTGTTACTTTGGGATGCTTTGTTTTAGAAGGATATGGTGCCACTGAAACTTGTGCTGTATCGACCCTTTCTCTCTGGGGAGATTATTTATACCCATATGGATCACATGTAGGTGTACCACTTTCTTGTAATGAATTAAGACTTGACCCCATATCTGAATCCGAATTCGTTCCAAATGATCATACAGATTGTGAATATGGAGAAATTTGTATTAGAGGAAGAACAGTAATGAAAGGTTATTACAAAAATCTAAATGAAACAAAAAAAACAATTGATGAAAATGGTTGGTTCCATACTGGTGATATTGGTAAAATTTTACCTAATAAAACGGTTCAAATTATTGGTAGAAAAAAATTTATATTTAAACTTGCTCAGGGAGAATATGTTTCACCGGAACATATAGAAAATATTTATTGTATGAGTACCTTAGTTTCTCAATGTTGTGTTGTAGGTCATACCTATGCCTCATGTTTAGTGGGTATTATTGTTCCAGAATTTGAAGAAATAAGAAAAAAATTAAAGAAAAAATCATTAAATGAATTGAATGATTTAATAAATGAAGATGAAAGTTTAAAAGCTGATGGTAGCTGTTCTTCTCCTGATGAATTAACAGATAAAGACATTTGCAAAAATGAAAAAATTAAAACTTTAATATATGACAATATAAGAGAGATAGGTAAAGAACAAAATCTTAAAGGTTTCGAACAAGTTAAAGCTATTGAACTTATTTCTGAACCTTTTACTAATAAAAATGGTCTTTTGACTCCATCTGATAAAAATTGCAGACCTACCATTAAAAAAACATATGAAAATATTTATAATGATTTATTCAAAAAATTAGATCAAAATATAAAAGGAAATCTTCTTTAAATTAAAAAGATAGCAATATTAATAAATATCACAAAAAAAAATTCAATATTTAATTTCATAACATAATCAAATAATAAAGATAAACAATTTTTTACAATTTTTAAAAAAAAAAAAAAAAAAAAAAAAAAAAAAAAAAAAAAAAAAACATCTGTAAATAAAATATATATATCATTTCAAGACTATCAATATAATTAATCAATGTAATATTAAACAAATTATGTTATTTATATATAATAATCAATATAATATAATATTATACATTAATGAATAATTACAATTAACAATAATGAAATAATCATCTAACATAAAATACATGTTATTTATAAGTAACTATAAGAATATAATATTTATTTGTTTATATATATATATTTATATATATATATATTTACTATTTATTAATTTATTTTTATTTATTTTAGTAATATAATAAAACCTGTTTAAATATTAAAAATATTTAAATATAAATTATTTTTAAATTAATTAAAAATAAAATTTAAAATAAATAAGTTTTTTATTATTTAGTAGAGCCATAATTTTATTTATTTTTAGTATTTTTAATTATCAATTTATCTATTTACTTATTTATTTATTCAATCATTTATTAATTTATTCATTTAATCTAATAAAAATATATATAATATAAAATATTAAATAATTCAGTTCAATGTCACCAAATATAAAATCTGATAAAGAATCAGAGTGAAATTCCTTTATTCTTTATCGAAATTGAAAGTTCAAAAAATAAGTAATTTAGATGCACATAATGAATACCCATCTCCCATTATGACCATAACAGATATAACTGTTTAGTGTGATATACTGGCATAGTAGTACAGCATCGCCCCTCCACACGTCGTTACACATTTCTTCTTGGAGCCGTATGTAATTAACTTCTGTATTGAAAGCTCAATACAGAAGTTAATTACACTAAAAAAGTATATATAGATATATCTTTTATGACTTATAAATCTAATCATTTTATATAATTTTTTTTAAAAAAGTATATTTTATTTTCATTATTATTATTATTGTTGTTATTGTTATTGCTATTGTTATAAGAATTCTTATTGTTGTTATTATTACAAGGCTTATTATATGGTTATTATGAAGACTATTATTTTTTATTATGAAAATTAGTACTAACATTTGAAGATTATTTCTTTTTATAGTTATTAAAATTTAGAAAATTTTAATTAAATTCAATATAGTTCTATTAGAATTTGAATATAATTTAATATATTATAAATTAAACGTATTATACATTTCTATTTCATTCACCAAATGAATTATTAAAATAAAAAAAAAAAAAAAAAAAAAAAAAAAAAATATTTAATAATATTATTTTTTAATATAAAAATTTATTCAAAAAAAAAAAAATTAATATATATCTTTGCAAATTCATAATAAATTATTTTTAAAAAAAAAAAAAAAAAAAAAAAAAAAAAAAAATTAATATATATCTTTGCAAATTCATAATAAATTATTTTTTAAAAAAAAAAAAAAAAAAAATTGGCTATTACTAATTGATATGGTTTTATAAATTATATATATATATATATATATATCATTCATATTATTATATTTATTATATAAAAATATTTATATGAAATGTAAGTGTTCATAATAATTCTATATAGGATTTATAGAAATTTTAAAATTATTCATTTCATACAGTGTATAGCAAAAAAAAAAAAAATAAAATAAAATAAAAAAATAAATAATAAATTCAATATAATAAGAATTTAAATTTATTCATAAAATTCAAACCTAAAAAGGCAATAAAAATATTATAAGAATAATAATAAAAGGAAATTATAGTACGAATAAAAATTGAAGTATTTCAGAATAAATTTTAAATTGTAATAAATATGAGAACTTTAAAATCATTTTAACAATATTATAATCATATAAAATACCATGATGAATTTACTACAACTAATAATAAAATTAAAAAAAAAATATATATATATATATATAATAATAATAATAATATAATAATAATAATAAAATAATTTAAATATACATATATATATATTATCTATTCGTTTATTTATTTATTTATTTATTTATTAATTTAATTAATTATTTATTTATTTATTTATATTATTATTTAATAATTTAATTATTAACATATTAAAAAAAATTAAAAATAAAACATATAAATTTTATAATATGTTTAAATAAATATTTAATTTAATAAAAAGTTTTGAGTACGATAAAAAATAAGTAAAAATGAAAATGAAAATAAATAATATATACAATTAAAAAATTTACATTAATGAATCATTTATTAAAGCTAATTTCTTCTTTATACTGATCTTAATATATGAAATACATCACAAATGTTCTAATATATTACATAATTCAAACATTTATCCAATATCCAATATATAATTACACTAATGATACTAATGTATTATTATTTTATAATTATTTAATTTAATTTACGATAAATATGTTTTATTTTATTTTTGTTATTGTCGTTATTATCGTTCTCGTTGTTTCAATTAGTTATTTTTTTTTTTTTTTAATTTTATTACTTTAATCTTGAATTATTTCTTAAATTGTACGCTTCAGATAATGATAATAAGGATTGTTTATTCCTATTTATATTAATTCTTTCTAAAGCTTTATTAAGAATGGTATTAATATCATCTTTTTCTTTATTTTTGACTGAAAATTCATCATGAGAATTATCATTTTTTACTGGTTGTGAAGACTTCGAAGATTTCAGTATTACAGGTACATTAGAAGTGGAATTAGTAGATAGTGATGATGAAGGATTTAATACATTTAAGCTAGTTGAATTAAAAGAACTATCAAAATAACTATGTTTATTTAAATTTGGTGAAAATTTTGTTGGTATTGGTGTACTTAAATTACTATTAACAGAATAAGAAAATGAATTAATTTCTGGACGATGAATTGTTGAACTTGATGTATCAGTATTATTATCAGTAGAATATGGCCGGGTATTCATTTCTAAATGATTAACTGGAATTTGAGATACACCGTTATCATTATTTATATTAGAATTACAATTGGAATTAGAACCAATTTCTAGGTTATTAATTGAAGTTTTCAATATTTCACTTTTATTATCAGAATAAGAATTGGAACTTATTTCTGAATGTTTAATTTGAGATTTTAATACATCATTATGTTTTTCATTTTGCTTACTTTTTTTATATTAAATATTAGCATATGTAAATAAACAATGATAAAATATTAATAATATAAATATATATATATATATAAGATTAAATTTATATTCATGATATATATTATAATATATATAAACAATATATAATCTTTTTTACTTTTTTTCTTCTTTTAATTTAAGTATTTCATTTTCTAATGATTCTCTTTCTTTCTATATATTATTAAAAATAATAATATTAATAATATTAATATTAATATTAATTTAACATATTATCAATTATATTTTTTAACTTTTTTTTTAAACTTTATAAAGTAAATAATAATAATTACAGTAAGTAAAGCTCTTTCTTTTCCCAATTTAACAGCTGCTTCTGCAAATTTTTTTCTCTCTATTTCTAATAGCTCTTTTTGCTTTTCAATTTTTAAATATTCTTGTTTAAGTTCTTCATGAACTATATCCTTTTCCTGATCTTTTATAATATTAGAGGGCTTGAAATTATCATTATCTTCATCAACTTGCATATTTGCTATAAAATTAATTTATTAATTGTTATTATTGTTATTATTATTGTAATTGCTATTGTTTTTGTTATTATTATTTATTCTTATTTTATTATTTTATTATTTATTTATTTATTTATTTATTTATTTATTTATTTATTATTATTGTTGTTGTTGTTGTTATAATTATTATTATTATTATTATTATTATTATTATTATTATTATTATTATTACTATTATTATTATTATTATTATTATTATTATTATTATTATTATTATTATTATTATTATTATTATTATTTATAAATCAAATATAATATTTCTAATATTTCATCATATTTATTGTATTAAATATTTAAAATAATAATAAAATAAAAAGAAAATGAATAAAAAATATTTACATTCTTTATTTTTACTATCAATTTCAATTTCATCATTACAATTGGACACCTTTTCTTGTGTACTTGTTTCTTCTTGAACAGAAAATATATATTCCTTAAATTTTTCTAATAAATCATTTATTCTTTGACCTAAATATTCTCTAGATATACTAAGTGGTAATTTAAATTGTGCATCTTCTGGATTAATGAATTCATTCTTATAGTTATATAAATAATAATTAAAAATAATTTAAAATAAATATATTATTTACTATACTATAAAAAAAAAAAAAAAAAAAAAAAAAAAAAAAAAAAAAAAAAGAATAAAATAAAATTATAATAAATATTTATATTATTTTTATAACATAATTATAATAATAAATAGGCATAATAATAGGCATAATAACACACCTGGTCTAATAAATTTGTTACTTCTTCAACATTATTTGGATCAAATTCTTTTTCATTCTCTTCAACACCTAAAATTAATTCTATTTCTTTAAATATATCATACAAAGTTTGGCGTAATAAGCAATTCTCATTATGTAATTCTTTTTCTGAGTTTTCGTAATTTGATATTAAAATTGAAAACATATCTTCATTCTTCAATATAATATATAATTAAAAATTATTATTAATAGCAAATTGAAATAAATTTTTTAATAAATAATTATAAATTAAAATATTATAATTCATAATTTTATATGAATATTAATTATATTAAATATAAAAATAAATAATTACTGATGATTTTTTATTATTTGACATTGTGATTTTAGATAATGGATTAGACACATGATATTTTATGCCAGTACTTGACAAACATTCATTAAATCTTTTTTGTAATTTTTCTTTTAATTTTTGTAATTCAATTTCTTTTTTACGA
Organism: Neocallimastix lanati (nom. inval.); assembly: GCA_016946835.1. Classification (NCBI taxonomy): domain Eukaryota; kingdom Fungi; phylum Neocallimastigomycota; class Neocallimastigomycetes; order Neocallimastigales; family Neocallimastigaceae; genus Neocallimastix; species Neocallimastix lanati (nom. inval.). Next base: position 1,096,117 of record JACVTC010000020.1, on the reverse strand, counting down.
ATTTCATGCTTTAAGTTATTAATAATTAATATTAATATAATTACATTAAAAAATAATATTAACAATATATATATTTATATAGTAATTTTAATTAATATATTTACATACAGCGTATTGAGTTTTAAGAGATTGCAAAGAATTTTGAATATGTTTATTTTTTTCTTTTAATATCTTATTATCTCTTGTCATTTCTTTATTGCTATGTGTTAATTCTCTATTATTATATATATAAATATTAATTTATACAATTTTCTAAACATTAATAAATTCTATTTCTCATTTTTTAATACTAACATTATTTTATTATTCAATGTTTTTAATTCATGCTGAGAACGATCATATTTTTGCTTTAATTTATCCTAAAAAATATTAAATAATAATATATATATTTTTAATTACAATTTAATAATAATATAGAATAATATAGAAAAAAAAAAAAAAAAAAAAAAAAAAAAAAAAGTCATTAAATAATATAAATTAATACCAAATTTGAATTAAGAGTATCGTTATCTAAAGCTAATTGACGTAATTCACTCATCATTTCCTGTTTATAATCATTATCTTTCTAATATTTAATAAATTATATTTTGAATATATATTTTAATATTTTTGTATTTTATTGAATTTTTTTTTCTTGTTTTTTTTTGTTTTTTTTTCTATTAATAATAATAAATTAATTTATTAATAAAACATTCATTAATTTATTACTTGGCGTTGTTGAATTAAAGCAAAAATGCATTCTATTATATGAGTGGCATCTTCTTCTTTTAAGCCATTTAAATTTAAATGTGAAGGAAAACCTTGCATAGATAATTGTTGATTTAAATATTTTAAACCATCTTTAGTATTTAAATCAATTTTTAAATGATTGTCTTTACTTTCAGAGATTTAAAAATTATTGATAATATAAATAGATATTTAGATAAATATATTATTTATAAGTCTTTTTAATAATAATACGACTTATTTATATATATATATTAATTTACTCTTGAGATATTAAATCATGCAATCCCTTAATTTTCAAGGGACTTGGTACATTAGACGATATCATTTTTTTTTATCTTTACAATTATGCTTAAAAAAAATATTTATGTATAACTTATAAATATATTAAATATATTGTGTATTTTTATGGAATTTACGTATTTATATATGAATATATATTAATATAAAAATTTTAATAACTTTATTTTTACAAACAATTATTTATTTAAAGAAAAATATTAAAAAATATATTTAATATTTAATAAAATTGGAGTTACATATAAAATAATGAAATTTTTGTAATTATTAATTTAATATTAATTTTAATTTAATAATTTAATGTATTAATCTTTGTATGGCCCATTTAGGACCATATTATAAATTTCAACATTTTTGAATTTTCCAAAATAACTTGACATTATTATTATTATTTATTATTAGTATTATATATTATTATTATTTATTATTATCATTACCTATTATTATTATTTATTATTATCATTACCCTATTATTATTATTTATTATTATCATTACCCTATTATTATTATTTATTATTATCATTACCTATTATTATTATTTATTATTATCATTACCTATTATTAATATTTATTATTATCATTACCCTATTATTATTATTTATTATTATCATTACCTATTATTATTATTTATTATTATCATTACCTATTATTATTATTTATTATTATCATTACCTATTATTATTATTTATTATTATCATTACCTATTATTATTATTTATTATTATCATTACCTATTATTATTATTTATTATTATCATTACCTATTATTATTATTTATTATTCTTATTATTTATTATTATCATTACCTATTATTATTATTATTACTATTATCATTACCTATTATTATTATTATTATTATTATTATTATTATTATTATCATTACCTATTATTATTATTATTACCTATTATTATTATTATTATTATTACCTATTATTATTATTATTACCTATTATTATTATTATTATTATCATTACCTATTATTATTATTATCTATTATTCATTATTATTTATTATTATTATAAATATTATAAATACTAATTTTTATTATGTTTAATAAGTTTATTATTATTTTTATAAATATTTCTATCTTATTATTATTTATTATTCAATTATTTATTATTCAATTATTTATTATTCAATTATTTATTATTCAATTATTTATTATTCAATTATTAATTATTGATAATTATTGTAATAAAATATGAATTTTATTATAATATATTTATATTTTATAATAATAATCGTCCATAAACTTTGATTAAAAAATGTTTTATTTATATAAAATTTTATGTCTACCAAAATTTAAATATAATATCATGACCTTTATAATTAATTATAATAAGAATATACAATTAAATTGAAAATAAATTACTTCATTATTTTTGTTCTATTAAGTATTTCTAAAACGATAAAATATAGTACTTATTTATATGTATGCTTATAATAATTAGAATATTATAGTTATTAAATTATGTAAATAATAAAAATAAATAATTTACTTTTTTTTCTGTAAATTTTTACAAATTTTATTAAATAGCATTTTTTAAAATATAAAACAATATTACTATTAACTTATTATCGATATATTATCATGGAAATACCCTAAATATTACAATTCTAAATAATGGATAATACGATATTAAGAAAATTATATTATATAATAGTTGCATAGTAAAAATTTATAAATGTAAAAATTTTTAAAATTTGTATATCATATATTAAACAAAAATTTTTTAACATTAAACTTTAATTTTATTTAATATATAATTTCCATAATTTATAAATTTAATATATAAATTTTCCGTTATTTATTAATTAAATTTAATGTAATAAATTTTATTAAATAAAGCTTTTTATTATTGGTCACAAAATATTAAAAAATTACTTTTTATAATTTTTTTTTATTTATTTAAAAAACAAATTATTAACAATAAAAAACAATAATAATTAAATTATTATAATAAAAATAAGTAATTATTTTACAATGTTTAAAATTAAATTTTATATTTATTACTACTTATATGCTTATTCAACATCTGAACTATTAGCAATGTCAACAATATCATTACTGTCATTAACTTCTTCTATATCCTCATTTCCAATATTTTCATCTTCAGAGACTTGGGGAAGATCTGCTGGGTCTTCATTTGGGTCACTATTACCACAGTTTGGATCACTTGATGGATCACATGATGGTTCTGGAGCACAACTTGGATCGGTCGTTGGATCGCAAGGTGAGTTAGGTGGGGTTGGTGGGCTTTCTGGTTCACATGGACCTTTTGGGGAATCAGGTCCACATTCCTCAGCTTCTCCTATATCATTATCACCATTTGGTAGTGATGGTAGTGATGGTGGTGATGTTGGTGATGGTGGTGTATCTGGTTCACATGGACCATTTGGGGAATCAGGTCCACATTCCTCAGCTTCTCCTGTATCATTATCACCATTTGGTGGTGATGGTGGTGTTGGTGGTGTTGGTGGAGTATCTGGTTCACAAGGACCATTTGGTGAATCAGGTCCACATTCCTCAGCTTCTCCTTTATCATTATTACCATTTGGTGGTGAAGGTGGGGAAGGTGGTGAAGGTGGTAATGGAATTGTAGGTGGTGATGGTGGAGTTTCTGGTTTGCATGGTCCGTTTGGTGAAGTTGGTCCACATTCTTCTCCTTTACCATCACCTTTATTCTTATCACCTTTATTCTTATCACCCTTATTCTTATCACCTTTATTCTTATCACCTTTATTCTTATCACCTTTATTTTTATTATCCCATGGATTATTTGGCCATCCTCCTTTTCCCTTATCACCATTACCTGGCCATCCTCCGTTTGGTGGGGCTGGCCATCCTCCATTTCCTTTATTTCCTGCTCCTGGCCATCCTCCGAATGGTGGAGCTGGTTTTCCTTTATTACCACCAAATTCACCTGGGAAACATGGAATAGGATAAGCATTTGTAACAATAACAAAAGCTGATACAATACCAAAAACAAGAGAGAACTTCATTTTCAGAGTTAAAAGTTATTTTAATTATATATTATATTTAATATTTTTTTTATAATCAAGAGTATTTAATGTTTTTTTTTTTTTAAATTAAGAGTTCACAAAAATTTTATAGTAATTTTTTAAAATAACAAAAAAAAAAAAAAAAGAATTAAGATAAAAATATTTCAATATTTACAAAAGAATTATAATATTCAATAATACAAAAATTTTAAAAAAAAAAAAAGTTATATATTTAAAATATATAATACAGTAAAAATTTTTTTCTTTAAATTTTTTGATAAAAATATTTACAAAATAAAACTAAATTTAATTTTTTTGATTTTTCTTTATTATAACTATTAGAAATTATTTATAAAAACTTTTTAGAGTTTATAAACTTATTGAAATTTATTTTATGAATAATAATAATAATAATAATAATAATAATAATAATAATAATAATAATAAAAAAAAAAAAAAAAAAAGATAAAAATGTAACCTTTTATAAAAAAATTTTCACATTAATTATAAATACAAAATAAAATAAAAAATTTGGTATAATTTAATTTAACAAGCTTATTTAATTTCTTTTTAAAATTTTTAATATTTCCAAAAATTAAATGGAAAAATTACAATAATATAGAATATATTATTATAATTTGAATATTTAGTTATAAAATTATAATTAAAATAAGAAATCAATCTTTAATATTCATATACAAATAATTATTTAGATTTAATATATGGAAAAATATTTTAAAAAAATTATTAATAAATTAAATTATTTTACATTAAAATTTAATGATAAAATAAAAAAATAAATTAGCTTTTAATCCATTTAATGTTATTATTTAATATAAAAAATATTAGAATAATTTTATTATTTATGAAATATTTCATAAAATAATTCAATTTTATATAATTTAACTTTACATAATTTCTAAATATTAATGAAATAAAATAAGGATTGTTTATTATTTATAATTCTATTATTTATAATTTTGATTTTTATAATATATATTTTTTATATATAATTATTTATGGTAAATTTTCTAAATTATTAATAGAATAAAATTACATAAAAGATAAAATATTATTACAATTAATAATTAATTTTTAGTTACTATTATGCATTAATTATATAAAATTTAATGTATAAATTAAATTTTTTTTATACATAATTTTTAAATCATATTAATATTTATATTAAAAGATTTCCATGATTTATTAAACTATAATTAGATTTATTTATTATTAATAATTTACACATTTTGAAAGTTTTTCAATAATAAAAATGTCCAGAACAATAAACAAGGAATTAAAAATACAAATACATTATAATTAATATCAATATTTTAATATATATATATTAAATTTAATATTAAAATTAAATAAAATAAAAAAGAAAAAAAATTGTTAGAAATAAAGTTCATAATATTTAATATATATATTTACTTCTTAAGTTAATTATAATTAAATGTATTGTAATTATGGCTTAACCATTATGTACATTCTATGATATACATTTTGTAGCAGCATAAATGTAAAATAAATTAAAGTAATCTCAAGATTACATTAATGAAAAAATAATTATAATTATAATTGGGAAATTTAAATTTAATGATTAAAAAAAAATACCGTATTAATATTTAAAAATAGTTTATTTATTATTAATTATAAAATTATAAAATTCAATTATTTTCCAATATATAATATTAAATGTTCAGCGGTTAATTTTAAACTTTAATAGTTAATAAAAATCATATTAAAAAACTGAAATTATATTTATTCAATATTATTCAGTATATTATGAAAATGAGAATTAGTATATAACCAATTATCTCATCATCACAGCTTTAAATATACTATATTTTTATGCTAATACTATATATTTCATAAGCGCTATTTCCTTTGATGTTCATTCCCCATTAAGAATACTACTTCTGACTTTCACAAAAGGAAAAATTACCCTATTATGAGTGTTCTTCCTATTTCTATTAGATGAATTGAGAAACACAAATTCAAATGAAAAAAAGGTTTATTATTTTTTATTATTATAATTATTACTATTATTAGTTATTATTAGTTATTATTCTAGTTATTATTGATATAAAATAATTACAGTAACAAAATACATATATATTACGAAAAAAATTCATTTATCATTATTATTATTGACTAATGTTGTTATTATTGTTATTATTCTATTAAATTAATAAAATAAAACTCATTAAGAAAAGGTTTCTTTATCATTATTATTATTAATTAGTATTACAGTTATAAATACAAAAATAACAAAAATAATTTAATAAATATGAAAATTACTCCTACATACCTAATACCTACATAGATTAAGGTAAAATTAATATTAAATTAAATTTTTATTAATATTAAAATTAACATAAATAATTAATATAATTATTATAAAAATTGTTTATTATTAATATTTCCTATTTTTTAATCTTTTATAATTATATTATAATATTAATTTTATTTTATTATTAACAATAATTATTATAATATGATATAATAAAAATATATGATTATTTTATATTAAATTAACATTGAAAATTATTATAATAAATATGAATTAATGTACTGTTTTAAATATTTGGGTGGAACTTTCAATATAAACAAAATCAGCAATATTAACTTTAATGAAGCATAAATAATTAAGAAATTGTAATTTTATTATTAATAATTAATTTAATTTAAAATAAAATTATAAATTTATTAGTATATTAACTCATATTGAAAATAATAATAATAATAATAATATTAGATATGAATTATATATTAAAATTCTTCCAATAATTTTAACTGAACTTTTATTATAAATAATAATAAAAATATTATTAAAATTAAATTAATAATTTTGTATATAAATAATAAAATTGAAATATTTATTTAAACTTATAAAAGGTTAGGTTTCTGAAAGTAATTTATTAATTTTCAAAATTATTATTATAATTATTTTTTATTAATCTTTGAGTAGTTAACCATTTATATAATTTAATTTTTATTATAAAATATTCTTAATGTCATATATATTTTTCTTAAACAGTCTTTCTTCATGTTTAAAAAAATTTTATCCTTATTTAAAATATTTTCATTCGCTATTGACCTTTTGGAAAGTCTAATAAGTCATTAAACTTCAAGAAGAATTATTTATTTTAATACATATATAATTGAAAATATTAAACACTATCTCTAAAAAACAATAATAACATAATAACATAAATAATTAAAAAATACTTATATAAAAGTAAAATAATAGTTATTAATGGTAATGTATATTTTATTAATATGAAAAGAGATAAAATTATTTATATTAAATAATTTATTAACAAATATTAAGTAAAAAATAGTATTAATAAACTATAATAAATTAATAACGAAAATCTATTATTAATTATTAATAAAATTATCAATATATATATTAATCTCTTTTTTTTTTTTTTTTTTTTTTTTTTTTAAGTTATAATATTTTGATTATTTATAAAATATATATCTAGAAAAAAATCTATTATTTTATTTTATGTAACATTTCATTCATTATTTTTGCTTTCTTTCTTTTTTTCTTTTAATCTTTTATCCCATAGTTTCTTTCTATATTTATTTATGACCTTATCTGATAAATTTCCAATACCTCCTTTTCTTAAAACTAAATGATAACCTTCATTTTTTGGAAATGTCACTTTCCAAAATACTTGTATTTGATCAATTAAATCATTATTACTAGAAGTAGACATTGGTGATAGCTCATCATCATTCCTTGTATTAATATTATTATTACTACTTTTATTATCATTATTTAGAGCACTATTACTTTTATTTATACAATTATCTTTAACATTACTTTTTTTATTTTCATCATTATTATTACTATTATTATTATTATTATTAATTTCATTAGTTAATTTACAATCACATTTATTATGACCATTATTGTTTTCGCTTGACAGTTTAGAATCATAAAGAGGTTTTTTCATTTTTTGATTTATATCAGTTTTCTTTGAATAAATTTCATTTTGATTATTAATTTCATTGGAACAATTAACTCTTATACTTGGTTCTTTTGCTTGTATATCATTATAATTTTTATGAATTTTAACATCATAAGTATTTGAACTATAATGTATATTTTCATTATTTGATGTTGATGGTAAATTTGCATTATGCGATTTCTCATAATTCTTGATTTCATATTCACTAAAATTTCCTACTTTGTTAACATCTTTATTATTTTTATTATCACTGTTAACTTTAATTAATTTGTCATTAAATTGATAATAAATATCAACAAAACTACGAAAATTATTATCATCTAAAGTTTTGTATTCATGATCAAAGCTATAATGTCGTGATTTTTGAATATTTTCCTTATGACTATTTTCACTATTTTGCTCACAAAAGGTTTGAGATGGTGACAAAGTAAATTGGTTCATATTATTTAATGAATGATAATTATTAAATGAAAAAGACTTATTATTAAAATTATTATTATTATCATTATCATTATTATTATTATTATTATCATTTTTATTAACCATATTATTATTTTGAAAAGATAATGTACTTTGTTTATTATTTTTTTCATAGGAAATCGAATTTGAATTTAAATTATATTGACCAATTTTGTTTCCATTTAATAAATCTAGAAATTTAAATTTTTGTTCTTTATCAATAATTTCTTTTTTTAAATTTTCTTCTATTGTTTTAATAATAATATCTTTATTAATGGATATAAAAGAATTTTTTTTCTCTTCTTCATTAGAATATGTATTATTATGGTCTTTTGAATTTAAATTATTTTCACTTTCTTCGTTCATCTTTAACACATTACCATTAATAGTTCCAGAAAACTCATTAATATCGAAAAATAATTCAACATCTTCATCATCTTCTGACACATAAGATGACTGAGATGAAATAGTTGAATGTAATGATGATGTTTGAGAAACTATAGAATAGCTAGGAGAGCATATCATATTTATTTTACTATCATTTATAATATTTTTGTTAATATTATATAAATCATTTGTCGATATTGTAACTTTACTTTTTCTTTTATCATTTTTTATTTTATCCAAAGAATTATCAGATATTGTTACTATTGTCAATTTTAATATATATATTAATTATTAATTAATAAATAATAAATAATAAATAATAAATAATAAATAATAAATAATAAATAATAAATAATAAATAATAAATAATAAATAATAAATAATAAATAATAAATAATAAATAATAAATAATAAATAATAAATAATAAATAATAAATAATAAATAATTATTTAATAGTAATTATAAATTAACAAATATTTAAAACTAAAAATAATTAATGATAATTACTTTTTTTATTACTAAAACTTATATCTTCATTACTTGATATATTTAAATTATTTGAGTCTGATGAAGGAACAATTATATTTTTATTAGATATTGATTTTTCATCCAAATATACACCAAGATTTTCAATATCACTCTCAGATTTCAAATTTTTATTATTATTATTATTATTATTGTTGTTGTTGTTATTTTCATTATTATTATTATTTAAAGTTTTATTTTCTATTTTTTTGTTACTACTTGAATTATTATTAAATAAAGGAGATTCATTACTTATACAGTCTTTATATAAACTATATGGACTTTCAGGGTATAAATGATAAGCTGATATTGGACTTTTTAAACTTTCATTGCTGGTATTAATATGACAAATTGGCTTTACATTATGATTTTTTAAGTTAGAGTTATTTTCATTATTATTTCCTTTATTATCATGTTTACTTTTTTCTTTGTCTTCTGTAATACATGTATTACTATCTATATTTTGAAGATTATTATAATCATTATTTTTAATATCATTTTTAAAATTTTTTATATTATTTTTTTCATTATTTAAATTTGATTTACCATTAAAAGCTAAAGAATCTTTATTTCTATCATAGTCATTTCCACAATTATTAATATTAACTAAACTCTTGATTCTTCCATTTAATGAGTAATCATCTTTATTCCTGTTAATATCATTTAATTGATTATCTGATGATATAGAATCATTATTTCTTACATCATTATATGAATTATTTAAAGGATAGTTAGATTGTAAACTGACTATATTGTCTTTAGAAGAATATTTTGATTCCTTTAAATGACATGAATTTATACCATCATTATTTCTCTTTTTATTTACGTTCTCAACTTGCTTTTTAAAAATATCAAAATTTGAAATACTCAATCCTTTTTTCTTTCTATTATCGAAAAAATTTTTCTTTGAACTTTTTTCTGAATCTTTTTGATTAGCATTTTTTTTAGGTTTTGGAAAAATTAAATTGAATGCAGAACTTATTCTATTTTTTCTATTAAAAAAAGATCCTTCATGAATATTATTATTACCAATTGATTCATAATTATATCTTTTTTCTCCAGTTGATTCGGAATAGCTTTTCTTATGAGATTTTTTTTTATGTTTTTCAAAATTATCATCTTTTTCATCATCATTAATGGAATCAATTGAATTTTCTTGAGAGTTTTCATTTGAATTTATATTTAAGATTGACCCTTGTTTTGATGAATTAAATTTGTTATCTACAGGATGTATTATATTTGATTTATCTTTGTTGCAAGACTGATTTTTAGTGGAAAGAAAAATTGAAAAACTTTTATTTCTTTGATGAATAAATTTATTTTTTATATTATGTACATGTTGATTTGAATCCTGATTTAGATCTTGATCATGACCTTGAATGTTAATTTGACTACAACTTATTGTTCGGTTTGGATTTTGTAAAACATGATATAATTGTTGTTGTTGTTGACACTGTAATTCATATTGTTGAATAGCATCTGCATCAGAAGTTGTAATTTCTCCAGACGCAGTATTCTTTTTTAATTCTGATTGTGTTATCGGATTATTTATAGTAATAGAATAATATAAATTTTTAAAAGGATTAATAGAATATCTTGGCCTAAAACAAATCTATTATGTTTAATATTACAGTCAAAGTTATTTAAAATAACAATAATTATTATTTTTTATTTTCCTTGTTAATTAATTATCAATTTTTTAATATATATAAAATAATTTTGTATAATAAAAAAAAATTGATTATTACCTCCATAAATCTATGACAATCAATAATTTTATATGGTAATTTCTATTATTAATCCACAATAAATATATATATATATAATTTAATAAAAAAATGTTTTTTTCTTTTTTTTTTTTTCCAAATAATTACATATAATATATAAATTACATTTATAAAATCCCATCCTTCTAATTCATCATCATTCTTTGAAATATCATTTTCATAAATACGAAGCAATGTTAAAGTAACTCGTAAAATTGTTATAGATCCTTCTCTTTAACAACAGCATCAACAAAAAGAAAATATTCAGTTAATAGATATAAAATTAAATAAATAATATAAATAAATAATAAATATTATATATTACGTGAATATACAATCCCAAACACGTAATACAGTCTAATAATAAATTTTAAATAAATATTTTTAACCAACGATTATCAATAATATTATTAGAAATAATATATAAAAAAATAAGAAAAATTTTATATTTTTTAAAATTTGTTACAAATTATTTATTGGTCTTAATATACATTTATATATAAAAAATAATAATGATATACAAACTTCAATTGGTAGCACACCAACAAAGCAAGTAGTCATCCATTTGAAAGTTAAAATACTCAATTTTGTTAGATTTTCACTTTCTGGAATATTATCTAAACCATTCATCATGTTATTTTTCTTTTCCATCTCTTTTTTCCATTTAGCAACTTTTTTTACACCAAATTTTCTTCCATTTTCATCAATAATTAAATTCCATAATAATTCTTGTTCTATAATAGCACCTTCCATACCATTTTCCCCATACATTTCTTTTGGTAAAATTTTCCCAATTAATATAGCAAATACCCAAAAACATGTTTCTTCTAATTCTGTTGTACTCTTATTCAATTGTTCATTATTCAAAGAAAAAATTAATAGTACTAAACCAGCAATATAATTTAATGATTGACAATAACCTATTGTATATGAAGTCCCTCCATATCCATTATCAGATTCTGGTAATGAATAATAAACAAATGCAACTAATATATTTCTTAATGAACCAATATATGGATTAATATAATATTTCTTACTTGGTGATGTTGAATTTTCATCAACATCCATTGCTAAAACACTTGAATCAACTTCGAAATATTTATTATCCGGAAATGTTCTAAATAAATCTAAATAATTTTATTGGTTTTTACAATTAAAATTTTAGTTTGTATTTAATTTTCTAATTTTGACAGCATTCATATTATATACATCTATTTATTACAATTATAATAATTAAATCAATAATAAAATATATATATTCTCTATACCTTTTTCTACAGCATATATACAATCAAGCGCTTTTGATTCATTTTTTGTTAAACCTTTATTTCTATCCGTATATTCACATTTCAATAATTTTGAATATAGACCCCTATTATTTAACATTTCTTCCTCTGCACCACTATAATAAAGCCAACACTTTGATCTAATATATCCAGGTATTCCTTTACGAATAAACTTTTTTAATTTTGAAGACTTAGGAGGAAATTCCCCATGGTGCTCCTCTATAAGTATATTCCATTTTTGTTCTCTTCTTTCTAATATTCTTTGATAATAAATTTCATATTCTTCTTGTCTTTCCTTAGAAATATATTTATATGATTTTTTAAAACCATATTTATCACTAAATTTTTAATAATAAGAGGAATATTTATATATATTTTAATAAAATATATATATAAAAAAAGGAATTAAATTTTAAAATTAAAAAACAAATATCAATATAAAAATTTATTATACATTTAAAATAAAATAAAATAAAATAAAAAATAAAATAATAATAAAAATATTATTATGAAGTACAAATTGAATAAAATAAAATAATAGTGAAAATATTATTATGAAGTACAGATTGAATAAAATAATAGTAAAACTATTATTATGAAGTACAGATTGAATAAAATAATAATAAAAATATTATTATGAAGTACAAATTGAATAAAATAATAGTAAAAATATTATTATGAAGTACAGATTGAATAAAATAATAGTAAAAATATTATTATGAAGTACAGATTGAATAAAATAAAATAATATGAAATAAAATAAAATAAAGTAAAATAAAATAAAGTAAAATAAAAATAGAAATAGAAAAAAAAATTCATGATTCTTAACAATGAAAAAAATAAAGAATTAAAAATTATAAAATTTTATGTATAAAAAATTTAAAAATATATAATTAACACACTTACTAATCAACTTTATTTTCTTCATCAATCTCATTTGTAATATTTGAACTTTCAAATAAGGGTATTTCTACAATTCTCTCACTTTTATTAATATGTTCATCAGATTGAAACTGATTTTTATCATCTGAGTAATTATTATTTAAATCTATATCAACTATCTTTTTTTCAACATCATCCATATTTTAATTATACTTAAATTAAGACGTTAATATATTAATGAATTCTTTCTTCTAAATTTGTAATAATTTTTATATCAAAATTATATCTATAATTTTTATTTAGGAGAATTTACACTTAATATATATATATTTATTGATTTTTTTGTTTTATAACTATAAATTCAAATAGTTTTAGAAATACTCTTAAAAAACATTTAATTTTAATAAAGGTTAAAAAATTTTTTAAGTAAAATGTCTTTAATATTTAAGTAATATTAGATAGTGTAGACAGTTCATAAAGTTAGATTTATTGTATTTTATTTTATTATTAATGTAGATATATTATTAATTTTATAGAAAAAATGAATTTATGTTATTTCTTAATATCAATACTACAACCTTCAATATTTTTCATTTTTATTAAAAATTTTATTTAGTTAAAATTAATAATATATATAAACTTTTAGAAAGAAAATTTACTACTTCAAAAAAAATAAAGAAAAAATAAAAGACAAAGAGTTATGCCCAACAAAAAAATAATTATAATTATAATGTATAAATATGGTAATTTTTTATATTAATTTTTAATTAATAACCATGTAATTTTAATTGAAATTTCAAAACTTTAATTTATATTAATAATTAATAAAATGCAAATATAAAAAATTATTAAAATTAAATAAATTATTAAAATTAATTATGAATGAAATCATTAAATCATTACATTATTTGATAAATACATATTAATATTTTTAATTATATTTTAATTAATTAACTTTTAAAATATGAAATTATTTATAAATTTTTAAAAATTTTTTTCTTTATTATATAATTAAAAAATAATATTTAAATATTAATTTTTACAATTAAAATATAACATTATATGTTTTATATATTTATTTTTAATATTTTTAATTTCCAATTATTTATCTTTATAATAAATGTTAAAACAAATAATATATATCAAGAAAAAAGAAACTACTATAATACCAAAGAAATAATGCTGTTATAATTTAATTTTGATTTGTATTGGAAAAAAAATTATAAAATATATATAATATCTAGTATATATGTCAAAATTATAATTTAATTTTGATTTGTATTGGAAAAAAAATTATAAAATATATATAATATCTAGTATATATGTCAAAATTAAAAAATCCAAAATTCAAATAAAATTAATAAAGTTAAAAAAATATTTAATAAAATCTCAATTATAAAATTTTTGTACTTTAAATTATACTTCGTATTTATAAATTATTAAAAAAAAAAAAAAAAAAGAAAAAATAAAAAAATAAAAATAATTAAGTTACACAAATACTATTTCAAAGATTAATGAATTATTTTATATAAATATTTAAAAAAAAAATAATAAAAAAGTAAATATTTATTTATTTAAAAGAAAAATAAATGTAAAAGTATTTAAAGTTATATGCTAATACTTTTCTAATTATTATTTATTTAAAGTAATAAAAATTATATATATCATAATAAAGTGTTTTAATCTTTTCATAATATATAAGAAATAATATAATTAATTTTTTTATTGTATTAGTAATGTACGAAATTTGAAAAATTTATGGAATTTTTAATTTTAGTGGTTTAATAATATCCAATCAAAATAAAAGTAAAAATTTTGCATCCAATGTATTTCTTGAATTTAATACGTTATACGAAAAAAACAAGTTAGCAAGTGGCAACATAGTTTAATATCCTCTCTTTTAAATTTTATTTTTTGTTGTGAGGTGCAACATGGTTAGATCAGGTATTGCTGTTGGTCTCAACAAGGGACACGTTACTACTCAAAGAACTCTTAAGGCTAAGCCAAGCACTAAGAAGGGTGTAAGTTTTTAATGGATGAATTAGTGGTTAAATGAATTAATATTTAATTTTATTTTCTTTTTTTTTTTTTCCTCCCTGTCTTAAATTTCTTGTTAAATTATTAGTCCGATTCAATTATATTATTTAAATTATTTAAATGTATTCATTATTGGTTTTATTATAAAATGAAAAAAGAGTTATAAATGTTGATTTTTTTTTTTAATTTATTAAATAAATAACTAAATTAGCAATCTACCAAGCGTAGAGTCTTAGTCAAGAATGTCATTCGTGAAATCGCCGGTTTCGCCCCATACGAACGTAGAGTTATTGAATTATTAAGAAACTCCAAGGATAAGCGTGCTAGAAAGTTAGCTAAGAAGAGAGTAAGTTATATAATTATTAATGAAAAATAAACATAAATGGATGTTTATATATTAATATGTATGATTATATTATAATAGCTTGGTACTTTCGTTCGTGCTAAGAAGAAGGTTGAAGAACTTAGTAACGTTCTTGCTGAATCCAGAAGACAACATAATTAGACGATTTATTAAATTCAATTTTAGTAATTTAATAAAGTTCATAATCAAAATAAAAACAAAAAATAGAAATTCCCAAATCGTTAGATTGTGTAAAGGAAATATATTTTGTGTATGGATTTAAAATAATTTCAAAAATATTTTGCCAGTATTTTGATTTATAAAATTTATTATCTAGGCCTATACCAAAAATTAAATCAAAGTTTATAAATAAAATAATTGTTAATAAATGTTGTCTTAGTTATAATGCAATTAAAAA
>JACVTC010000020.1:1022500-1075000 GCA_016946835.1 Neocallimastix lanati (nom. inval.) | reverse complement strand
TAAAATAGTAGAATATGAATATCAAGTACAGATTGAATAAAATAAAATAAAATAAAATAAAATAGTAGAATATGAATATCAAGTACAGATTGAATAAAATAAAATAAAATAAAATAAAATAGTAGAATATGAATATCAAGTACAGATTGAATAAAATAAAATAAAATAAAATAAAATAAAATAAAATAGAAGAATATGAATATCAAGTACAGATTGAATAAAATAAAATAAAATAAATAGTTGAAATATAAATATAAAGTACAGATTGAATAAAATAAAATAAAATAAAATAAAATAAAATAAATAGTAGAATATGAATATCAAGTACAGATTGAATAAAATAAAATAAAATAAAATAAAATAAATAGTTGAAATATAAATATAAAGTACAGATTGAATAAAATAAAATAAAATAAATAGTAGAATATGAATATCAAGTACAGATTGAATAAAATAAAATAAAATAAATAGTAGAATATGAATATAAAGTACAGATTGAATAAAATAAAATAAAATAAAATAAAATAAAATAAAATAAAATAAAATAAAATAAAATAAAATAAAATAAAATAAAATAAAATAAAATAAAATAAAATAAAATAAAATAAAATAAAATAAAATAAAATAAAATAAAATAAAATAAAATAAAATAAAATAAAATAAAATAAAATAAAATAAAATAAAATAAAATAAAATAAAATAAAATAAAATAAAATAAAATAAAATAAAATAAATAGTAGAATATTAAATATAAAGTACAGATTGAATAAAATAAAATAAAATAAATAGTAGAATATTAAATATAAAGTACAGATTGAATAAAATAAAATAAAATAAATAGTAGAATATTAAATATAAAGTACAGATTGAATAAAATAAAATAAAATAAATAGTAGAATATTAAATATAAAGTACAGATTGAATAAAATAAAATAAAATAAATAGTAGAATATTAAATATAAAGTACAGATTGAATAAAATAAAATAAAATAAATAGTAGAATATTAAATATAAAGTACAGATTGAATAAAATAAAATAAAATAAAATAAAATAAAATAAAATAAAATAAAATAAATAGTAGAATATTAAATATAAAGTACAGATTGAATAAAATAAAATAAAATAAAATAAAATAAAATAAAATAAATAGTAGAATATTAAATATAAAGTACAGATTGAATAAAATAAAATAAAATAAAATAAAATAAAATAAAATAAAATAAAATAAATAGTAGAATATTAAATATAAAGTACAGATTGAATAAAATAAAATAAAATAAAATAAAATAAAATAAAATAAAATAAAATAAATAGTAGAATATTAAATATAAAGTACAGATTGAATAAAATAAAATAAAATAAAATAAAATAAAATAAAATAAAATAAAATAAAATAAAATAAAATAAAATAAAATAAAATAAAATAAAATAAAATAAAATAAAATAAAATAAAATAAAATAAAATAAAATAAAATAAAATAAAATAAAATAAATATTAAATCTAATAATATAAAAGTACATGTATATAAAATAAAATAAAATAAATAGTAGAATATAAATATAAGTACAGATTGAATAAAATAAAATAAAATAAAATAAAATAAAATAAAATAAAATAAAATAAATAGTAGAATATGAATATAAAGTACAGATTGAATAAAATAAAATAAAATAAATAGTAGAATATGAATATAAAGTACAGATTGAATAAAATAAAATAAAATAAAATAAAGTAAATAGTTAATGAAATAGAAAAAAAAAAAAAAAAAAAAAAAAAATTAAAAATTAATAAAAATTACTATTTAATTTATTAAAAAAAAAAAAAAAAAAAAAAAAAACAATTAGTATATAAACAAATATACATATATTTATATATATTAAAAATATTAAAAATAGCAAATTTTTCATGGAACCAAAAAAAAAAAAATAAAAAAAAATAAAAAATAAAATTTTTTTTTTTTACAATATTTTGTTTAGGAGGAGGGAAGGGAATGTGTTAGAAAATTAAGTGTTTTTTTTTTTTAGTTTCCAATTTAATTTATAGTTTTATTAATAACTTTTTATTTTATTTTATTAAACAATTTGTATTATAACTTTAAATTGTTAAATAGTATATATTTCAAATGCATAGGACATATATGTAGTCTGTATACTTTATGAATATAAATAATTTAGTTTTAAAATTAAAAAAAAAAAAAAATTTTTTTTTTTTTTTTTTTTTTTTTTTATTTTCTATAAAACCTCTTTAACATCATTAATATGAAATATGGATGGTCCATTTAATATATATATATAAATAACATTAAATAATGTATTATTATAAAAAAATAATAATAAAAAATAAAAAAAAAATAGGTCATTTAATATATATATATATATATATATTTATATAAATAATATTAAATAATGTATTATTATAAAAAAAAAAAAAATAAGACTTCTACTTCAAATAAGTAAAAGTATAGCTAAATTAAAATCGAGAATTTTGTTAACAATATTTAATTAAAAAAAAAAAAAAAAAAAAAATTTTTTTTTTTTTTTTTTTTTTTTTTTTTTTATTTTTATATTAATAAATAGTATTTCCTTTCTTTCAATCCTAATACTAATACTATTAATAATATTAATAACTTTTTTTAAACGTTTTTTTTTTTTTTTTTTTTTTTTTTTTAATTAATGATTTTCTTATTTTTATGGGTAAAAAGTATTTATAAAAAAAAAAAAAAAAAAAAAAAAAAAAAAAAAAATAAATTGGTTACACTATAGGGCGTTAAAATTTAATTTATAAGCCACGTTATGAAATGGCAACATTCCCACAATATACAATTTAAATTTTTTTAATATTAAAATAGAACCTAACCCATAAATATTGTAATTAATTTTGATACATTAGAAAAAATAGATAAATAAATAGCAGTTGCATAGAAAAAACCAACAACCATTTTTAAATTTTTATAATTTCTATTTAATTAATCGCTATTGACTTTAAATATGTAATTAAATAAAGATAAAAATAAACATAAATAGAAATATAAAAATAAAAATAAAAATAATAAAATAATATATATTTGTTTAAAAAGATATTAATAAAACCGGACTTTATTTCAGTCCTTATAAAAAAAATACACATAATAATTGATGGAATTATTATTTAAACATAAAATTTTGTATACCCATGAGTACTAAAAAAAAAAGAAATAAGGGTTGATTATACCCTTTTTTATTAAATTTTATATTTATTATTTTTATTTTAAAATTCTTTTATTTTCTTTTATTTTATTATGTGTATACATAATAAAATAAAATAATATATATATATATATTTTAAAAAAAAAGGAAAATTTATTGGTAATTCAAATTATTTATTTTTAAAGGATGTAACCGAGCTATTTTTTTTTTTCCAATAGATATAATAATTAAATGAAAATACTTTAAAATAAATATAAATATAAATAAATAATGAATCAATAATAAAATAAAAATAAAAAAATTATTTAAATATGTCATCTTTATTTTTCTCTTATTGGAATATTATTTATTTATGATTTATTATTATTTATTATAATTCAATTATTCAATTATTCAATTATTTTATCATTTATTTATTTATAATATATAATCCTATATAATTATTTTTAATAATTATTTGCCTTTTTTTTTTTTTTTTTAATTTACATCTAATCTATCATATATATATGGAATACTTTTTCTCCTTAAAAAAATTTTTTTTTTTTTTAAAACTCGTTTTAAATTTTTTTTTTGTATTTATGTATATATACATAATAATTATATACATCTATATATTTATTATATATTTATTATATATTTATATTTTCTTATATTTTTATTTATATATATTCATATATATTCATATATATATCTTTTTTTTTTTTTTAATTTTTTGTCTCCTACGATGCAAGCGGTCATTTAACCATATTAATTAAATTAAATTAAATGAACTCTTTAATTTTAATAATACTACAAATGATTATTAAAAAACTGAATTTTTAAATTATTAATTATTAATTATTCGTTATTAACTATTTTATTTTATTTTATTTTATTTTATTTTATTTTATTTTATTTTATTTTATATTTAAAAAATATATATATATATATTTTTTTTCTTTTTCAATTTTATTTTATTCAATCTGTACTTTATAATCAAACATCAACTCTATATTTCTACTATTTATTGTAATTTAATTTAATTTATTTTATTATTATTTTTTTTTTTAGATATAAAAAATTGAAACAACAATTATAATAAAAAGTTTTATTAATAATAAGAAACTATAAAAGATTTTTTTTTTTTAAGTTAATAGCCACTCTCATTCTTTAATGAAATTTGTTTTTATATATAATTTTTTATTTATTATTTAATAGTTTATTATAAATGTAATTAAAAAAAAATAATTAAAAAAGAATATTACTAAAATAAACATTTTAAATAAAAATAATATACAAACAATAATTAACAAAAAAAAAAAAAAGTTAAGAAATAGATGATTAATAATAGGATAATAATAGGATGATAATAGGATATGGCTTAGGAAAAACAAAAAAGAAAATATTACAGAAAAAAAAATTTTCTTTTTTTTTTTAAAACAAAACAAAACAAAATATCCAACAGATCGATAAAAGCCCAAATAATTAATTATTAATAATAATAAGTATTATTTTTAATAATTTATAATTAATAATAATTAATAATAATTAATAATAATTAATAAAATGAAAAAGTTTTAATTTTTAATATAAATAATTTTTTTTTTTTTTTTTTTTTTTAAAAAAAAAAAGATAACGTATTAAAAATAATATAAAAAAAATAAAAAAATAAATAGTTCTGTAAACTTTTGTTTGTACCTTTTTTTTTTTTTGAAATTAAAGATTAAATCAGTTTTAGAAAATTTTTGAAATATATATATTAATTTAATTTATATGATAGATTGATTTATATAAATTTGTATATTTAATTTATATTATTTATTTATTTATTTATTTTTAAATTGTTTAATTCGTTATGTTTATATTAATTAATTATATCTATAGAGATATAGATATGAATTAAAGTTTATATATTCTCTAACCTATATATTAATTTTCTTTTTGGGAGTCAATTTTTATTTATTTATTTATTTATTTATTTTTATCTTTCTTTTCTCTCTTTATGGAAAGTAACACGTTAAATTTTAATTTAATTTATCTTTATATATATATATATTTTTTT
This sequence comes from Neocallimastix lanati (nom. inval.), assembly GCA_016946835.1. Taxonomy (NCBI): domain Eukaryota; kingdom Fungi; phylum Neocallimastigomycota; class Neocallimastigomycetes; order Neocallimastigales; family Neocallimastigaceae; genus Neocallimastix; species Neocallimastix lanati (nom. inval.). The sequence continues at coordinate 1,069,772 of JACVTC010000020.1, read as the reverse complement.
TAGCTTTTTATGGTTTGTGTTTTTTTTTTTTTTTTTTTTTTTACAGAATTATAAAAGATATTAAATGTCATATATATAATAACATGATAAAATTATGTTTAGGCAATAATAATAAATTATTAATGATTAATAATAACCATTCATAATTAATAATAATAAAAATGATAATAAATACTTGATTAATCATTAGTTTATATAATACTATTTAGATAATTATGGTTGTCCCCTTTTTTTTTTTTTTCTATGTCATGTTTATTTTAATGAAGACTTCTTAAATTCATCAATGAATCTTTTAATATTATTAATAATTATTAAAAATATTTAGCATATATAGCATATAGTATTATTAAATACTTTTATTATTATTTTATAGTTTTTCATTTTTTTTTTTTTTGAATATTATTTGATTCTATAATTCAAATACGGTATAAAAAAAATAAACAAATTAAAACCTTTTAATACTTATTTTTAAATAGACATTTAGTAGTCAAATCAAATCATTTAATATATTTAATTTTTTTTATTTTATTATATTTACCTATTTCCATATATAATAAACATAATCATTAAAATTTGTTTTATTTTATTATATATAATATACATATAATATAATATATTATATACATAATATAATACATAATACATAAATATAAAACCTTATTTATTTTTATTTGATTGGAAATTAAAAAAAGTCTTTGCTTTTTTTTGTTTTTGTTTTAAGGCTTAGCTAAATATAAAAAATAAGAAATAAAATTTATATAAAATTTTATAAAATAAAATATATAAAATCATAAAAAAAAAAAAAAGAGGTAAATAAATAAGAAAAATAAGAAAAAAAAATTTATAATTATTAAAATTTTTATTGAATATAAAATAAAGTTTATTAAATATAAAAAAGAAATTATATTTGATAAATAAATTAAAAAAGTTTATTAATATATAATAAAGTTATACAAATAATTTTTTTCTTTTTTTTTTTAAATTTATGTGAGAATTCTAATAAATTTTAATTTTTAATCTTTTATTCTTTAAATCATATTAATATTTATATTCTATTATAATATTAAAAATATAAATAATAATAATAATATTATTATAAATATTATTAATATTATTAGTATTTATTATTTATTTATTTTATTTATTTATTTATTGTAATACCCGAAAATAAAATCTTTTTTTTTTTTCTTTATATTTTTATAATTTTTAATGTAACCTTTGTTCGATAATTAATAAGAATAAGAGAATGTTCGTTATTATTGTTAAATGTAATACAAAGGATACAAATAAATGAAAAAGCTAATCACTATTTGATATATATATAAATTTTTTTTTTAAAGAATATTATCTTTAACTTTATTTAAATATTAATGAAACTAATTAATAAATTTTTATTTTTATTCTTAAGTACAATTCTATTATCAAATAATATCATAATAATCATAATATTAAATAATAATACTAATGTCAAATAATAATACTAATGTCAAATAATCATTTTATTAAATAATAATATTACTGTGAAATAAATAATATAATAATAAAAAAGAAAATGGCGCCACTAATAATGTTAATTTAAAAAATATAAATAATGTATATAATAATATAAATAATAATAATAATATTTATAATACAATATATCTGTATAAATAAATGATTGACATGCATGAAGGTTAATTAAAGAAATGACATTTAATTTTTTATTATTATTTTTTCTTTAAAACAGAATAAAAAAAGTTTAAATCCTATGAAAATAATGAATGAATAAATGAATGAATGAATGAATGAATAAATAAATAAATACATTCTTATATAGATTTCGATAGGGATAACCACTTTTAAAATTTTGAATTAAAATAATTATAATTATTGTATATAATAATTTAACTAACTAACAAAATTGTCAATGATGTTCAAATTTTCAAAAAAAAAAGAAAAAAAAAATTTTTTTTTTTGGTATTTCAGGATTATATTGAAAACCTTAAAAATTTCTATAAATTATCAATAAAAAACAAAACTATATGGATAAAAAAGTTAAAAAATAAAAATAAAAATAAAAATAAAGCCAACAAAGAAAAGAAACAAATGAAAAGAGTTAATAAAAAAAAAAGTGAAGTAAAGAAAAAAATTTATTATTATTTTAATTTTATTATTATTATTATTATTATTTATTATTATTATTTATTTCAATAAATATTTTAAATAGAAAAAAAAAAAGATAAAAAAAAGTGATAAACCTATTTATTTATATTAAATTGATATATACATATATAAATAAATAAATAAATAAATAAAATAATAAAAATCCCCACCATTAAGAAGCCAATAAATTGTCTTTTTTTTTTAATTTTTTTTTTTTTTTTATAAATTTAATAAATTTAATTCTACAAATCTTTTTATATAAACCTTTTTATTTAATAATAAAATTTTATTATTATAAACATCATTTTAATTATTTATGTATTTATTATTTATTTATTAATAAATACTCTTATTATTATTTATTATTTATTATTCAATTATTTATTATTCAATTATTTATTATTTATTATTTTTATTTATTATTTAATTATTTGTTATTTATTACTTATTATTTATTATTATATTATTAGTGAATTGATTTATATTTAATGCTATAAATATTAATAATTGTGATTACTTTTTTTTTTATTAATAGAATTAAATTAAATAAAATATAAAATATATATATACATATAATGGATAAAAAAAAATTTATAGCATACATATATTATTAATTTAATGTTAATATATAAGATCTATAAAGTTTAATAGCGATGGCCTAATTTTTTTTTCTTTTTCGTGTTACATAATTTATTCCTTTATTTTCTTTCTTTCTTTTCTTTCTTTCTTTCTTTATTATTTTGATTTTATTAGAGTGGAGAAGGGATTTATTTAATTATTCAGTGTTTTATCAATAACTATAAATAACCAAAACTATAGATCTATAAAATATATGTAAATTTATAAAATATATATAAATTTATAAAAATATGTAGATTTATAAATACTTTTTTTTATTATTATTATTATTAAAGCTTTTATTTGTTAAAATAATATCTATCTTATTTAAGGTAATCAAACTTTTATTTTTTATTATTAATTATTCATTATTCATTATTATAAACTTTGTAGTGTCATGAACCTTTTTCATCATCAACAGTTATAGAATCATATCATCCTTATAAATATAAATATTTTTAATTATTAATTATTAATTATTAATTTTTAAATTTTTTTTTTAAAAAAAAAGGAACAAAAAAATAATTAGACCAAATATAGTAATAATTTTTATAAATTATTTATTTATTTACTTATTCATTCATTTAATTTACTTAATTATTTATTTTCTTTATTAATTCATTATTTATATTTTTATTTTTATTTACATGTATTTTTTTTTTTAATTCTTTCTATTTCATAGAATGAAGAAACTTTACAAATAATTTAAAAAAGAAATACTTTTTTTTTTTTTTTTTTTTTTTTTTGAAAAAAGTATATATTATATATTATATATTATATATTATATATAAAATGAAAATGAAAGTCACTTTTAAACGTTATTTTTACTTTTTAAAAAAAAAGATAAATCAATTCATAATAAATTAAGGTTAATTGTTAAAAATATCATTAATTATTGAATTTATATTTATGAGTTTATATATCCACCCATTTATATATATATTTTTTATAATATTTATAATATTTAAATTTTTTTTATTTTATTTTATTATATAGCGTAGGACAAAAAAAAAAAAAAAATAAAATAAATAAATATTTAAATATATTTTATATTTTATATTTAATTATCCTATTTTTTTTTTTTTTTTTAATAATTAACCATCTTAATTTAAAATATTGGGTAAAAATGAAGATGTAAAGAATATATAAAGATTAAAAATATTATAAATTTATTATATATATCTCTATAATTTTTTTTTTCTTTTTAAAAAATAAAAGATATATCTATATAAAAAATAAAACGGTCATAAATTTGATGGACGGGGATGAATTTAGTACTCACCATGATAAATGAGTAATAGTAAAAAAAAAAAAAAAATACAAAGAACCAATAATAAAATATAAAAAATGAAAATAAAAATAAAAATGAAAATGAAAATGAAAATAAATGATATTTATTAAATTTAAACTTCCTTATACTGTTCTTATTCTTATTTTTATTTTTTTTATTCAATTTTTTATTTTTTCATCGTCAATGAATAATTTTTTATTTATTAGATGTCACTAAAAAGAATTATTTATTAATTAATAAAATAAATTTATTGATTTGTTTAAATATGGAATGACTAATGAGATAATAATTATAATAATTTAAAATAAATAAAATAAATAAATAAATAAATAAATAAATTAAAAAAAAAAAGGAATAACAGTGATAATGTGATAATACTAATTCTTAAGAAGTAAAAATAATTATTAAGAAATAATAATTATTAAATTTATAAGAAATAAAAAAAAAGGATTTCTACTTTATATATAGTTATATATAAGGAATAATTATTAATAAAAAGGTTTCAAAAAGTTTGAATGAAACAATAATATAATTATATATATATATTCCTATATATTCCTATATTTATATTTATATTCATATATTTAATATAATAATTATATTATTCATAGATTTATATTTATATTGTGATGTTCAAATATTTACATTGCTAAATTAATCTAAAATTTATTATTTAAAGTTTTTAATTCTTTTCCATATTTTTTTTTTTAAATATTATTTATTTATTATTCATTATTTAAATATTATTATTATTATTATATTATATTATTATTATTTTTTTTTTTAGATTATTTTATTATTATTTTATTATTATTTTATTCTATTTTTTTATTTTTTTGGCTTTGAAAAATTTTATTTTATTTATTTTCCTTTTTTTTTTTGTTTAAGTATGTAAAATGTACATTTGTTAGTTTTTTTTTTTATTCTTTTCTCAAACTCTTATTTTTTTTCTAATTTTTTTAAATTTATTATGATCATTAGTTGGATATTTATTATTATTACTCATTCTCTATAATTACTGTCTTTTTTTTTTTTTATATAACATTTTTTATTTTTATTTTATTTTATTTTTCTAATATTTAAATAATTTATTTATGTACATGTTTTTTTTTTTTTTTTTTAATAAGTAAAAAAAAAAAAAAAAACGAAATATTATTGATGTGAGGTGAGATGATAGGATGGATATTGAAAATTTTTTAATTCTAAAATTCTAAAATTCTAAATTTTTATATGGAATGTATGTATTTATATATGTAAATGCATGTATTGATGCATGTATCGGTAAAAAAAAATAAAAAAAAAAAAATTAAAAAAGAAAAGTTAAAATAAAATAAAATAATATTTATTTATTTAATATAAAAAAATTATTTAATTTATTTATTTAATTTATTTATTATTTCAATTTATTTAATTTATTTAATTTAATTATTTAATTTTCATTTATTTTATTTTTTTTAATTAAATTTAATTTAATTTATATTAAAGGGGGAAAAAGAGGTGAAGAACCATTTAAAAGAAGAAAGACGAGCCCATTAAATTAAAAATCATTTTAATTAGTGGTGGAAATTTTTTTTTTTTTATTTTTTTATTATATATTATAGTATAGTAATTCATCTATTCAATATTTACTTGAGAATAAATAAATAAATATAAAATAAATATATAATAAAATCAATAGGTGAAATATAAAGTACAGATTGAATAAAGAAAAACAAAATCAATGGTTGAAATATGAATATAAAATACAGATTGAATAATATAAAATAAAATAAATTTTAAATTATTGTTAGAGGAGTGATTATTTATTTATTTTACTGTTTTAATGATTTATAATATATAATTTTTTATTTATTATTTATTTATTTATTGATATTATAAGTAAATAATAATAATAATAATAATAAAAATAATAAAAGTGTCTACCGTCACAGATTTTTTTTTTTCTAATTTCAAAACAAATGAAAAAAAAAAAAGTTGATTTCATTTATTTCTAATATAAAATATTATTATAATTTTACTCCTATAGGATAATCTATAGGATTGTATATAAGATCATTCCTATTTTATAATTTATTAAAATGTAATATAAATTTATGTAAATATAAATAATAAATAATTGAATAATAAATATTAAATAATAAATAATAAATATAAATAATAAATATAAATAATGGAATTATAAATATAAATAATAAATATAAACAATAGATATGGATATAAATCTTTTAAATATATAGATAAATATATAGATAGATATATAAATAAATATAAATAAATAGATAAATATAAATGTAAATATAGATATAAATATATAAATAATGAATATATATAAATTTTTAGAGTTATCTACAAAAAAGGAAATCTTTTTTTTTTTTAATTTGTAAAATTTCTCTTTTTTTTTTCATTTTTTTTCCAACTAAATTAAGAAAAAAAAAATTAAAAAATTTAAAAATTAAAAAATACAAAAAAAAAAAAATAATATATATTAATATATATTATTATAATATATAATAATATATGTATCAATATTAATATGTGTAAAATACAAAATATAAAATTTAAATTGGTTTAAATTTTTTTTTCTTTTCTGAATCAATCTTTTTATATTATTAGTTATGAATATAATAGGAAAGGAAAAAAGAAAAGTAAAATAAAAAAAAAAAAAAAAGGAAAAATGAAAAATAATTACTAAAAAGAAATGTTATTTATTTATTCATTCATTCATTTATTATTATTATTTATTTGGTATTTTCATTTAAAAAGAAATGTTTCTTTCGTTCAGTTCTACCATTATTTTGTTCTAGTTTTTCTTATTGTCTATATAAACTATTTATTTAAAAAAAAATTATATGTATATATTCAATATATTCATATTTTTTTATTTTTAAAAGTTATGAAATAGTTATTTATTTTAACTGTTATTAATTTTTAATTTTTCTTTTAATTAATATTAGATCATATAAAAAAAATATAATTCAAATAGATATATATAAATAAAACACTATATAATAAATATATATTTATCAATAGGTATTTACCTCTAAAAAGGAATAAGAAAAATTGTATATTTTAATGATATAAAAATATTATATAATATATGTATATATATATAAAATGTTTTTCTTTTTCGAATACAGTTAAAAATAAAGTTTCTTATTACAATTTCTTTTTCTTATTATTCTTCTTATTGTTATTACAAATTATAGTTTGTTGATATTTATTATTTAATATTTTTTAATGGTTATGGTTTAATATTGTAAATAGTATTTATCTATCAATTTATTTTATTTTTTTTTATATTTTTAAATAATAATCACCATAAAAGGAAATTTAGAGTAAAAAAAAAAAAGAGAAAAGTTAAATGAAATCCTTTAAAATAATCAATAGTAATAATCAATAATCAATAATAATAATTAAAATCATAATAAATAATGAATGAAAATGATTTGACGATAGATTTATTTAATATATGATGAATGGATGAATGAATGAATGGATGACCTTTTTTTTTTTTTTAAATTTTATTAATTATTATTATTGTAATTATTCATTTTTAATTATATTTTAAAGTTTATTTATTATAATTTTACTGGTTACAGTCACATTTTTTTTTTAATTTTTTTTTGTTCTTTTTTAATTTTATTTAAAATTATTTTTTAAGCTTTTAATATTTTTACGATTATTGTCATTATCATCATCATTATTTTTTATTATTACTTTATTTTTTTTTTTGTTTTTAAATTATAATATATATATACTTTTTTTTTAATCTCTATAATTATTTTTTTTATATGGAAAAATAAAGTAACAATATTAATATTCTTATTAATAATAGTAAAAATAATAAATAAATAATTATAATAATAAAAAAAAACATTACTATTAGTAATAATAAATGGATTTCAAATATGTATATAATAGATAATAAATAACTAACTGTCATGTGGTAAAAAAAAAAAAGGAAAAATGTAAAAGTGATAATAATAATAATAATAATTATTATTTATTTTATGGATTTATTATTATTATATTTTTTTTTCTAGTTTTTCTAGTTTTTTTTTTTTTTTTTTTTTTTTTTTTTTTTTTTTTTTTTAATTTTGTATTAATTATCAAAAATTTATTAAATGTACTTCATTTTGTTTTAGTTATTTTTTGAGAAAAAAGAAAAAAGTTAAAAATAAAAAAATTTTTTTAAATGAATACCTCATGATGATGATAAATATAAATATATTTATAAAATTTAAAAGCCATTTCAAATAATAATAAAAATACTAATAATTTTTTTTCCTTTTTCTATTTTGTTAATATAGGAGAGAAAGAATATCTACATGTAAATATATATATATATTTATTATTTTTAAAATTGATTTAAAAATAAAAAAAAAACTTTATATTACTATTTACTTATTATTATTAATTTTTTTATTATAATTTCCATTCATTTATTTTATTTATTTATTTATTTTATTTATTCAATTTCTTCATTAAATTAAAAATTTCTTTTTTTTAATAAAATTAAATATTAAATGGATCAACTTCAACCTCCTCAAAAGAAAAAAAAAAAAATTATTTTCTTATTTCAATCCTAAAATAAAGATAAAATAAAATTAATTTAAATTTTTTTTTTTTAAATTAAATATATATATATATATATATTTTTTTTTTTTTTTTTTTAAAAAAATAAACTAATAATAAAAATAAAATAAAATAAAATAAAAAATATATAAATATATGTATATGTATATATAGATCTTTTTTTTTAGTTATTCTATGTATTATTATATTATATTAATTAAATATAATATCATGAATAGAAATTATATATAAAATATTATTTATTTTTATTTACTAATCTACTTAAACTATATTTAGTTGTATATACTTTTATTCATAATTTCTATATTATAATAAAAATAATAATAATAAAATAAATGATAAATATTATTGCAAAAAATTATTAGTAATAATTAAATTATCATTCAATAATAAATAAGTCCATTTATCTTTTTTTTATTTTCATTTAATGTCAATTCATTTTTTATAAAAGTTTTTACGTAAGAATTATTATTATTATTACTATTTATTTATTATTATTATTTTTTTTTTGGTTGCTGTTCTTTTTTAAATGATCTTATGACTTTCTCAGGATCATTTCCATTTTGATTTCATTAATGTTAATTTAAATATAGTTTGTATATATATACAAACTATATTTAAATTTTAAATTTTAGTAATAGGATATAAAATAATTTAAAACCTTTTATATTTTTAATTTTTTTTTTTTAAATTTATATTTAAATTAAATAATATTAACTATTAAATATATATATTCTATAGAATAGGATTATATAACATATAATATAATAATCATTATAATCATATTTTATCATTATTAATATTATTACTATTATTATTATTATTATTATTGATTTTATAATTATTATTATTAATGTTGCTAATGTTACATGAACATTTAATAATTATAATAATTTAATAATTTTTTAATCATTGATTATTTTATTTTATTTTTAATTTTTATTTTTATTTATTTTTTTTTTCATTTCATTTTATTTTAGTTTATTTTTATTATTAAACTTTAATTATTACTATTATCATTAAATCTTATTTATATTATTTTAATTTTAATTTTATTTTATTTAATTTAGTTTAATTAATTTAATTTAAATGTTTTGGTGAATTCTTCTGATATGAAATAAAATGAATGAATGAATAAATAAATAAATAAATAGCAAATATTAATAATTAATTCCTGTTTATAGAATCAACAAAAAAAAAAAAAAATTCTTCTGTATTCATTTTAATAAATCGATTCGCATTTTAAAATAAATTAATTTGTTTCATATTGGAATTAAAAAAATAAATGAAAAAAAACAAATCTAAAACGAAAATAAAAACGAAAATTAGAATGAAAATGAAAATAAAAAAAAAAAAGGAAAAATGTTTTTATGAATATATATATATATAAATATATATGTATAAATAAATAATAATAAATGTGAATAAAATAGAGATAATATAAAAATAGATAATAAACTTTAAAATATAATATATAAACTATATCATATTATTTAAACTTTAACTATTTTAAAAATTTCAATTTTGTGTTTTTTTTATTATTATTTTTATATTATTTAATTTAAAAGCCAAAAAAAAAAAAAAAATAAAAATAAAAATAAAAAAATATCCACTTTCGTATTTTAAAATATTTATTTTATAATTTATCATGCTTTTTTTTTTTCATATTATTATTATCATTATTATGGTGGCTTTTTCATTTAAATGAAAATATTAAAAATCCAATCTCAAGAAAAAAAAAATTTCATTATAATTTTTTAATAATAACCATGTTATAATAATTAATTATAATTATTATTATTATTATTATTATAATTATTATTATTATTATAATTATTATTATTATTATTATAATTATTATTATTATTATTATAATAATTATTATTATTATAATTATTACTTGTATATTATATATTTTACATTTAATGATCTATTTTTTTTTTGTCTTACGTTATACACTGTTATGAAAATGTGTTTTAATCTATTATATTATATACTACCTAACCTTTAAATTAAATATAAAAATTTTTTTATTTCACTTGGTTCATAATTAATATAACCTTATAAGGTATCTTTGTATTACATTATTTATTTATTTATTTATTTTTTTTAGATAAAAATAGTATAATTAAAAAAAAAAAAATTATTATTTTTTATTTTATTATTTTATTCCATAAAAAGATGAATTTACCATTTTAATGTCATACAAATCTACAAAATAAACTTGGGAAAATCAAAGGTTTTTTTTAATATTATAATTATTATTTTTATATTATTCTCTCTCTCTTCTCTTTTTTTTTTTTTTTTTTTTTTTTTTTTTTTTTTTATTTATTTATTTATAAAGAGATATATCTACATTTCATTTTCTAATTTTCTATTGTTTTTAATCATAACTAAAAATTAAAAAAATAAAAAAAAAAGGGAATCTGTAAAACAAATTTGTTAAATAATGTAAATATATGTATATATTATATTTATCCATATACTTATTAAAATAATCGACAAAAAAAAAATAAAAAAAAAATGGTTTTATTAATATTCATAAAACAAAGAGTTAAAATATATGATCTTCTAATGATATATTATAAATGTTAATAGTTAAATAATGAATAAAACAAAAAAAAGTATGCATTTCATATTTTTATTGTATTAATTTAATTTTATAATATAAATAATTAATAAAAAAAATAAAAAAAAAATTTTTTAATCATTAAATTTATCAAATCTATTCATTCATAAAAAAAAAAAAAAAAAAAAAAGAAATAATTCACATTATTATTGATAGATATTAAATAAATAATGAAAAATGAAACAATTATAAAATAATTAATATTTTATATTAATGGCTATATTTATATTTAATATAAATTTATATTTTTTTTCTCTATTTCATATTTCATGGGTTATATTAAATAGTCATAATTCTATTAATCTGTATTTATTAACGAATTGGTTAATATATAAAAAAAAAATTAAAACATTTCTCATTATTTTTTATTTTATTTTATTTTTTTCTTTTTAAATATTAATAATATAATTTGTCGAGATTTCCCCATTTTTTTTTTTTATTAATTTTTTAATTTTTATTTTTAATTTTTTTTTTTTTAATTATTTTAATTTATTTTATTTCAATCTATTTATATTTTATATTTTTTTTATATTTTTTTTTTATTTTTAGCATTTAATTTATACAATTGATGGATTGATGGTCCAGTTTCAGTTTCTAAAAAAAATCTATATTCTAAATTACTAAATTATATATATTATTTTTTTTTTAACAATATCAATATTAAAAAAAATAAATTATAAAAAAAAATTTAATAATAATAAATAATAAAATAATTAAATAATTAAATAATAATATAATAAATAATAAATACATAAATAATAAATATTTAAATAAAAAATAAAAATAAAAATAATTACTCTATATTTTTTTTATTTTTTAAATGTCACACTTTTCAATCTATTTTTTTTTTATTTTTGTCTCTAATAGATTATCAATATATTCTGTCGCATATATTTATATATATTATCAAATTAATTTAAAAATAATATAAACTATATAATTTTAATTTAATTGATTTAATTTTTTTTTTTTTTTTTGTAGTTAATATTCAAAAAAGAAATTGAAATAAAAAATAAACTAAACTAAATTAAAATAAAATAAAAAGGAAAGAAATGTCAATCTATTACTTTATTTAATAATAATAATATTATATATATATATATTATATATTTCTTTTATTTGAAAATAAGAAAAAGAAAAGACAAATGAGGATTAAAGAAAAACAATATATAATTATTATAGAAAAAATTAATTATTATCAATAATCACTTTTTGTATTTATTTCATTATTTTGAAACAAATCATTTTAATATAATTTTAAGTAATATTTAGTTAAATGAAGAAAAACAAAAAAAAAAAAAAAAAAATGATTATCTAAATGAATACCAAATTTATAATTTTATTATTTAACATACACACACACACACCTTTCTATATATAAAATTAATTATATGAAATGATATTATGAAATGATATTATTATTAATTAATACAAATATTTATTATATAATTTGAAAAAAAAAAAAATTTATTTTAATATAAAAATAAATAGCTTTTAGGGAGGGCTATGACATTTAATATAATAAATATATAATAATAAATATTTAGAAATAAATATTTAATAATATTTAATACTGACCGCTGTTTTTGTTGATTTTAAATTATATTTAATTAATTTACGGATATTATCTAATGAATATAATAAATATCAGGATCATAATACCAATATATATAATAAATAAATATATAATAAAAATATATATAATAAAAAATATATATAATAAATATATATATAATAAAATATATGTATAATAAATAAATAAATATATAATATATATATATATTGTTAGTTAATGTATTAATTTTGTAAAGTTTAACAGAGTATCAGTATTAATCATAGAGTGAATATCATAAAATAAAAAGAATAGTGATCATAACATTTAATTAATAATAATAATAATAATAATAATAAATAAATAATAAATAATAATAATAATAATAATAATATATAATAATAATAATAATATATAATAATAATAATAATAAATAATAATAAATAAATAAAGGATACTAATAATAATAAATAAATAAATGATACTAATAATAATAAATAAATAAATAATATAATAAATAATAAATAAATAAATAATACTAATAATAATAAATAATAAATAATAAATATTAAATAATAAAGAGTATTAATTAATAAATAAATAAAAATAATAATAATAATAAAAAGTTATGAAAATTTTTTAATTTTTTAATTTTTTTAATTTTTTTAATTTTTTAATTTTATTTTTTTGTCAAATTATTATTACATTAATAAAAATTTTAATATAATTTAATAAGTATAAAACATTTTTAATATCTTTTGGTCTTTTTTTTTTTTTTAATTATTATTATTATTATTATTAGATGATATATAAAATATATTATTTCTTTGTTTGTTCATCAGTAACAATCTTAATTTATGATAATATACTTTTGGTTTTGTTCATTGTTTAAAATGAAAATGTAATAAATTTTCATTTATTTTTTTTATTTTTTTTGTTATTTTTTATTATTATTATAGTTTGTTACATCTATTTTATATTTTATTTCATTATAATTAATAGTTTGTTAAATAATAAATAAAAGTATTAATAATACATACCTATATACATATATATATTTGAAGATTATTCATTAATCATTATGTATTGTTAATTATTTAATTTTGATTAATATTGTATTTAATTAAAATTTTATATTATAATTTATATATATATTTTTTTATTTATAGACTATAGACTAGAAATAAACTTATTAACTCGTAATACTGTATCTATTTAAGAGTACTACTCTATTCTTTGATAGTACTATTTATTAAATAAAAGTATTGAATATCATAATACCATTATTTAATACTACTGTTTAATACTACTATTTAATATTACTATTATTTCCTTATTATTTAATATTAAAATATTTAAGTATCTAATCGATAATTTATTATTTTTATATATAGGTTAAAATGTATATATATATTGCTTTTTTATTTTTTATTATTTTTATTTTTTTATGTTTTTCAAAAAAAAAAAACTTTGTATAGATTAAATAATATATGATAATATATGTATTATATACTTTCCATCCTAATATTTAAATTATTTAATTCATTCCTAATTCATTCTAATATATATAGTGATTGAAAAAGCAATATTATCTAATTATTATTCCTGTATTGTGTCATAATTTCTATATGAATAAAAATAGAATAATATATTAAAATTAATTAGAATATATTATATTATATTAAATAGGTCAAACTTTATTTATTATAATATGCTATTTTGAAATGGTTGAAAATCTTTTTTTTTTTATTTAATTTTATTTTATTTAATTTATATTAATTAATATATGATAATATATTATATTTAATAGGAAATATAAACATATATATAAATTCAATAGTATTACCAATATATTATTTTTGGTGTTATGTTTAAAAAAAAACAAAAAAAATAAAAAAAAAAAAGATAAAAAGAAATATAAAAAATTTTAAATAAATCTTATTAAATACTATTTTATATTCTTTGTTCGTCTCTGTCTTCTATAATATATTAACTTCGTGTCATTTATACTTTTATACTTTTTATATATGATAAAATACAAAGGAATAAATGAAAATGATTCAATGGAGTATAGAATTAAAATAAATAAAAATAAAAAATAATAAAAAAAATAAATATAAAAAAATAAATTAAAAAAAAAAAACCATATCAATCTAAATGTATTAAAGAAAAAAAAAGTTAATAATTAATGTATAAATAATAAATAAATAAATAATAAATAAATAAATAAATAATAAATAATAATAAATAAATAAATAAATAATAAATAAATAAATAAATGAATAATAATAAAAAAGAGTATTTATTAATAATAAACATAAATAATTGAATAATAAATAAATAATCAATCAATAAATAATAATTAGATTATAATTATGTATAAGGATTTAATTAAATATAATAAATCAAATTTGAAGCATGAATTCTATTTATTGAATTATATAAATTTATATTTATTTTATTTTATTCTAAATTATTTATTAATTTCTTAATTTATATATAAACTTCAAAAAAAGTATATTTTTTATTTTTTTTTTTTTTTTGTAATTTTTCTTTTATTATTAAAAGCAATTTTTAAATTATAAACTTTTTTTTTTATTTATTTATTTTTTTTTTGATGTAAATGGTATTAATTTAAGAAAAAAATAAAATAAAATAAAATAAAATAAAAAAATAAAGAAAAGAATGCTTTTTTACTATTAATAATAAAACAATTATTTTTTTTTTCTTTCTATTTATATAAAAAGTAAATTATCAACTTTTTTTTTATTATAATAACTAAATAAAATTTAATTATTTCATATTATATTTATAATTATATTTTTTAAAATTACAAAATTTGGTATATATATATATATTTTTTTTTTAAAAAAAGATCAAATTAATATTAATATTTAAAACAATAACAATAGTAGCAACAACAATATATATATATATAAACTTTAAATAATTAACTACAATAAGAATATGCAAATTAAAGTTTAAAATAAAAAAACCATCAAAAATATTAAAAAAAAAAAAAAATAATAATAATTATAATTATAATATATAAAAATTTAATTTAGTATTCAGTATTATTTCACTTCTTTTACACAATTATTAAGAAAAATAACAATAACATCATCAACAACAATAATAATAAATAATAAAGTAATAACATACTAGTCTAAATAATATATATATATATATCACCTAAATATTTATATAAATAATATTAATACATATTTTTTTTTTCCATTAAAAAAAAAAAAACAAATTGAATATTAATATCTATATTATATATCCAAAAGAATAAAAACATAGTGGAAAAAAAAAGGGAAAAAAAATTTCAACTAAAAAACAATAAATTAATGAAATAAAATAAAATAAATATATTTATAATATATATATATCAAATATCTACATAAAAAAAATAAGTCAAATAATTTTTTTTTTTTTTTTTGACAAAGTTATAGAATATTATGGAGTTATATAGATATGTAAAAATAAAAGACAATAATTTAAAAAGCAATAATATATTAAAAAGAATAAAATAATAACAATAATAATAATAAAAAAAAAAAAAAAAAAAAAAGAAATATAATTATATATATATAATTTTCCATAAAATTCTTATTAGTTTTATCATAATAAAATATTTTTAAAAAAAATTCAATACATACAATATATTATATAATACTTATCTCTCTCTTTTTTTTTTTTTTTTTTTATTTTTTATTATTATTTTTTTTTTATTTTATATTTTATATAAATTTTATCTTTATATATATTTACCTTTATAACAAAATATTTTATTCTACAAATAGATAATGTTACCAAAGAAATAATTATTTATTTTTTTTTTAAAAAAATTGTCCATTAATTCAAACGCCCATTAAAAGAAAGAAATAAAGAAATAAAGAAAAAAAAAAGATATCAATAATATAAAAATTATTTAATTTAAAAAGAAGAAAGAAAGGAAAAGAAAAAAAAAAAAAAGAAAAGAAAAAGAAAATAAGATAAAAGAAAAATAATACCAAACCATTATTAAAAATACAAAATAATAATAGAAAAAGAAAAAGAAAAAAAATACAATACAATATAATATTATATAATAAAAAAAAAATACAGTATTTTATATTTTATATTTAATATTTTATATTTTAATATTTCAGTATTTTTTTTTTTTTTTAACTCAAAAAAAAAAAAAAAAAAAAAAGAAAGAAAATAATTATTGGAGAAAAAAAAAATATTGTAAATATAAAAATTATTTTAACTCATATACATATAAATGTACAATAATAATTATAATAGTAATAATGCTTTTTAATAGAATAGTCAAGGATAGAGAATAGAAATCAATTATAACTATTATAACTATATATAAATTTATTATTAATAATTTTATGAATATATAATTAAATATACATTATATATAATTTTCTTTTTTTTTTTATATATATATCATACGTTATATATCATACATTATATATCATACATTATATATTATACATTATACATTATAGACAGATGGGTCCAAGAAAACGTACTCTTATGAATGAAGAATTCGAAAATCTTTTATATTCCCATTATTGGACCGAAAGAATCCAAGATCATTGGGCACAGCTTATGAAAGATAATAATTAGTAAGTTTTAGTATTTAACATAAAAATATATATAAATACATAAATACATATACATAAACATATTTATATTTATATAAAATATTCGATTATGTGTATATACTTATTTTATTTTTATTTTATTTTTTTATTTTTTATAACATCAATATTAATACTAATATTATTATAATATTTAATTTCTATCCCTATTTATCTCTATTTATACTTTTCTATATAAATTTATTTATATATTCATAATTAATTCTATATCTATTTATCTTTCTAAATATATAATATATATATACTTTTATATTATTATTATTATTATTATTCATTTTATATACATATATATATATATATATTAATAGTGATCATAAACATTATCTACAAGCTTTTGTTGGGTGTGTACTGTATACGTTAGGGGTTTATCGTCAAGCAGATACTTTAGGCAAAGTATTTAGTAATAATTGGTATTTTAAATCAGTAAAGGCCACCAGTCTTTCCAATGTTAAGGTTCATAAATGTTATAGAAGACTTTTGAAACCGGATGTGGTGAAAACGATATTTAGTGAGATGCCGGATTTAAAACCGTTTCTACTTTGGTTGGTTCGTAATCAAGAAATTGTAAAATATTGTGGTCTCTTAAATGATTTTCCAGAGGAAGGATTTCCAGAAAGTAAGTTAAAAGAAAAAAAATAAAAAAAAAAAAAAAAAAATAAATATTCATACTAAATATTTATTATAATATAATAAAATTAAAATTTATTATTCGTTAAAAAAAAAAAAAAAATTCAAAAATTTATAATTTTTATGCCTTTTTTTTTTTTTTTTTTTTTTATTAAATGATTATTAAATATATAATTATTATTATTATTTATATTAAATATTGTGTATTATATACTGTATATTATATTATATATTATATGTATATATATACTTTTTTTTTTTTTTTTTTTTTTTTATATAATTAAATTTAAAATTTATTTTTAATTAGCGAAAGATAGACCATCAGCTAAAACAAGATTTAATAAACTAGTGGAATATACCAATAGTAATGTAGATTCTTTAACACTGGATGAGGTGTTAACCATCATTAAAAATAGAAATTATCGTGGTGGTCGAAAAAGTCAAGAAGAGGATAATGATATGGAAGAAAATTCTTCATCTGCTACTCTTTCTCCTAATTTTTCAAGTATTCCTATTCATAATAACAATAATGATAGCAACAACAACAACAATAATAATACCCCAAATGAACCATATTATAATCAAAATACAATGAATAATTTAAATAATAATGATAATAATAATAATAATGATAATAATAATAATGATAATAGTAATAATAATAGTAATAATACAATGTTCTTTCCAAACCTTACCCCCCACAACAACAGCAACAACAATAATAATAACAATAATAATGTAAATAATATGAATAATAACAATAATAATAATCCTACACTACAAAATTATTATCAAAATTCACCTTTTGATCACATTAATCCTCCTCAGATGTCGTCATTTAATAATAATAATAATAATAATAGTAATAATAATAATAATAATAATTCAAACTTTAGAAATAATATCGATACATTACAAAATTCACAAAAAAATTATTATAATCAAAATAGTAATAATAATATGAATCCTGGAATGAATAATAATATGAATAATAATATGAATCCTGGAATGAGTAATAATATGAATCCAAATATGAATAATAATATGAATCCAAATATGGACAATAATATGAATCCAAATATAAACAATAATATGAATCCAAATATGAATAATAATAATAATATGTATCCAAATATGAATAATAATAATATGAATCCATATATGAATAATAATAATATGAATCCATATATGAATAATAATAGTATGAATCCAAATATGAATAATAATAGTATGAATCCATATATGAATAATAATAATATGAATCCGAATATGAATAATAATAATATGAATCCAAATATGAATAATAATATGAATCCAAATATGAATAATAATAATATGAATCCAAATATGAATAATAATAATATGAATCCAAATATGATTAATAATAATTATATGAATCCAAATATGAATAATAATATGAATCCAAATATGAATAACAATAATATGAATCCAAATATGAATAATAATATGAATCCAAATATAAACAATAATATGAATAATCTAAATATGAATAATGATATGAATCCTAATATAAATCATAATATGAATAATAATATGAATAATAATATGAATAATAATATGAATAATAATATGAATAATAATATAAATTATAATATGAATAATAATATGAATAATAATATAAATCCAAATATGAACAATAATATGAATAATCTAAATATGAATAATAATATGAATCCAAATATGAATCCTAATATAAATTATAATATGAATAATAATATGAATAATAATATAAATCCAAATATGAACAATAATATGAATCTGAATATGAATAATAATAATATGAATCCAAATATGAATAATAATAATATGAATCCAAATATGAATAATAATAATATGAATCCAAATATGAATAATAATATGAATCCAAATATAAACAATAATATGAATAATCTAAATATGAATAATAATATGAATCCTAATATAAATCATAATATGAATAATAATATGAATAATAATAATATGAATCTAAATATGAATAATAATAATATGAATTTAAATATGAACAATAATATGAATTTAAATATGAATAACAATAATTATAAGTCCAGGGAATTTTCCAATTCTACAGATTATTCTGAGAATCAATATTCTTCCCAAAGTTTCAATACTCCTCAACTGGATCATCCATCCATAAACTATAATAATAATAATGATAATGATAATAACGTCAACAATAACAACAATAACAATAATATTAATTCTTCACAAAATTCACAATCGATGCGTTCTATTCCATCTAATATACCAATTTCTTCTTCCTCAATATCCAACTCTATACCCATTATTCCTAATTCTAATCTAAATTCAAATTCAAACCTAAATTCTAATAATATTCAAAATAGAACCTCTGCTCCATCTATGATGCCATCAGATCTACCTAATAATACTCTTCCATTACCTCATCCTTATTCAATTGATCCATCCTCCTCTTCCATGAACAATCAAAAATTTATCAACAAAAATCATCAAAATATAGGTAATTCCAGTTCATTGACCTCCATGACTACACCCGTACCTCAATCACCTTATGACCATCGTCCATCCCCAATATTATCCGGTACACCACAAGATATCAGTAATGACAATAATAATAGCAATAATAATAACAACAATAACAATAACATAAACATAAACATCAATAATAATTTTAATCCAGGAAAGCCAATACCAACAATGCAAAATAATAATTTAAATCATTATCAAAATAATAATAATAATAATAATAATAATAATAATAATAATAATAATAATAATAATAATAATAATAATAATAATAATAATAATAATAATAATAATAATAATAATAATAATAATAATAATAATAATAATAATAATAATAATAATAATAATAATAATAATAATAATAATAATAATAATAATAATAATAATAATAATAATAATAATAATAATAATAATAATAATAATAATAATAATAATATTAATGGTAATAATGGCAATAATAACGGTAACAATGACAACGGAAATCATTTAAAGAATCATCTTCCAATTCATTCTTCTTATTATAACAATAACAATAACAACAGTAACAGTAACAATAACAATAACAGCAACAACAATAATAATAATAATTTAACATTATCAAATAATGGATTAAATTATTCAACTTCATCTTATTATGATAATAATAATGGTAATAATAATACTAATAATACTAATAATAATAATAATAATAATAATAATAATAATAATAATAATAATAATAATAATAATCCAATGCAAGATAGAGAAAATAAAAATTCAACCAATTCTTCAATTACTCCACCATTTCCATTAAATGAACCCAGAGATTATAATAATTCACCAAAGGTACATCCTCCTATTCAATACAATAATAATGAACAAAATCAGGGAAAAATAAATAGCAATAATAACAACCATCAAAATTTTGGTAATAGTAATATTAATCATCGAAACAACTTTATGAATAACAATAACAATAACAATACCGATAACAATAACAATAACAATACCAATAACAATAACAATACCAATAACAACAACAATAACAATAACAATAACAACAACTACAACAATAATAATAATAATAATAATAATAATTTCAATAATAATAATTTCAATAGCTTTGAATCCTCAAATAAGATGGAAATTGAATATTCGTCTCAAGAATTATATATGAAAAAGAATATGATGGATAATGGCACTATATCAATTCATAGTTTATTAAATCCACGTTCTAAATTAAGTACTAATGCTAATACTAATTATGATTTCAATAATCCAACAAATAACAACTATAACAATACTAATCAAAGTACTCATAATAATACTAATAATAATACTGATAATAATAATTTTGGAGTTACCAATCAACACTATAGTTCACCTCAAAATCAGTATGGAAATAAAATGAATTATCCAGGAGGTAATCATTAATTGATATTTTATTTTATTTTATTTTATTATCAGTAGAATATATTATTACATTTATATATATATATAATATATTATTTTATTATTTTATAATAATTTTTAAACAAATTTTAATCATTAATTATATATATCATATTTTAAAAATTAAAATTAAAAAAAAAAAAAAAAATAGAAATTACCCCTAATAACAACTTTAAATCTAATTCACCAAATAATTTAATGCCAACTCCTAATCAAACCCCAATTCAAAATAAAAACATTATTCCTCCAATGCCTAAATATCGTCCAATTACTCCAAAATTTATGAATAGTAATGGTAATAATAATCAAGAAAGATTTTATCCAAGTCCCTCTCTTCCTCCTAAGGAAGAAAATTATTCAAATCAATATAATAACAATAATAATAACAATAATAATACTTTTAATAATAATAATAATAATATGAATAATATGATTAATAATTCAATACCATATAATAATAATAATAATAATAATAATAATAATAATAGTAATAATACGTCATTAAATAATAATCCTTTAAATAATTCTTCTAAAAACAATATGATGTACTTTAATAATAATAGCAATACCAATAATAATGATAATAATAATAATATGAATTATAACAATAATATGACTAATAATAGTATAAATTATAATAATAACAATAATATAAATAACAATATAAATAATAATATAAATTATAATAATAATAATAATAATGTGAATAACAATGTAAATAATAATATGAATTATAATAACTTTAATAATAACAATAACAATTATCAAAATAATATCAATAATCAAAATAACATTAATGACAACAACAAAAATAATATACCCATGGAAAATAGGAATTTCAATAATTCATCAAATCACATTATTACTCCGAATGCTTCACCAAAAATATTAAATATGAATGGTCACGATAATTCCCCCCTTTCAGTTTTAGCTTCCCTTGTAATTAATGCCTCAGAAAATGATACTAATTTAGAATCATCAAAACCAATGAATACAGAACCCAAATTATCAACAAATCCTAAACAACATCCATATCATCCATATCATCATCATCATCCTTCAATTGAAAATAATAATCCTATCAACCCTATGAATAAAAATGAACCTGGAAATTCACAACAGTCCAATGTTAATGGTGACTTTAAAAATATTAGATCAGAGCCTTTATTTACCGGTGGTCCTGAGGATCAATCTAATAATAATAATAATAATAATAATAATAATAATAATAATAATAATAATTATAATAACAATAATAATAATATTAATAATAGTAGTAATAATAATAAAAACAACAATAGTAATAATACTAGTGATAATAATAGTGATAATAATTCTTCAAGTATTGAAATTCCAGCTTTCGGTATTAAAATGAAAAAAATTTATAATTTATATAATAGTCAAAGTTTACAAAATATGGATATTATTAATGATATCAGAAAACCTTCAAAGAATAGATCTATTCTTAGTAAAGAAATGAAAATAAAATCTTTTGATCATCATTCTAGTAATAATGATACCAATAACTATAGCAATAACAACAACAACAATAATAATAATAATAATAATAATAATAATAATAATATTGCATCTTCTATTGATTCCACTCCTAATAATGATTCCTCAAATAATTCTGCTGAAAATATTTCAAATGTTTTACTTAGTATGAAAGAAGGACATCAGATACATGGAGATTCATCTCTTATGAATCCCATGGATTCTATGAGAGGATCATTATCCTCATCATCAATAAATACAAATACAAATACGAATACAAATACATATGTTAATAATGATCCTTCTACTGCTGAATATTATAGAAAGAAACTAGGACGTAAACCAAAAAGAAAATTTGAAGATGATCTTCTTCATCAACCTCCTCAACCTCAACCTCAACCTCAACCTCAACCTCAAAATTTAAATACTTCATCATCATTATCATCATCATCATCATCACAATATTATCCTTTATCCTCAACTGAACAAAATCAAAATCAAAATCAAAATCAAAATCAAAATCAAATTCAAAATCATATTCAAAATCAAAATCAAATTCAAAATCAAATTCAAAATCAAATTCAAAATCAAATTCAAAATCAAAATCAAAATCATATTCAAAATCAAAATCATATTCAAAATCAAAATCAAAATCAAATTCAAAATCAAATTCAAAATCTAAATCATATTCAAAATCAAAATCATATTCAAAATCAAAATCAAATTCAAATTCAAGGTGATAAAGAAATTCAAAACAATCAAGAAATGATATCATTACCAGGAGAAATGAATGACTCATCATTATCTATTAGAAAAAAGAGAAAATATACAAAGAGAGATATAGTGACATCTTCATCTTCATCTTCAACCTCCTCTCTTCATAATATCAATGAAAATAAAAATACAAATAAAAGTAGTAATAGAAATAGTGATAGTATGAATGAAGAAATAAAAAATAAATCCATAGGAAAAGGTAAAGGTAAAAGAGTTATTACAGAAGAACGTGGTTATTCAAAAAAATATAATTTCAACACCAACACCTTCTCCACTTCTTTATATTCGGTAAATCCAAAAGTTGAAAATCTTATTAGAGAATCTAAAAAAATATTATCTGAACGTTCTATTGAAGAATTAGATCTTTCCGAGAAAATTGATCTTCTTCCTAATTCTCTTATTAATTTATTAAAGAATGGTAAATTTGCTATTGTTAAATATCATGGGTCCACAAAATGTATCGGAATTCAAAAATGTGATACGATGTTGGGAAAGAAGGAATTAAAAAAAATAAAGGAATTACAATTTAATTCTAATGAATTAGAAACGTCAAAAGCGCTCCGTATTAAATTTGAAAATGATTCTAAAAAAAGTCAACATCGTTTCCTCATTATTACTCCAATTGTTTGGAGTCATTGGGATTGGTTTGACCTTCAAAATGCTGAAATTGATTATACTAAACAACAATAAATAAGAGAGGATGAGGGGAATAAATAAAAAATTAATAACTAAAAAAAATAAAAAAATAAAAAAAAAAAAAAAAAATAAAATAAAAAAAAAATAATAATAAAAAAATAAAATAATAATAATAATAATAATAATAATAAAAGAGTAAAATAATAATACAAAAAAAAAAAAAAAAAAAAAAAAAAAAAAAAAAAAAAAAAAAAGAAGAATAAAAATAAAAAAATAAATGTCATACTATCATTCATCAATAATTTCATTTCAAATTCATAAAGTTAAAAGTCAATAATCAAAAAGTCAATCCAAAATTAATAAAAATAATAATATTAAAAAAAATTTAAATTTAAACCAAAAAAAACAAACAAACAAACAAACTATCTATCTATTCTATCTATCTATCGATGTATTCAATACAATTTAATCCAATTCAATTCAGTTTAACTCTATCTTTTATCAATTTATTTTTTATTTTTATTTTTATTTTTATTTTTAAATATATTTTATTTATATTTTTATTTTTATTTTTTTTTATTTTTAAATATATTTTATTTATATTTTTATTTTTTTGTTTTTATTTTTAAATATATTTTATTTATATTTTTATTTTTTTGTTTTTATTTTTAAATATATTTTATTTATATTTTTATTTTTTTGTTTTTATTTTTAAATATATTTTATTTATATTTATATTTTTTTGTTTTTATTTTTAAATATATTTTATTTATATTCTTATGAAATTCTATTTAATTACATTTTTATATTCTTTCTATAGTAAAAGTTTTTAATTAAAATAACGACTTTTTTTTTATTTAATACTTCCAACTTTTTTTTTTTTTTTTTTTTTTTTTTTCTTTTTTTAAAAAAAAAAAGAGAAAGAGAAAAAAAAATATATATATATATATATATATATATAATTTTATTTTTTTTTTCTTTATTCTTAATTTATAAATGTATATTTTATAATTTAAAAGAAAAAAAAATGATAATAATAATAATAATAATAATAATATCATTATTAGTATTTGTATTTATATTTAATATTTATTATTTATTATTTATATATATATTAATATTTATATTCATTTTTATAAAGTTTTATAAAAAAAAAATAATAATAAATAAATAAATAAATAAATTAATAAATAAAAATAAATTAAATATGTAAAAACATAAACATAAACTAAAATATATATGTATATATATCATATATGTATATATTAATTTAATAATTTTTTTTTTTTTTTTTATAGAAATGTATATCTAAAGTATAAGATAATTTTTTTTTTTTTTTTTTTTTTTTTTTTTTTTTTTTTTTTTTTTTTTAAAGGTTCAGCTTTCCACTGCCCTTATTCTATCAAGAAACTTTCTCATGAAAAAATATTATTGTATTTTATAAAATCAAGAAAAAAAAAAAAATTGGCTTTCTTTGAATATTAAAAATTTATGTGGTGGTAAAGTCAAGGTCAATTCAAAAAAAAAAAAAAATTTTTTTTTTTTTTTTTTTTTTTTTTTTTTTTTATTAAATTAAATAACAATTTCATTTCGTCGTCGATAGAGTCTCTATTGTTCATGATTTTTCGTAACAAAAAAAAAAAAAAAAAAGTTTTATTGGGAAAGAGATGTTTTCAAACTCTCAAAAACTAAAAAAAAAAAAAAAAAAAAAAAAGTTTTATTGGGAAAGAGATGTTTTCAAACTCTCAAAAACTAAAAAAAAAAAAAAAAAAAAAAAAAAAAAAAAAAAAAAAAAAAAATGTTAAGAGGTGCTTGCTTGGTTAAAAAAAAAAAAAAAAATTTTAAAGAAGCTAATCTCACCACACCACCCTATTAGGTAAAAACTCTAAAATTCTAACTTCTATCTTCGTTCAAGCGTTTTATTTTTTTTTTCTTTTTTTTTTTTTTTTTAAGGGGACAAACAGGGGTTAACTATTTTTTTTTTTTTTTTTTGTTTTCTCATTTTCGGATCAATTGAATCATTTTTTTTTTTTTTTTGCTGAACATTATAGTGAACTAGCTTCTGATGTTAATTCACCATAGTCATCATCGTCTGGATCATGAATAAATACCGGGTTAATTTATTTATTTGGAATTAATCCTAATAATAATCCTTACTTGGGAAGTTTAATTGATCTCCTCTCCTTTAGTCTAAATAAGAGCAGATGCTCTCTAAACCTCAAAAAAAAAAAAAAAAAAAAAAAAATTATTATTAATAGAGGACTTTATTGAAGTTTTATGGATTTTAAATCTCGTAACTCGTAAAATTCTTATGTTAGTCCTCTATGATAGTATATATTATTCGTTGAATTGAGAATACCCCCCCCTCTTTCAGCTAATCTGTGCTCTATCTTAATTACGCTGCTTTTAAGAAAATGGTAAAAAAAAAAAAAAAAAAAAAAAAACTTATCATGTATAAGTATTATTAATCATCTCATTAATAATATTCCTTACTATATCACATTAACTCATGGACTAAAGCATTAAGGACTTTGGATAAGAAATTAAATGGTAAAAAAACAAGTGAAATAAATAAAAAAAAAGTTTTATTGGGAAAGAGATGTCTTCAAACTCTCAAAATCTAAAAAAAAAAAAAAAAAAAAAAAAAAAAAAAGCAATTATTTACAAGGAGAATGATTTTTAGATTTATTTCAGAAATCAAAGATTTTAACATTTTTCAATATCCTAAGTATCAATTTAGGATTCTTTTAGATTTCTCGAATTAGGTATGGTTTTTAAATTTTGATATTAGTATTATCCATTAAAAAAAAAAAAAAAAAAAAAAAAAAAAAAAAAAAAATAGTCTCAAGAAGATGGCCCTAAAGGTTGTCCAAGTTGTGGTGTTAGTATCCCTAGATTTTCTCACACTGGAATCTTTGCCTGTGAAAAGAATTGGAAAAATTTTTAAATTACAACAGAAATAAATCTTTTACCTTTTTTTCTAGATGATTATCTTTTCTTTTTTTTTTTTTTTTAAAGTTTACAATGATAATTGAATAAAAAAAAAATCCTTTGGATGTTTCTTCTTT
Source organism: Neocallimastix lanati (nom. inval.) (assembly GCA_016946835.1). Classification (NCBI taxonomy): domain Eukaryota; kingdom Fungi; phylum Neocallimastigomycota; class Neocallimastigomycetes; order Neocallimastigales; family Neocallimastigaceae; genus Neocallimastix; species Neocallimastix lanati (nom. inval.). Next base: position 1,041,727 of record JACVTC010000020.1, on the reverse strand, counting down.
AGATTCAGAAAAGGATTTATGATAAATAATATTTATGATTTTATATTGAGTGCTCTTTTTGGCAGGGCGTTCAATATATGAAAAAAAAAAAAAAAAAAAAAAAAAAAAAAAAAAAAAATTAAAGTTAATGATGGGGAACAAAGACATTTTTTAGTTGACAATATTTTTTTTTTTTAAAAGCAAAAAGGTTCAACTTCGTCGATTGTTTTCGTATTTTATGAGGGATTGTAGAGTTTTTTTTTTTTTTTTTTTTTTTTTTTTTTTTCTAACAAACGTAATGTAATTTAATTTGTAGAGTTTTTTTTTTTTTTTTTTTTTTTTTTAGGATTAATGATGATGAAAAATGGTATTTCCATTGAATTCTATTGAATCTACCGTTCAGATTAAGGTAGTCCGAATCCTATGAGCATGGGTGTGTTATGTGTATGTGTGTATGTATGTGTGTGGGTAAGGTGATTGGGGGAGGAGGAGGGTAGGTTGTATAGGTAGAGATATACTTTATACTCCCTATTAGATCAAACATGAAAAAAAAAATAATAATAATAATAATAAATAATAAATAATATATATATATATATATATATAAGAGGAGTAGGATAAATATATAAATATACATATAAACTTAAATTTTTTTTTTTTTAATATTATTATATATATATTACGATTCACTTTATAAAAAAAATATTCAAAATGAAAATTTTGAATTTTTTTTTTTCTTTTTTTTTTTTTTTTTTTTTCTATCTTTCTATTTTGGATTGGACGTATTATTTAATATGAATTTTTTTTTTTTATTTTCTTTCTATTTTGTAGTGGACGTATTACTAAATATGGATTTTTTTTTTATTTATTTATTTGCTTGGAATGGTAATCTTCTAATCAAAATTGATACAATAATTTGAGAAATCTAGAATATATAGGAATATGGGAATGAAGGTCTAAAAATCAAAAATTTTTTTAAAAAAAAAAAAAAAAAAAAAAAAAAAAAAAAAGAGAAAACAACTTATAAAAATTATAAAAAAAAATCAAAGTATTTGTTAAGAAAAAAAGGATAGATTGATCGAAAGAAAAAAAAATAAATAATAATAATAATAATATAAAAAGTTAATATCGATAAAGATGAAAAAAATAATAAAATAATTTTTTTGTGGAAATAGGAATAGGAGTTGGAGTGGTTGCGTGAATTTTTTTTTTTTTTTTTTTTTTTAAATTAAATAAAAAAATTCATAATTCAAGATCTCATTTTGGGATACATTACATGTTTTTTGCTTTTTTTTTTTTTTTTTTGCTTTTTAAATTCTATGTATTTGGCGTAGAAGAATTTAGCAATTTATTTTATAAGTAAGCCATAAATCTCTTTTGACGGGGGCTTTTTTATAAGTCGTATTATCAATCAATCAATCAATAAATAAATAAATAAATAAATAAATAAAAAAACTGAAATTCAATGAATTAAAGGATGACGAGTTTTTGAAATATATTTCATAAGGTTGTTTTAGTCATTGATATATATATATATATAAGTATGCTAAACTGTTGAATTTACCTTCATTTCAGTTTAAATTATTGTTTTGGGAAAAGTTGTTGAAAAAGCATAAAATTTGAATTTTTCCTGTTTTAAAGACATGTTTTAAGCTAATTTTTGAAAAATACTATGGAAGTATTAAAAAAAAAAAAAAAAAAAAAATAGCTGCTTATTGTATTTGATAAAAAGTAACCAAGACACCCAGAATCCACATCAATGAGATCGATAAATTCCCCAGGGGGGCCCAAAATAAGAAATAAGAAGTAAGAAGCTGACTTAACTTGCCAACACAAGTTTTTTTTTTTTTTTTTTTTTTTTTTTTTTTTTTTTGTTATGACAACGTAATGAACATCCTTCATTTGAAAAAGAATTACATCCCCTCCCAAAAAAAAAAAAAAAGAGTGATTATCAGGGCATTACCATTTATTAAACCCCTAGGGAGGGGGGGGTAGGGAAACAGAAGTTTACAACTATTAACCTTACGGCTTGGGATTTTTGTTTTAACCAAATTTTGTAATCCAAGGGTGTGATCCTCACTCCTCACTCTCATACCAATATCCCCCAATACTATAATTAAAAAAGAACGATATAAAAAAACAAAAAACAAAAAAAAAAAAAAAAAAAAAAAAAAAAAGAAATCACGACATCACGCTTATCATACCATTACTATTGGAAATAATAATAAAGTTTATTATTTTACTAAAGAAAAAAAAAAAAAAAAAAGATATATTTATAAAGGATAGAATAGTATCGATTCGGTTGAAACGGTCACTAATCTTTTTTTTTGGAGAAAGCAAACAACAACAAAAAAAAAAAAAAAAAAAAAAAAAGAATTCTACTAAAGATTCAAATGATTATCATGATATTTACATGATATTTATGATGATATTATGATAATATGATAATAATGATAATAATGATAATATTGACCGATAATAAGGGAGGTCATCATGTGTAGATGTGTAAGGGTAAGTATATGCGAGAGTATGGATGTGTAGATGTGTAGGGGTAAGTATATGCGAGAGTATGGATGTGTAGATGTGTAGGGGTAAGTATATGCGAGAGTATGGATGTGTAGATGTGTAGGCATAAATATATGTGAGAGTATGGATGTGTAGATGTGTATATGTATAGGGGTAAGTATATGTGAGAGTATGGATGTGTGGATGTGTAGATGTGTAGTGATAAATATATGCGAGAGTATGGATGTGTAGATGTGTAGGGGTAAGTATATGTGAGAATATGGATGTGTAGATATAGATATGAAGGTATATGAGAATATAGAGGTAAAATAGATGTATAGATGTATATATGTATATACAAATATATAAATATACATACATATAAATATATATATTCTTTTATTTTTATTTCTATTTCTATTTTTATTTCTATTTTTATTTTTATTTTCATTTTTATTTTCATTTTTTTATAAATAATAATATTAAAAAAAATCGTTTATTTTTATTTATAATATGAACACTTATTGAAAGGGGAGAGGAGAAGGTTAAAGAAGAAGTGAAAATATTTATAACCCACCGCAAATGAGAAATCCAGACAACATCAATAGTGTTGAATGCTTAGTTATGTATTATATGATAATGAATAATGACAAATAATGATGAATAATGATGAATAATAATAATAATAATAATAATAATAACAAATAATAACAACAACAACAATAATAAATAATAATAATAATAATAATAATAGTAATAACAATAATAATAATAATAATAATAATAATAATAATAATAATAATAGTAATAACAATAATAATAATAATAATAGTAATAATAATAATAATAATAATAACAATAATAATAATATTAATAGTAGTAATAATAATAATAATAATATTGATTTATAAAGATTACAATATCTCATATCATCACATCTCATCCTAACCTATTTTATTTCACTCATATTTTATCCTTTCCTAATACAAACAGTATTAGTATACAGGAGGCAATTCAATAGTATACAATACATTATTACATTCATAGGGATCGGTACATTCCATTTTTACACACTCTCTTGCGATTCTCAACTTCTATATATATATAGTTAGTTAATGACTATAATGTTAAAGTATTATGTAAATAGTGTTACCTATATTATTAATAAAAAAAAAAAAAAAAAAAAAAAAAAAGAGGACCTTAAAATAAATTTGAAGGATGGAATAGAAAGTTTCGAGAGAGACTTAGTAAATAAGTAGAAATCCATAAAATAGACTTAGAAAAAGGAAAAAAAAAAAAAAAAAGTTTCTCGAGAAAATTTTTTTTTTTTTTCCAATGACATTTTCAAATGTTAATTAAATAAGTAAAAAGAGTAAATAAATAAATAATTAATTAAAAAGAAAAGTAGTAAAAAAATAAATAATTAATTAATTAAAAAGAAAAGTAGTAAAAAAATAAATAATTAATTAAAAATAAAAGTTGACGTTAAAGAAGTAAAAAAAAAAAAAAAAAAAAAAAAAAAGTGAAACATAAAGAGAGGTTATTATTATTATGTACTAAAAAAAGGATTATAATAAGAAGATGTTCATAAAATTAAATTTGAATGAAGGAATAAAAAGTTTTTCAGGACCTTTTTTTTTTTTTTTTTTTACAAACGTTAATAGCAAAAAAATAATACATATGTTTATATATATAAAATATCTTTTCTCAGAAGTAAAGTGTGTACAACACCCTAGAGATAAAAAAAAAAATATAAAGTATTATTAATAATAAATAATAAATAATAAATAATAAATAATAAATAATAAATAATAAATAATAAATAATAAATAATTGAATAATAAATAATAAATAATAAATAATAAATAAATAATATTTAAATATATTAATTTAATAGTTAATTAAATGAGCATAATAATACTAATTTGTAGTAATAATTAAATAATAAGAATTAATAATAGATATCAATAATTAAATAACCATAATAATAAAAGATATTACAAATAGATAAATTATAATACTAAATTAATTATATTTTTTTTTTTATTATTATTATCAATTTCTTTTATTTTATTATTTTGAAATAAATTAAAATTATCTAATTTCTAATTCTAATTCAATATAGATATATTATTTATTATTTGACTTTTTTTAATCCATTGGTAATATGGTAATAATGTATCTCCTTTTGTATTTAATACTCCCATGTATAGAATATGTATAGAATAATGTATTTTTTTAATCCATTCAATAAATTAACAAATTATTATTAATATTATTATTATGTACTTCCTTATATTATTAACAAATGATACAAAACAAAACAAAAAAAATACATGATGATCAATAAAATAATAATTAATCCTAATGAATTTTTTTTTTTTAATAAAATATTATCAACTTTAGAAGAAAAGTCTTAAGGTATCAATAACTAAAAAAAAAATTATTTATTATAAGTAATAATCTGTTCAATATATATTATGTAAAAAATAAAAAAAAAAAATATTATAAATATGATATGGATTTAAAAATATATGTATAAATATATTATATATAAATATATATAAATATAAATATATTTTAATTTAAATATTAACCCTTAATTTAGTTTGAAAATTTTAATTGGCAATGAAACGAAAGGAAAAAAAAAAAAATAGATTAAAAAAAAATTTTTTTTTTATATTTAAATGATTTTTTTAATCCAGAACATTGTTTGTCGACTCGAAAGTAGATAAAAATAAAATAATATAAAAAAAAATATAAAAAAATAAAAAAAAAAAGGAGAGACTTCCACCTAACAATGGATCTCCACTTTTTATTTTAATTTATTTTTTATTTATTTTTTATTTTCTTTGAATATTAAATATAAGTCTTTTTTTTTTTTTTTATTTTTTTTTTATTTAATAGATTTAATAATAAAGTGGATATTTTGAAAATAAAATTTAATAGTAAAGTTGATGTTTTAAAAATATGTAAAAAGGATATATTTATAAGTGTTTTTTTTTTTTTTGTTATTTTTTTTATTGGTTCTATAAATACTATTAATAGAAATAAAAAATTTTCATTTAATTATCCATTATATAATATATATAATATAATTCTTTTTCCTTTTTAACCTTAACTATATAGGCATTTTAAACATTTGAATATAACTTTTTTTTTAAAATATAGTTTCAATTAATATCAACAATATATTGCTTAATCTATATTAAGATTATAATCTATCTATTTATATAATATCACTTCGTCTTATAAATTAAAAAAGAAAGAAAAAAAAAAAATTAATAGAAAGAATATTTCTTTTAATCTTTTTTTATATTTTAAACATAATATATATATAAATAATATTAAAATTTAAACTATCATTGTTAATGAGGAAATTAATTATTATCTGTTAATTATATACAACATTTGTTTATGAACATAATCAAAAAATGAGAAAAATAAAATATATATTTTTTGTTTTTTCTTTTGATGTTACACATTCATATATATTTATTTAAAAATAATTAATAAAATTTAATTCTTAAAAAAACCAATTATTCCATATATTTTATAATAATAATAAACTTTATTGTATTATAAATTCTATTATATAAAAAAATGGTGACAATTAATAGTTTTATTTTCATTTAGCATAGAATATCACCATCATTTCATGTGATATTATCTATTTTAGATTAAAATAAAAAAAAAAAGATTTAAATTTGATTTGAATTTATTAAAAAAAAATTTTTTTTTTATATTAAATTGAAATTTAAAAATTAATAATTTAGAAATTAATTAAATATAGAATGATAAAGGTGTATTTTTTACATTTCAATATTATTTCTTTATACTATATACACTTCTATAGGTTTATTAATACTTGATATATTCTTTGATTAAATTTTAATATAAATCACATTATAAACAATGAAAATATTTATAAAAAAAAAATTAATAAAATATATCTAACATAGAATTATTTATATATGTAAAAGTATTTTTTTTTCTGATGATGAAAATCACGACTTATTAATAAAATAAAATAAAACAAAATAAAACAGAAATAAAAATTAGAATTTTTAGTTGATGATTAAATTCATTTATCCATTTATTAAATAATTCTTTATTTATTAACTTTTTTTTATATTTTTATTTTTTAATTGTCTTTTTTTTTTTTTTAATTAACATAATTAATATTCACGAGAAAAAAAAAATATATATATATATATATATAATATATAGTTTCTTTTTCTTTTTTATTTATCAATTATTTAATGTAAAAAGCAAATTACTTAAATATAATATATTGAACATAAATAATAAATAAATAATTATTATTATTAATAAATAATAAATAATAATAAATAATAAATAATAAATAATAAATAATAAATAATAAATAATAAATAATAAATAATAAATAATAAATAATAAATAATAAATAATAAATAATAAATAATAAATAATAAATAATAAATAATAAATAATAAATAATAAATAATAAATAATAAATAATAAATAATAAATAATAAATAATAAATAATAAATAATAAATAATAAATAATAAATAATAAATAATAAATAATAAATAATAAATAATAAATAATAAATAATAAATAATAAATAATAAATAATAAATACTAAATAATAAATAATAAATAATAAATATTATATAATATAGGTAATATATTAAATAATAGGTAATATATTATGATACTAAATATTAATGGATATTAGTTATGAATACATATATAAAAATTATTTATATATATAAAAAAGAGAAAAATCATTGGTTCCATTGTTATATTATTAAAACAAAATAAAATAAAGAGAAAAATGAAGGAATTAAAACTCTAAAATTTTATATCAAATAAAAAATTTTAAAAAGCTTTTTATTTATTGTAATTTGTATGTAAATTTAATTAAAACAAATAAAGTAAAAAAAAAAACTTATTTTATTTTAAATAAGATAAAAAATTTATATATTTATATATAAAAATAAAAAGCAATTTAATATATTAAACCTATTTTATAATTTTTTTTTCTCTTTGTATTTAAATATATGAATAAAGTATTAAAAATATTTATTAGGTCTTATAAAAAAAAAAAAAGACTTTTTTTTATTAATATATATATATAATAAAAAATTTAAAGGGTTTTTTCAAAAAAAAAAAAAAAAAAATTTAAATAACATATAATTATTTAAATTTAATGCATATATATATATATAATATTTTATATAATATGAATATTTTAATGAATATCTATATATTTAAAATTAAAATATCACTACTACTAATAAATTTTTAATTCTGAATATCAAAAAGAAAATAATAATAATAATAAAATTAAAAAGGATTTTATACTTTAATAATAAATATATTAAAGTGTTTTATAAAATAAATTAAGGAAAGGTCATTTAAGAAAAATATAAAAAGCAAAAATAAAAAATATTATTTTAAACATAATTAAACAGACTATAGAATTTCAATTTAAAATTATTATTATTATTATTATTATTATTTTCTTTTTTGAAAAAAAAAAAAAAATAACATTATTATATATTATATATTTCTAATTTGATATCTTTTTTTTTTCTTCTCATTCTTATTTATATATTTATAATATATATTTAATGCTTTATAACCTTTTTTTAAAATTAATTAAATAATCTTTTAGTTCACTGATATAATAAACAAATATCATCAATAAAATAATAATTAAAGTATATATATACATATACATCATTTTAAAAATCACTTTAATCAAAATTTTATTTATATAAAACATTTTTATTATTTAAAAAGAACATTTTTTAAATTCGTTAAAAATGACTAATACAATTAATTTATTATAAAAAAATTTTTATTTTTATTTTTATTTGATTTTAATATATATATAAATTTTTTTTTTTTATATATAATATGAACTTTTTTTTTTCTTTATGATATGCATTCTTATTACTTTTTATTGACTTTATTATCTTTTTTTATTTCTAACTTTTTTTGAATGTATTTGTTTCTATAGTCTTGTGATTCAATTTTTTATATTTTTTATATTTATTATATATACTTTTTTTATTAACGGTATTTTTATTTTAAAATATATAATAAAATAATAAATGTAAATTTATAAGGAATATTCAACTATTTATATGATTTTGAATAATAATAGATTAAAAAATAGAAAAAATAAAATTAAAAATAAAAAAAAAATAAAAAAATAAAAAAATAAAAAAAAGAAAGAAAGAAATTAAGGTTTTAACTTTTTTTTTTTTTTTTTTATATTCTATTTTCTGTAGTAATTATATATTACAAAATCTTTTTTATTATAATTATGGTATAATAAATATTATTAGTAATATTCATATATAAGATAAAATAAAGCTTGACCAATGAATCATTGGATAATTGGATAAATGAACAACAAATTAATGTATATTCTTCAAATATCAACCTTAAATTATTTTTAATCCTATTTAACATTATTGTATTTAACTTGTTTTTTTTTCGTTTCATTTTTAAACTTTTTTGCTTTTTTTTTTTCTTCTTACTATTTGTATATTTATATAATTAATTTTATTTTAATATTTTAAATAATTATTTAATTACTACTTTATTATCATTAAAACTATTGAAATTTAGTTCATTATAAAATTAAAATATAATGAGGTAAAGTTTAAATTTTAAAATTAGATTAAATCACCATAAATTGTATATATAAATAGATTATTAAATAGCTATTTTATTATTATTATTATTATTATTATTACTTTTAATGTTTTATTATATTTTAATTTTTTTTTTTTTTTAATTATTTTTTATCTTATTTTATTTACATTATATTATATTCCATTATATTCCATTTTCCTTTTTCCCTTTATTATATTATTTTATTTTACTTTTTTACATTTTATATTAATAATTCTATTTTAAAATTAAATTTAAAATTTATTTTGTTTTATTTTATTCATATTTGATTTAAAATAGAAAATAAAAAAATTTTCATACATTTAAAATAGTAATATTTTTATTTAGATTAAAATCATATTTGACGTCATATTGATAATCCCTTTAAAACAAAAATAAAAAAAAAAAAAATCTATTTTAAAATAATTTTTACATTTATGGGACTAAAAATCTCAACTTCATATTATCAATTTCATTTTATTTTCCAATTTTTTCCAATTTTTTTTTTTTATCTTATATATAATATATTGTATCATTGAAGTATTGTATTATTCATTATTAAATTATATAATAATTCTTAATAATTCTTTTTTTTTTTTTTTTTTTGTGAAATAAAAATTATAAAATTAATATTTAAAAAATATTGACTTTTATATATATAAAAAGCCAATATATAAATAAGATAGGGCATATGAAAGAAAACAAGTTTAATGTTTTAATTAAGGTTGAATTTCTAATTAAAATAAAAAAAAAAATTAATTTTTTTACGTGTCATTTCGTTTTTAAAATACAATAAAACTCTTTAAAAAGTTTAATTTAATAAAATAAACTATACAATTAAAATTAAAAAGTATAAAGAAATATAATAAAAAAAATTTTTTTTTTCTAAGAATATAAAACCTTTTATATTGTTTTATATTTATTTTTATTACTAATAAATTTTAAAACTTTTTATATATGATATGATCAAAATATGTAGAAATAATTACCGAACTATTTAAAGAAAATTTTATTTAGTTTTTTATTAAAATCATTTTATATAAAGTTTCAGCAAAAACATTAATAATAATAATCATGATTTTTATTAATGATTTTTTTTATATACTCCTTTTTTATACCTTTAAACCTTTTTATTATTCGAGAATAAAAAAGTATTTTTTTTTTTCTTTAAAAATCTATCTCTCTATATAAAAAGTACTTCAAATAAAGAAAAAATATTATATTTTTATATTTATATTTTTATTTTTAAATTTTTATATTTTTATATTTTTTTTTTTAATATTTTAAAGTTTAATCATTAATCTTATAAATATATTAAAATTTACCATATATTATAATCTATTAATAATAAATAGGAGATTGTATATTACAATATACATCTTTTCTTTTAAAGTAATTAATTATTTATATATTTTAATGGATTATGGATATTAATAAAACAATATATATTAATTAAATATATAATTACTATTCCTATATATTAATACAATATATTAGCAATTGAAAGATTATAAATTAAATAATTTTTCATCCTCAAAAAATATAAAAATAAAAAAATAAAAAAATTAAAAAAAAAAAAAAAAAAAAACAATAATAATAATAATTAAAAGAAAAACTATAATAATAATTAAATAATTAAAAAATAATAATAATAATAATTGATTTAATAATAATCATTTAATAATAATTATTATTTAGTTTATTATAATTTAATAGATATTTTTTTTCAATTATATATCATTTATTATATAATATGTAATATATATTTTATTTGTTTTTACTTTTTTTTTTTTTTTTTTTTTTTTTTTTACTTTCCACAAATAATAAAAAAAAGAACTTTTTTTATTATATTAAATAGAACTTTATATTTAATAATAATATATTAGTAATATTTATTAAATATAAAAACTATTTAAGAGATATATTTTATTTTATTTTATTTTTATTTTTATTTTTATTTTTATTTTTATTTTTATTATAAACATTTAATATTCTATTATTATTATTATTATTATTATTATTATTTTTTGTTTATTTATGGATTTATTTTTTTTATCGTTAAAATACTCCTTTTGTTTTATTTTTTTTATATTTTAGTAAATCAATCAATCTTTTTTTTTTGGATGTCTATATAAAATAAATAATAATAATAAAAAAAAAGAAAAAAGATTAATAAAAATAAATCTATTATAATGGAATAAGAATAAATAGTATTAAAGTCTTTATATAAATAAAATAAAATAAAATAAAATAAAATATATCAGATTAATATAATATATTCAATATCAAAGAATTTATTATATTAAATCTATTTTTCTTTTCTTTTTTATTTTCAATATACTATAATTATTATAATTAAATTTTATTTTATTTTATTTTTATTATAAAAATATATAGTATTAAGAATTATTTATAGTATATATATTAATATTCATTCATACATAAAGTAACAAAAAAAAAAAGTATAAAATATATAATAAATCGAATATAGCATTTATAAAATATTTTATATATATATAGGAGAGATAGACTAAATAGTAGTTTATTGGTTAGAATTATACTACAATCATAATATTCAATTACCATAATATTCTTGTATTAATGTATAATTAATATTATATATTTAAAAATAATTAAATAAAAAAGAAATTTAGTGACATAAAATACTCAATATAATAGTATTCTTATTCACTAATAAAAATAAAATTAAAAATAAAAAATATATAGTTTTATTACATAAATTTATAATAAAACTGTCAACTTATTACATATCAGATAATATATATTCCATTAAAAGGTATATATATTCATAGATTTTATCCTTTTGATTTATAATAGAATATTAATATCAATTATTAATATTATTAATATTATTAATTAATATTATATGCAAAAAAAAAAAAATATTATCATAATATTTTGTAATTTAAACTTCAAATTAATGGAAAAATTATTTTAAGCGCATTAAAATTTTATACTATAATAAAATAATTATTTTTAATTGCTTTGTTTTTAAGATATATTTTATTTTATTTATAATTATTTATTATTATTATTATTATTATTATATTTCACTTTTTATTATTACTGTTATTATTTTTTATAATTTATTATTTTTTTCTTTTTATATATATAAATATTTTAAAAACTCTGCATTTATTATTTAAATAATTTTTTCAAGACAAGTTAAAATTTTGTTGCTATTTAGCATAAAGAAAAAAAAAAAAAAGTAAATATTTCTATTTTATTATAATTAATAAAATTGCTTAATAAAATATAAATATATAGTAAATGAGTATAAAAATTTAAATGGTATATATATAATGTATATATATATATTGAAAAGAATAGTATTATTATAATAAATATAAATAATAATATTAATAATAAAGAAATAATTATATATATTATAAAAAAATAAATATCTTATTTAATATCGAAACTAACTTAATAGAAATAAATATAATTATGCATAATAAAAAATAATAATGAAATATTGAATAATTTTTATTTATGTTATATATTATTATTAAAAATTATAATATTATTCAAATTCCAAATTTATTAACAAAATTTCATTTAAAATAATTTATTAAATAGAATCTCCACATTTTTTACTAATATAAAATCATTTAAATAGTAAAATAAAAATAAAATTTATTTGATTTTATAATTTCATTTTGCCTTTGATTTTTTTTTCTTTTTTTTCTTTTTTTTTTTTTTCTTTTCTTTCTTTTTTTTTTTTTTTTTTTTATTCATATTGTAAAATAAAGTTAATTATTAATTCTATTAATATAAAATTCAATAATATATAAATTTGGTAAGTTTAGAAATTTATATCTAAAATTTATGCAATATTCTTATTATTTGTATAAAAAAAAAAAAAAAGAAAAAGAAAAAAGTAAAAAGAAATAAAAAAAATAAAATATTTCCAAAATTTACAAAAATTAATGGATATAAAGTTTTATATATATATATATATAACATTTTAAAATTAAAAAGGAAAATGAGTACTTTGTATAGCTTATCAACAGCTTCAAAAAAGGCTAATGGTAAAATATATATATATATATATATTTAATTATTCTATCAATAATAAAAATCAATGAAATTATAATATACTAGTTTTTTAATTATTAATTTTCTTTTTTTTTTTTTTTTTTTTTTTTTTTTTTTTTATTTTTTTATTTTTTTATTATAATTCATTATATATTTTAATAATTACATTTAATACAATCATTTAAAATACTTTTTAATTATATATGTAATAATAATAATAATAATAAATAATAAAAGAAGAATTAAATCCAAAACTTAATTTAATGTCAAAAAATAATAATATATCATTATCTCCAAAGATAAAAAGGACAATAGACGAACATCATAAAAAGTCTAAAATTATTAGAAATAGAAATTACAATTATGTAAAGAGTACCAAAAATCAAGTCCAAAATTTCAATTTTAATAAAAATAATATACAAAAAAATTTTGAAATAAATTCACTTGTATCGATAAAATCTGTAAAACTTGATGAAAATCAAGAGATTATTGATACTAATAAATTATTAAAGAAAGAAATAAATAGTAGAAAAGAAAATGATACCCAAAAAATAGTTTCGACTCTTCCAATCGATTATAAAAGTAATGATGAAAGTAATCATGTAATTTTAAATTCAACGGTAACTTATTATAATAATAACCAAAATACTATAGATAATGGTCAAATACAAAATACCACATCTTCTCTAAATTCTCAACTCTTATCCTCTTCCTCTTCCTCCCCCATTAATTTAAGTCATTCCTCACAAAAAAATAAAGAAGATACTTATATTATTAATGAAAATAGCAATAGCCTATCCCATTCATCTTCCCCATCTATCCTTTATTCTAATTCTTCTTCTTCATCAAATTCTAGTAATAAGCATTTAAAAGAAGAAGAAGAAGAAGAACTTATTCGTGACATTGAGCTTAGTTTATCCGAAAATGAAAGTGATATAAGTACTTCAGATGATAATAGCTCAAATAATAGTTATAGTAATAGTCATAGTAGCAGTAACAGTCACAATATAAAAGAAAATAAAATTAATGAAAATAGTGAAATTAATGATAGTCATAGTCATAATAATAATATTAATAATAATGATATAAAATCATTCAGTGAAACCGATTTGAATAAAGATAATCTAATAGAATTAGAAACAAATCATAGAATTGAACAATATGATTCAAATGAAAATTTGAATGAAATTAATAATACTATTAGTCGACAAAGTCAAATTAGTCAAAATTATGACAGTGACGTCAGTGTCATTAGTAATAGTAATAGTAATAGTAGTAGTAGTAGTAGTTTCAAAGAAAAAATAAATCAATTTTTAGAAGAAAATGGAAATAATTTGAATAGTATGTATAATGCAGAAGAAATTGATCAAATTCTTAGTAATGATTATCCAGAATTAGATGAAATGATTTCTGATGAGAATTTCTTCAAAATTTTAAATAGTATTCTCAGTCCAAATTCAAGTACCCAAATAAATTCACAACAAAATACAACAAATCCACCAATGCCATCACTTCCAGAACATCAAAATGAAAATACTATAACAGAATTATCACAGTTGATGATTCCAGAAACTTACAATTACAACAATGACAATGATAATAATAATTCTTTAAATCATGAAGAAGTTAAGGTTAATTCTAATAGTATGAATAATAGCACCGACATTGATAATACTAAAGATATAACAAATTCTGAAGAAATGATTGATTTTTCTAATGATTTAATGAACTATTTTTCTAATCTTCAAAATGGCTATCAAAATTTAATTCAAAATAATGATAATAATAATAATAATAGCAATAATAATAGCAATAATAGTAATAATAATAGTAATAACGAAAATGATGAAAATAATATCAACAAAGATACTAATACTTTTATTAATAATAATAACAATGATAATGAAAATAATAATAATAATAATACATTTTCTAATATTACTCATGAAGAAATGATAAATTCTGTTATATCATCAAAAATCAATTCTCTTCATTTAAACGATAACTTTAGCCATAATGAAAATACTAATACTACTAATATTCCAGCATTTTCACCTAATCCTCATTTAAATCCATTTGAAGTACTTTCTCAAAAAGAAAATTCAAAAAAGAATAATATGGATGAGGTTAGAATAACTAGTCAACCTAATAATTTAAATCCTATACAAAATAATGAAAATAAAAATGTATCAGAGAAAACTATTCATATCAATAAAGAAAGTGAAAATAAGAATGTACAAGAAAATAGTGTCAATCAAAAATCAATTGATGTTAATGTTGATGTCGATGATAAAAATAAAGAAAATCATAAAAAAGAAAATCATTCACAATACTCATCTTCTTTATCCACCATTAAAGAAGATAAATCCTTAAAAAATAATATAAAGATAACTATTCATCACAGTCTTTCTTCTGATTACATAAAGGAAAGAGAACAAACGCCTTCCCCTCCAGATCATGTCCGATCTCATCGTTTTTCAAATTCTAAAACGTTTACTATTCCTAAAATCATTGACACTCCTCTTTACTTTTCTTCTACACTTTCCAGTAGCAGTAGTAGTAGTGAAAGTAGTCATACGGTCAATGAGGAGGGTCTCAGTGCCAATAGTAGTCAGAGTTCTATAGCTTCTTTTAATCATTCCCAAAAGGAAAGTGTCATCATTAGAAGATATAAAGAAAAATCGGAAACAAGCGACCCTGCAAAGAAAAATTTAAAATTGAAGAATAAGAAGCTCAGATCAAAATCAAAACCTTCTCATGTTAATTCACTTAGAAAGGAAATTCTAAAACGTAATCTAAAACATGAAAATGATAAAAATGAATTGATAAATAAACGTTTGAAACTAGATGGTAAATCCAGTAGTTCAAAACATCATAGTGCAATTGCTGTGGCTAATTCAAATTCTAATAATAGTAATGGTAATGGTAATAGTAATGATCATAATCATAATCGTAGCCATAGTCATGGTCATGATCATAGTTATAAAAATAGTGTTAATGATGGAAGTAGTAATGAAAAGGAATCTATTAAAGGTATTATCGGACAAGATCAAACTAATAAAAAAGGTTCCACAACAAATTCTTCTTCAGCAACCTCTTCTTTACAAAAATCTTCACGCCATTCAAGCATTCTGGATAAAAATTCTAAAATCATAAAGAAATCCTCCTCATCTAAAAATTTAAATGAAAAATTAATAAAAAAGATTAATAGTTCTTCTTCCCTCGATTCTTACATTCATAGTGTCTCTAGAAACTATATGCCCGTAGGAATTGCCTTAAAAAAGGAACAAGGTATCATTACAAAACATGGCGTCATTCCATTTAAAAATGATAAATCTAATCCTATTGATCGAATTCATCATGAAATTCCTGTGTTAACCGGGAATACGGCTAATTTAATTAATTCCTTTTTAGCAATGAGTAATAATAATATTAATAATAGTAAAGTTGATAATAAATTAACCTCTTCCACTACTAATACTACTACTACTACTAATATCAATTCCATAGAAAAATATATGAATAAACCTGAAGGTAATTTTTTTTTTTTTTTTTTTTTTTTTTTTTTTTTTTGAATTTAAGAAAAAAAAATAAATAAAATAAAATAAATTAAAATTAAAATAAAATAAAAAATAAAAAATAAAAATAAAAATAAATTAAATTAATTATACATAAATTATAGATAAATTATTATTATAAATAAATATAAATTACTCTAGATAATATAAAAATATTAATATAACTAATTTATCTTTTTATTATATTAATATAACTAATTTATCTTTTTATTATATTAATATAACTAATTTATCTTTTTATTATCATTTATAACTAATTTATCTTTTTATTTTTTTATTATCATTTATATTTATTATTGTTTTTATTACTTTTAATTTTATACCTTTTATACCTTTTCTAAAAAAAAAAAAAAAAAAATCATATATATATCATGATTTATTAAATTTAAATATAGAGGGTTCCAATACAAAATCAGAACCAATGCAGTTAATTATTCCTTCTAGTCATTCAAAAAAATCTATTAAAACTTATAGTCAATTAACTTTAAATTCATCAAAGTTAAAAACCAATAGTTCCATATCCGCTACCGATACAACCACAATAAATGGTATAAAGATTCCATCGGCTTCATCCTCTTCTACTTCTCCTAACAAACTTGATAGTACTACCTCCTCATCAAATACAAATGATCATAATAAAAAAAGTGGAGGTGATACTGATGATACCCCATTAACCTATCTAAGAAATTCTCGTAAAACTCTTATGAAATATATTAAAAATTCTATTAAAAAACAATCAGGTAAAATTCAACAAACAAAATCTACGGCAGAACGTAAAGGATTAGTTGTACAAAAGAATAAATTGGTTAGAAAGAAAAAATGGCTTAAAAGCATTTAAATAAAATAAAATAAAATAAAAATAAAAATAAAATAAAATAAAAATAAATAAGAAAAGAAAAGGGGAAACAAATAAAAAAAAAAATAAAAAAAAAAAAAAAAAAAAAAAAAAAAAAAAAAAAAAAAAATAGAAATAAATAAATAAAAATTAGTATAGTTCTTAATACTAGAAATAAAAAATTTTTTTTCTCTTTTCTTATATTCATTTTATTTTATTTTTATTTTTATTTTTATTTTTATTTTTATTTTTATTTTTATTTTTATTTTATTTTATATTTATATTATATTATTTTATTTTATTTTTATATTATTTTATATTAATCTTATTTCTATTTTTAATTTTTTTTTTTAACAAAGTATATATATAAATATGTTTTTTTTTTTTTTTTTTACAAAAAGAAATTATAAGAAATTATCAAGTTTTTTTTTTTTTTTTTTTTTTTTTTAGAAAAAAAAAAAATTCATATTATCCTTTTAACCTATTATTTATATATAATAAATATATATATATATATATAATAAAAATAAAAAATAAAAAAATAAACATAAAAACAAAGTTACTATATATATTATTAACTATATATTATTATTTTTCATTTTATACATTTTTTATTTTATTTTATTTTATTTTATTTTTTAATTTTATTTTTTTTTTTTTTTTTTTTTTTTTTTTTTTTTTTTTTTTTTTTCTTTAATAAAATATCTATATACAATTAATAATCAATAAAAAATAAAAACTATTATGTATTCAAAAAAAAAAAAAAAAAAAAAAAAAAAAATTTCTAATGATTAAAAATAAAATTATATATTTATTAAATATCTGTATATATGTTATCTTTTTTATTTATATGTTATCTTTTTTATTTATATGTTATCTTTTTTATTTATTTATATATTTATTTATATATTTATTTATTTATTTATTTCATTTGGCATTTATACTATTGAATAATTAATACTTAATACTAAAGAAATTATTTAATATTTACTATTAATTGATTAATTAAAATAAACAAGAAGAATAAGATGAAAAAGATTTAAATTAGCAAGAACAACAGCAACAACAACAACAATAATAATAATAATAATAATAATAATAATAATAATAATAATAATAATAATAATAAATAATAATAATAATAATTACATGAAAAAATATATATATATATATATATTTATAAAAAAAAAAACACAATAAAAAAAAATAAATATTATTTGTCCAATTGGAACATAATAATATTGTTAAATCCTCATGTGAAATAAGAAATAATATTTAAAATAAAAGTGTATAAATAAATTCGAAAAAAAAAAAAAAAAAAAAAAAAAAAGGTTCCTATGCAATGAACCTCACCTCTGAACCTCCCCCAGATTATAAGATTTCCGGTAAAAAAAAAAAAAGGAGTACTTAATTCCGGATTAGCATGGGTTTTGAGTTGACGATCAATCGGATCCTGAAAGAAAGAAATTATGATCCTCTCCTTTTTTTTTTTTTTTTTAGATCCTACAGTTAGTTAAGACAGGCATTGACCCCCCCCCCCCCTGCTTCACCTGTCTTAATCTATATATTTTCAATGTTGACGTTCCTGATTAGT
>JACVTC010000020.1:1000000-1020000 GCA_016946835.1 Neocallimastix lanati (nom. inval.) | reverse complement strand
GACTTCCTTTATTCTCAAATAAATCAATAGCTTCATTTAAGACATCTAAATGTTGTTTAATTATTCCATCAATTTCCATTTGTCTTAACTTATAAAAGGCAATAAGAGCAAATGCTTCATTATCTGGATTATTATCAACATAATTATCCTCAACTTGTTTAAGTACTTGTGATAAATCTAAGTCTCTTACGATATCACAAACTTCACTAAATTCATTAATTTTATCATCTTCATGAATATTTTTAAAGAAATTCTTTAAATTATCCATGGTTTGACTTTTTGGAATGATTGTTTCAACAGACTATATTGGTTATATTATTGATATAATATTTATAAATAATAATATTTTTAAATAATAATATTTATAAATAAATATATACATATTGTTATATTAATAAATTAAAAAAAAAAAAAAAAAAAAAAAAAAAAAAAAAAAATTAAAAATTAAAAATTTAGTATATTATTAAATAAAATAATAAATATTATTATTAATATATATTTATATATTTATATAATTTAATTTAAAATTGTAATTAAAAAAAAAAAAAGAATTTTTTTCATTATATTATTGAAAGAAGAAGGAAAGAATAAAAAAAAAATAATTTATATATGTATATATAATTAAATAAACCAAAAAAAAATAAAATAAAATAAAATAATATAAAATAAAAAATAAAAAAGAACTATTAAAATTAATAATAAAAAATAATAATAAAAAAATAAAAAATAAAAAGGAACTTAAAAAAATTAATAATTAAAATAAAATAAAAATGGTGATCTTACATCAGTAATAACTCTTAAAGAATCAAAATCATTTTGTATTTTTTCTAATAAAGCCGGATCCGTAGATTCCTTCGTATCATAAACTTTTCCACCACGACAGGATAAATTAGTATTTTTGTAAGCTTTTTGAATAAGTTCAAGACATTGATTATCTAAATAGGCTGCCGTTTCTAATTTAAAATCATCCAAATTAAGTGTCTGACTTAATTGAAGTTCATGAGAAGGAGTCCAACCAAATTCACCTAAAGTATCATTAACAAAGGATTCAACGTTGAAAGAAATAGTTGAATCTAATTGATCAATATCAATTCCTAAAGTAGAATAATTAACTTGAGGAAGTTGGGTTGGATCAACAGAAGAAACAATGGAAGGTCTCTTCTTCCTTATTGGAGTTTTTTCTGTTTCTTGTTGAGATGGTTCCTTAGTTGGGAAATAGTATTCACGAAGTTTATCAGCTCTCTTACTCTTAGAAGAGTTGAAAACTTCTTCATTTTGATCAAGTTCAACAGACATATTAATTATTTAATATGATACTTTTTTTTTTTTGTTGTTGTTGTTACTTTTTTGTTGTTTTGTTTTTATTTGTATATATATATATATATTTTTTGTTATTATTTTTATTATTTATTAAAGAAAAATAGTCTTATATATGTTTTCAAATGTATTTTTTTTTTATATTATTAGTATTATTATTAATATGTGTGTAATTTTATTATTTATTTTTATTATATATATGTATGTGATTGTTATTATATTTTGTTACAGGTACACATTATTATTATTATTATTTTGACAGAAATGAATATAAATAATAATATATATTAAATATATTAAAATATATATATTATAAACAATAGATAAATAATAATAGTTAGTACAAATATATTAAGATAAAAATTTTGTGTTTCATTTTTTTTCTTTTTTTTTTTTTTTTTTTTTTCTGTTTTTTCATATATAAATATGTTAAATATTTCTTTATTAAATAAAAAAACAAAAAGTTACAAAAAGCTTTTCCTTTACTATATATATACAAGTACTAATATATATACGAACTTATATTTATATTTATGAAAATTTTTTTAATATAATAAAAAATAAAACGATATTTCATATTATTACTAATTTTGAATGGATTCTATCCTTTATATATATATATACTATTTTATTATTAACCTATTAATACTTTTTTTTTTTTTTTTTTATAAAAGTAAAAAACTGTATATTTCTTATTATTTATCTATATCAATGAGTGTTTCTTATATTTATATAAATGATATTGTTATTTTTTATTTAATAAAAAAAAAAATTAACTATATCTTATTATAAATTATGTTTTTCTTTTCCTATTTTTATTATATATATTTTTTTATTTTATTTTATTCTATTTTATTCTATTTTATTTTACTTTATTTTATTCTTTTATAATATTAATATTAACAGTTCTTTTTTAAAAAAAAAAAAATTATTATATTTTAACATATATTACTTATGAAAATATCTTCCTAAATTATGATATTATTAATTTTTTTTGTATAAATTGTTTTATTATAGCTTAAAATAAACTATATTTTATTTATTTTACCTCTCTGCTTTTTTTTTTTTTATGAAATAGTTTTAATATGTTCTTTGTTTTACTTTTTTAAATATTATAAAAAAACAAATATTTTATTTTTTTTTTTTCTGAAAATTAAAATTATATTTAAAAAAAAAATATATTATAAAATAAGAAATATATTTAATTGTCTGTTTAAAAAAAAAAAATTTAAAGTAAAAAATATATATATATATTATATATATATATTTAAATATTTAAATAATAATAAATTTTAATCACTGTATAAAAAAAAAAAAATTTAATTAAAAAAATTTAATATATTAATAAATTAGATATATAATTAATTATTAATTTTTTTTTATATTTAATAATTTTAATATTTAATAATTTTTAATATTTAATAATTTTTAATATTTTATATAGATACATGAAATTATAGAATGATAATAATTATTTTGATATATTTATAAAATATTAATTAAAATTATAATTAAGTTGATATAAACAATATTATATTATTTTAGGTTTAGTTATTTTATAAATTAAAAAAAAATTTAAAAAAAAAAATAAAATTTTTTTAAAAAAAAAAATAAAATGAAATAGAATAAATAAAAAATTATAAATAAAATAAAATGGTTTTTAGAAAGGAAAAAAAAAAAAGTATTTATATAAATTTATTATAAAAATAGTTAAATATTAGAGTAATGAAGTCTATTTCTTAATAAAGTAATTTTTAAAACTTTAATATTAAAACGATACCTTTTTAATATAAATTTTTATTCATACAATAAACTATATTCTTTTAATTCTTTTTATTTTTTTTTTTTTTTTATTATTACAATTATAGTAAAAAAAAAATAATAATAATAATAATCAATAAATAAAATAAGATAAAAAATGAATAATAATAATTATAATAATAACAATTAAATAATAGATATCTCTAAGATTATTTATTAGTTGCTACCCACTAATTTTTATGGCAATTTTCATTTATTAAATTAATATTTGACCTTTATTATTTGTTAAATATATGTATTCCTGATGATAGTGATCTTTTTAATAGTTTAGATATCACTTTTTTTTTTTATAAAATAAAATAAAATAAATGAATCGAATACTCTATGAACTTGTAAATATATAATAAATAATATCATTGAATATAACTAATATTAATGATCTTCTTTTTTTTTTTTTTATAATAAATTTTATAATGATATATAATTATCATAAATCTATGTTTTTATTTTTTCTTTTTCCTTCGACAAATAATTACCCATAAATTTATATTTTTATCTTTTTTTTTTTCTTTTTCCTTTGACAAATAATTATCATAAATTTATATAATTATTATTATTATTTTTTTTTTAATAAAATTTATAATTAATATTTTATTCTATAAATTTTTATGAGTTTAATTGTTAAATTATCAGTATACTACGTACATTATTATTTTTAACTCTATTATTTTAAAATTACAAATAATAAAATAAAACTTTATATCAATATCTTTATATTTAATTTTAAAATGATAATAATGAATAATATAAATAAATAAATAGATAAATAGATAAAATAAATATTGGTAAATAACTTTTTTTAAATCAAATTCAACGTTTAATATATAAAAATTTTATATACTCAAAAAATAACTACAAATTTTAATTAAAAAAAAATACCCTTTTAGGAAAAAACCAGAAATTTTTTTTTTGATTTATCAATTTTTAAATCTTAAAATAAAATAATTGAAAAAAAAAAAATTGAAATGTAATATCATAATAAAAAATATAAATATATATATTATTTTGTATTTTATCTGGTATTATTGTATTATATTATTTTAAAACGAAAAAAAAAAGCACAGTTAAAATATTAATAAATATTAAGTATATATATATTTATTTTTTTTTTTTCTAAAACTAAATTTTCTTTTATAAATAACCTAAAAATTTAAACTTGCGATATTTAATTTACTAGTTAATAAATCTTAAATAATTATAAATTAGTAATTTATTAATATTTATAAAAAAAAAATTTTTTTTCCTTTTTTATTCACTTTTTAGTTTTTTTATTATTATTATTATTATTATTATTATTATTTATTATTATTATTATTATTATTATTATTATTATTATTATTATTATTATTATTATTATTATTATTATTTTAATTATTATTATTATTATTATTTTAATTATTATTATTATTATTATTATTATTATTATTATTATTATTATTATTATTATTTGGAATTCACTATGAATTCAGGAGTTTAAAATAAAGAAGTGAAATGAAAATAAAAAATATATAATTATATAAAATGAAATAAAATGAAATAAAATAAAAAAAATAAAAATAAAAACTACCTTTTATATTATAATCCAATTTTAGTAATAATTTATTCATTTTTGTCTAAATTTTACAACAAAGATTTAATCAAATTAATTATCAAACCACTGAAGTTTTTTTTTTTTTTTTTTTTTGTAAAATTTAAATATATATATTATATGTATTCTTTATCTTACATTAAATCTAAAGTTATTTTTCTTTTTTTTTTCAATACTAGTTTATTTTATTTTTTCTTTTTTTCTTTTAAAAAAAATTATATAAAAAAAAAAGTTTAAATATATATAATTCTAATTATATTTATAATTACATTAATATAATCAAATGCATTTATATATATCTATACATCTATATAAATGTATAAATTGTATGCTTAATGATTTATTCATTTACCAAATGTTATATTAGATATTTGTTATGCAGAGCATTAATAATTAATATATGCTTAATGATTTATTCATTTACCAAATGTTATATTAAATATTTGTTATGCAGAGCATTAATAATTAATATAACATAATATATATAAAGATAATTACAAATAAATAATAATTAAATTATCACAACATTTTAAAAAAAAAAAAAAAAAAAAAAAAAAAAAAAAAAAAAAATAAATAAATTATAACATTATTATAAAAACTCAAAACTATTAGCTAAATATAAAAATAAAATTACATAGTTTTTATTTTTATTATTTTATTTTATGATATTACATTACCTTAACTTTATATATATATATTTATATTACATTTTAAAATATTTACATAAATGTATTACATAAATTATATAATTAAAGTTTACATATTTCAAATACATTCAAAAATAAATTTTTATTAATATTTTTAATTATATATTAAAAAAAACTATTAATAAACTTTAATTTATAATATTAATATTAATTATTATTATTAAAATTGTTAGACTTTTTATTATTTTTTATGTACATTTTTTCTTAATCTTTCTTTTTTTTTTTTTTGACATTATAAATAAGATAATTTTATATATATATATAATATATATATAATTTTATTTCGTATTATATATAGTCTTTGTTTTTTTGGTTTCAATTTTCATTAAAATTATCATCAGATAATCACATCTGTAAGGCCTTTTTTTTTTTTTTTTTTTTTTGAACTTCTCATTCACTATAAATAATAGAAAAATCATAAAATATCATGAAAACAACCTTTTTATACAACTGCATTTCGAAATATACCTTCAAAGGTAAAAACCAAGACGATAAGTGGCATAACCCAAAAGGAGTATTAAAAAAAAAAATTGATTACATTTCCATTCATAATGACAATATTTCATTATTTAAAAGACATATCACATGACAAGAAACTTGATATGAGGTTTGTTTTTATATCAATTTGAGTTTCTATAGCTTATCTTGATTTTTTTTTTTTTTTTTTTTTTTTTTTAATTTTTTAATTTATCGGAATAAAAAAAACATTTCCTATTTTGATAAAAAGGTTAGTCATATCAAATGCGTATTAAAGCTAGACTTCCAACCGCTTCTTCAGTAGCTTTATCAATAATAGAAAAAATGTTAAAAAAATCTTATGAAGTCATTCTCTCATGAATTATAACTTTAAATTTTTCTTTGTCATCACAAAGATTATCATTAAATAGATAGGTTAAGTTTTGAAGATTTTTCCATTTGGACCATAGAATTCATACATGTCAGCGACATGATCCCTACTTAATTTTTCTCTACGTACAGTTTTTACCCTCCTAAACAGTTACGTAAAAAATAGCTAAAAGGAGTTATGATTCCAACTACAAATCAAATATAAATATTTGGAATAACTAATGCTGAAACTTTTGACAATAATGAGGATTACATCAATGGATGTCTCTTTATACATTTTTTAATCTAAAGCTCTTATTATTTATTCGTCTTTTTTTTTTTTTTTTTTTGAATTAATGATAGAATAGAGAATGGATTTATATTTTAATAATTATTTTTCTACTATTTTTTTTTTTTTTTTATTTTTTTCATTTTTTTATTTCTTATTTTTATTTTTCTTTTTTTTTTATTATATATATATTTTAAATAAAACATTTAATACACCTATCAATAATAAATTATTGATAGGTAAGAAGATGAAGAACAAAAATTTATAAATATTTTTTTTTTTTTTTTGATTTATTTGTTTATTATTATAATTATTTAAATAATATTTAAATAATAATAATTATGATAATAATGATATAATATTACAATATTATAAATTAATACTCAATGGTTTTAATATAACTTTTTATAAAATTTAAATCTCTATTTTATCTATATTAAATATCTATCATTTATATATAATATGTATATTATAATATATATAATATAATTTTTATTATTTTTATTTTAATATATTCAATCTGTACTTTATATTTATATTTCAACTATTTATTTTTATTTTATTTTATTCAATAAGTACTTTATATTTATATCTCAACTATTTATTGTATTTTATTCAATAAGTACTTTATATTTATATTTCAACTATTTATTTTATTTTATTCAATATGTACTTTATATTTATATTTCAACTTTTTATTTTATTTTATTCAATATGTACTTTATATTTATATTTCAACTATTTATTTTTATTTTATTTTATTCAATAAGTGCTTTATATTTATATTTCAACTATTTATTTTTATTTTATTTTATTCAATAAGTGCTTTATATTTATATTTCAACTATTTATTTTATTTTATTCAATATGTACTTTATATTTATATCTCAACTATTTATTTTATTTTATTCAATATGTACTTTATATTTATATCTCAACTATTTATTTTATTTTATTCAATATGTACTTTATATTTATATTTCAACTATTTATTTTTATTTTATTTTATTCAATAAGTGTTTTATATTTATATTCTCAACTATTTATTTTATTTTATTCAATATGTACTTTATATTTATATCTCAACTATTTATTTTATTTTATTCAATATGTACTTTATATTTATATTTCAACTATTTATTTTTATTTTATTTTATTCAATAAGTGTTTTATATTTATATTCTCAACTATTTATTGTATTTTATTCAATATGTACTTTATATTTATATCTCAACTATATATTTTATTTTATTCAATATATACTTTATATTTATATTTCAACTATTTATTTTATTTTATTTTTATCTTTATTTCTAATCACTATTAAACCCTCTAGCTTGTTTTAATTTTTCTTCTAAATTAGGCGAAAGTAATTCTCAACAAAGAAGATCTACTGATTTTCCCGATAAAATTGACAGTTCTCTTAAATTTCCCCAGAGAGAAACTGGAAGATTAAGATTAGCTCTAACTGGATTTGTACGATCTAATGGTGAATTATTGATATATTCTTCCTTCATGGAAGGCTCATGTTCCATTCTTTTAATTTCACTTTTATCTTTCTTTTTAGATGTTGATAACGAAGTTTCAATCTTATTTTTATTTTCAAAAGACTCACTATCTTTAGAAGAAATGGGTTTTTCCATTTCAATTTCAGTTTTACCTTTGTTATTGAATGTGTTTTGAGATAGTAATTTTTTATTTCTATCCATTGAAATTTGTGACGATGAAGGTTCATCCCTAATCTCATGATTGTTATTATTTATTATCTGTTTTAATTATAATTCTGATGTTTCTGATTCAGACATAGATAAATTACTTTTCCCTTTCTTATCTTGATCTTCGTTTTTTGATTCCTCTTGATTCTTTTGTTTCTTTAATAATTTATAAATTATCTTTGTAACTATATTAAAATTATTTTCATATTGTTCACTGAGTGTTATATCACTTCCATGATTATATAAGTATTCTGCAATTTGTTCTGTTTCTTTATAAATATATTGTTCATTGAGACCACCCATATAATATTTATGTATAATTTTATTTATTTGATATTCGATATGAAAGCCCGCTGGATAATATAAATTATTATAGGATATAAATAAATATCTAAATGGTTCTAAATCATTTACTATTATACTATTTATTATAGCACTTGAACCTTCCGGATGATTATTAATTTTTGCACCATGTTCTATTAAAAACTGTATTGCACTTAAACGATCTCCTTCACATAAAAAGTGCATTAATATTTTATGATTTCGTTTATAATCTTTCAAATTAAATAACTCATTCCATTTACTTTGTAATGAAAATTCATATGTTTTATATACATTTTCTTCTCCTATATAATGTTTACAATCTGATTTGAAAGGAACGTATACTATATGATTGTTTACAATAATAATTATGAACTTTATCATTATTAGTAAGTTCATCTGCAGTTTTTCCTTCTTTATTTTTAATAGAAAATTCCACATATTTACTTAAGTATTTAATTAAAGATAAGCTTTTAGATAATGATGGTCGTGAACTAAAATTTGAAAATAAATGATTATGATCATTGAATCCTTTATTAATAATTCTAATAAAAAAATCTTCATCCTTTGTTTCAATTTCAACTAATTTATCAACATTTTTACATAATAAATGAAAAGGTGTATTGCCATCATCATCTTGTATATTAAAAATATCGAACGAATCCTGATTTCTTATTATAAACTCCATGACTATTCCCAATTCATTTGCACAAATCAATTGAAAAATGGTATATTTCAAAAAATTTCTATCATAATCAACTATATAAGTATTTAAAATATTTCCATAATTCTTATTACTCATGATTTTTAATTTTATAATTTATTTCATTAAATTTATATATATATGTATATCTTCTTTTTTAGCAATTTCAATAATAAAATTTTTAATGATATTTTATATACTATTCTGTTAATAATAGCCTTATTTTTTTTCTTTAAAAAAAAAATAAAAAAAAAAAAATAAAAAAAAAAATAAAATAAAATAAAATAAAATAATTAATCTTTGAAAAAAAATTAGAAAAAAAATAATTATTTAATAGAATATTTATTTCTTTTAAATAGATATTATTACTTATTATTACTAAATAACTTTTTTTTTTATTATTATTATTATTTTTATTATTTAGTTGTAAAATATTGAGATATATAAATTGGGGTATTTTTTTTATCTTAAAATTATTAATATTCAGTAAAAAAAAAAACTAAATCTTAAAAATAATAATTTTTATTTAATTATAATTTTTAAAAATAAAATAAAATAATATTAATAAGAATAAAAATTATTTAGTATATTCATATATATATTTTTTTTTATTAAAATATATAAATTTATAATAAAAAAAAAATGTATTATAAGATGAAAAACAGCAATTAATTAATTTAAATAAATAAATACATACATAAAAGTGGAATAATATAATATTAAATTTAAATTAAATAAAAAATATATATAATGGATGTTCCATTCTTATATTCCATTGGTTTATTTATTTCTGTTAAATAGATTATGATAGGATAATAAAATCTCTAAAAAAAAAAAAAAAAAAAAAAAAAAAAGTTATATTAATAAAATAAAAATAAAAAAAACGTATTATTATTATAAAAATTAATCTAATTAAACAAAACTGGTACGTTTTTTTCTTTTTTAATAGAATGATTCATTTTTTTAAAAATAAAAATATGAATATGAATAATAATAATAATAAGAATATATAAATAATTTATTAATTAAAAATACAAAATAGAAATACAATTACAATACATTAATTTTTTTTTTTTTTTTTTGGAAAAATAAAAAATAAAAGTCATATAAATGGATATATGTATATCATATACATATAAATGATCTATAATACCTCAAGAATAAAATAACTTTTAGCAGTTGTATTAAACTATTTACTCTATTATATTATACTATATTATATTTCTTCAAATTTTTATTTCCAATGAAATAAGCGATAAATAATAAAGTTAGAAATACTTGAAATATTTATTAATATCAATTATTATACTATTATATGTTTATCTCTAAATTTGATTTTCTTAAAATAGTTATTATTTACTAAATAAATATTAAAAAAAAACTATCATTAAATTACATAGATTTTACAAAAAAAAAAAAAAAAAAAAAAAAAAAAGGATTATATATACATAAAGTTATATGTTTATCAATTCATATAAATTATGATAGCATTGCGTATAATTTAATTGTAATATATTATGTAAATATTAATAATACAATTAACACTAATAAATAAAATCAAAAATAAAGTATTTAAGATTTAAATTTTTATTATTTTTCCAATATTAATTTTTTTTTTTTTTTTATTTCTTTTTTTTTTCCTTTTTATTTTAATTTAAAATTAAGATTTTTATGGTTTGATTTAAGGTTAACATTTTTATGCAGTAAAATGAAATACTATAAAAGTACCAAAAAATTGAAAAAAAAAAAAAAAGAAAAAAAATTTAATCAATAAAAAAATTAATAATAAAATAAAAAAATAAAAACAATAATGATGATGATAATACAAAGGATTGAAAACATATTAAACCATAATAAAAAATAATAGTTTTTATATTACCAAAAAAAAAAATAAAATATAAATAAAAATAAAAATAAAAAATAAAATAAAGTAAAAATAAAAATAAAATTAAGAATTAAAATAAAAACTATATGAAATAATCACTAATACTATTTAAATAAGGAAAAAAAAAAGATCATAAATATGTTATAATTGTCTATACAATTAATTCATTTTTTTTTTAATAAAAATAAAATTACTTATTGCTATTATTTATTCCTTTAAGTGATAAATGCACTATACTTCAAAGGAAGACATTTGTTTTTACGTTATTCATAGAGCTATTGTTATTATTTATTTTTAATAAATATATAATATCTAGTGTCATTTTGACATTTAATATATCAATATTTATTAAAAAGTATGAGATTCTCTCGGTTTTTAGAACTACATATGTTATTATCTGTAACAATAATAAAACTATTTATTATATAAGTAATTTTTCTTCATATTTATATTTTCATTATTTCTAAATGCATGGTTGGTATTCTTATTATAAAATAATATGATTAAAAGATAAACTAATCTATTTAAAATAAGAAAAAAAAAGTTATTTATGAAGTTTTTTTTTTTATTTATCGGACAAATGTCAATATGTAATTTATTTATTATACCTTTCATTTTATTCTGTAACATTATATATATTTTCTCTTTTTTTTATTTTATTTTTATTTTTTTAATTTTATTTTATTATTTTTTTTTAACTTTATTATGAATATAAATTTTATATATATTATATATTTTTATATATTTATATATATTTATATATATTTATATTTGTTTAATTTATACAAATGGTTACAAATGGTTAATATTATTGTTGTTAAAAGTTTATTTAAAATATTTATATATATCAATATATATAATATTATATAATATTTAATTTAGATATACAATAAATTAAAGTAGAAAATAAATTTCATGATTATGGATGAATATATTTAATAAACAGGTCTCCATATATTATTTATATATAATTTAATATATATAAATTTAAAAAAATAAAAAAAAAAAAAAAAAAAGAATCTAAAAAATATTAAAATTTATTAATTTAGATTACAGATTAAATAAATTTTTTTTTTTAGATTAAATAAAAATATTTTAATATATTAAATATATATTATGTAATTAATTGAAAATTTTTGAAGTCTTTAGCCATCTTTTTTTACAATATTTGAAAAAATTAAATTGTGTGTAAATTCATAATATAACTAATTATAAATAATAAATAATAAATAATAAACAATAAATAATAAATAATAAATAATAAATAATAAATAATAAATAATAAATAATAAATAATAAATAATTGATAATTGAATAATAAATAATAAATAATAAATAATAAATAATAAATAATAAATAATAAATAATTGATAATTGAATAATAAATAATAAATAATAAATAATAAATAATAAATAATAAATAATAAATAATAAATAATTGAACAATAAATAATTGAACAATAAATAATAAATAATAAATAATTGAATAATAAATAATAAATAATAAATAATTGAATAATAAATAAAATAATAAATAATTGAATAATAAATAATAAATAATAAATAATAAATAATAAATAATTGAATAATAAATAATAAATAACAAATAATAAATAATAAATAATTGAACAATAAATAATAAATAATAAATAATTGAATAATAAATAATAAATAATAAATAATAAATAATTGAATAATAAATAATAAATAATAAATAATTAAATAATAAATAATTGAATAACAAATAATAAATAATAAATAATAAATAATTAAATAATTGAATAATAAATAGTAAATAGTAAATAATTAAATAATAAATAATTGAATAACAAATAATAAATAATTAAATAATTGAATAATAAATAGTAAATAATAAATAGTAAATAGTAAATAGTAAATAGTAAATAAATAATAATAAATAAATAATAATAAATAAATAATAATAAATAAATAATAATAAATAATATAAATAGAATAAAAAAGAATTAATTTGAAATTTCAATCTTCATTAATTGTGGAATTTTTTTTTTTTAGAAAACATTTACAATTGTAATATAATATAACCACAAAATATATAATATGGTTAATATAGAATTCATTTAAAGTTTCATTAAAAAAAGTTCTAATGAAAACTAAAGAAAAAAGAAGAATAAAAGATGAAAGATGAAAGATGAAAGAAATTTATATAATTTTTAAGTTGAAATTTGTTTTGAATTGAAGAGTTTCATACCAACTATAAAATTTATAGACAGCACTTCATAATCAATACAAGTATTAAAATGTATAAAAAAAAAAGTTGCAATTTTTTATTAGTATACTTTACTTTTAAATTATAATTATGGAATATAATTTTTTATTTATTTAAAGTTAAGCAAGAAATAAAAAAAAAAAAAAAAAAAAAAAAAAAAAAAAAAAAAAAAAATTAAGTGAAAGAATTTGAAGATAACCTGCTTTTCTATGGAAGTCATAACAACCTATATATGTATATATATATATATATATATATTGTTATAAAAAAAAATCATTTAATCATTTATTAAAATTATATGATGGCTATTTTTTTTACGAGATTAAATTAATATATTATATATAAGTATGGATTAATAATAAGCTAATAATGTCTTATTTAAATTATTTATTATATTATTTTTATTTAAAAAAAATTGAAATTTTATTAATATTTATTAATATTTTTTTTCTATTAAATAACATAGGAAAAAAGTTATAATAAATTAATTTGAAAATACATATAATCTTTTTAAAAATACAATTTTTTTTTTGTGTATAATTTTTCTTAACTTTATAAAAATACTTTTTGTACTTAATATTTCTTTTTTATTTAGAAAAACAATAAATTTAATTATTAATTATAATTCAGCTATTATAAAATAATATATATTTAAAATTTTAATTAAATTTTAAAATTTTTAAACCTTGGTTTTTTTTTTAAATTTTTAGACAATAAAAAATTATTAATTTATATTATTTATCTAATTATTAATTGTTTAATCCATTTATATATTAATTACCAAAGATATTTTATTTTATATTTTTTTTTTACCAATAATTTATAATCATTTATTTGTTTATTAATTAAATAATACGTTCATTATCATCATTAAATCATAGAAATGTTATTAGATAAATAAAATAGTATTTTAATGATTTTTTTTTATTTTCTAAAATTATTATATTATTCATAGCAATAAACAATTATTTAATATATATATATAAATGAATAAAGTAAATATTGAAGGCTTATATTATATTTTTA
Source organism: Neocallimastix lanati (nom. inval.) (assembly GCA_016946835.1). Lineage (NCBI taxonomy): Eukaryota > Fungi > Neocallimastigomycota > Neocallimastigomycetes > Neocallimastigales > Neocallimastigaceae > Neocallimastix > Neocallimastix lanati (nom. inval.). The sequence goes on along the minus strand of JACVTC010000020.1, from coordinate 1,005,555 downwards.
TATTAATTAAATAGTAGATCATCTATAACAGTAACGTCAACAAAAGCAAAAGCCAAAATTCAAAAAAAAAAAAAAAAAAAAAAAAAAAAAAAAACTTTTTAATTATTTTACGAATTAATAATTGTTTTTAAATTAAAACACATATTTCTTTTAATTTACTAATAATTATATAAATACTTCTTATAATACATATGATACCTTTAATAGTATATAAAAAATAAAAAAAAAAAAAAGAGAGAATTTATTAATTTTTTATTTTTTTAAATTTTGTATAGATACTTTATTTTCAGCCATTTATAAAAGTTAATAAATGAATTTTTTTTAAAATCCTATTCAATTTTAACCTTAAAATTTACAGAAAAATATAATAAAAACTTTCTTTAATCAGTAATTAATTTTTTTTTTTTTTTTTTTTTTTTTACAACTAAAGAAAGCAGCAAAATCTTTAAGAATTTAAAGTAATTAAACTAATTAAATAAGATTATGGTAAAAGAAAACTTTTATCCTCTTAAATGAAACTATGTTATATCTATAAATTCTTTTTTTTAAAAAAAAAAAAAAAAAAAAAAAAAAAAAAAAAAAACTTTATATTTATTGATAGCTTTACTAAAGCTTAATATTATTATAATACTATCTTCAGTATATTGCATATTCTTCATTATATTTATTCCAATTAATGTATATATTCTTTATATTATTATACATTATTGTCTATTTTTAGTTTAATATAAAATTTATTTTCATTGTAGTTAGTAATATTGAATAATTGGAAGAAAAAATATTTACGTTTGATATAGATTAAAATTTATAATACATATTATTTGTTCACATTACTGGACCAAAATATAAAAAAAAATAATAATAATAATAAGGAAAGTGAGCAAAAAAATTTTACTTCATTGAACTTTATATAATTATTTTACTTAAAAGTAATCATTATATATGAATTATTTACATTTAATTTTGTATTTAGTTATGCATTAATATTGATTTATTTAATTATGTATTTAATTTAATTTCGTATTTATCTAAATACATATTTATATTTATTTATTTATTTATTTATTTATTCAATTTCATTTACAATACAAATGTATTTTCCACATTTTATGTAATGTAAATTCTTATTGGTGTAAAATCAACATCGAATAAAACTATTATGAAATCTACTATTTACTTATTTATAATACATAATTATAATTATAATTAATAATTAATAATTAATAATTGTTTGTTAATTATATATAAATATTATATAAAAAAATAATAAACTTTTGAAAAATAAACAAAAAAAAAAAAAAAAAAGAAAAAGAAAAAAAGAAATCCAGCCAAGAGAAGAAGAATTCTTTCATAAAATAAATTATAAGCTGTACGATTCTATTTTTTTCTACTTTTGTTTTAGAATAAGTAGAGACATGGCATTTACTGTTTTAATTCCAATATGAAAGAAAATAGAAAATACTATTATTAATTATTAGCTATTAATTATTAATTATTACTAATCTAATAATTAATGAATTCAAACTTTTTTATTACATAAAAATAGAATAAGAACTGCTATTAGTTAATATTCATTATTATTTAACTAATAAATAATATTTTATAACAATAATATATTGTAATATATGAAATGATTGTAAACCATACCAGCCATAACAGGTTGTTAATAATTAAATAAAACATAAATCTATTTTTTTAAAAAAAAAAAAAAAAAAAAAAAAAAAAAAAAAAAGTTATGCTATTTATCATTATATTGGATCGCTATTTTATTACATAAAAAAATAAATATTAGATACTTTTAATTAGTAAATGATCTTCTCTCTGTATGTGTAAAACATTGAGAGCGCTTACAAACTGGTTGTGGTAAAAAGGAAAGCAAGTTACTTTCAAAGTATTATTTATTTTTCTGCTTTTCTGTTTTTTTTTTTTTTTTTTTTTTTTTGTTTTTTTTAAATAAAAATGTAAATTTAATTTGTTTTGCTTTCATTCATTATATTACATTAAATATATTAAAATGAGGCAATGTATTTTACACTTCTATATATTAATAATTTATTTTATATTTAATTGGAATTCATATTTTATATATATGCAAATAAAATAATAACTTTTAAAATTAAAAAAAAAATAAAATTTCGACTTCAATATATATAAACATTTAATTATAATATATATAATTACATAATTTAAATATATTTCAATATATATAGTTCTATATTATAAATTTAATAGTTGAATTTTTCTTTTTAACATTTTTTTTATTATACAATATAATTATTAATATATTTATTATATTTATAAAGATAATTATTGATAATTAATAAATCCATTATTATATAATTCATTTATTTATTATTAATATATATTCATTTATTCTATTTAATAACAATATATATTTATATATTATTGATTTATATTTATAATATATTATATATTAAAAATACCTGGGATGAAAAGTATAATTGAAAAAAAAAAAATTTTTTTTATTTGTATCGTTTTTCATTTTAATTTAATTAGTCATATAAATATTTTTTTTTATTAATATTTAAACTTTTTATATCAACTCATACATTTTATAAATATTTATATATTTATATATATTTATATATTTATTTCTTATCAATAAATAATTTTTAAATATATTATATAAATATTATAAATATTAGTAAACAAATATTAATAATTCTATTTAGATATAAATGAATTAAATAATATATATATAAAAAGATGCTTATATACTATCTGTTTATATTTATTTATATTTATTTGAATATTTAAATTAGAATAAAAATAATATTTTATAACAAATAAAATAAAAAAAAATATAAAATAAAATAAAATAAAAAATAAAATAATAATAATAAAAAAAAAAAAAAGAATATAAAAACTAAATGTTTTCCTCGAAAAAAAAAAAAAAAAATCTTAACATTTATTTATTTTTTTTTGAATTTATAGATTATCTATTTAATAAATTAATTTATAAACAAAAAATATATTTTATTATAAAAATATAAATTTTTTTAAAAAGATTTTATTTTTATATAATATATACCAAGCATTTTTTATTATTTACGCATTTTAAATTACATAATCATATTTAAGCTTTATTTTGTTAAATACATATATTAAAATGAGATTCGAACAATTAGCTTTATTTTCTACTTTATTATTAGCTGTTTCTGCTAAGCTTAAGATTACTAATCCAGTCAACGGTACTGTCTGGGAATTCGGTAAGAAAAACACTGTTAACTGGAAGCACAGTGGAAGTGATGAAGGTAAACAAGATTTACATCTTTTCTTTACCGATGGTGTTGATCCAGAAAAGTTCAGAGGTAAACCAGTTGCTTCTGTCACTGTAGATGATGTCACCAAGGATACTACCGAATTCGATTTAAGTAAGCTCGAAGTTGATCAATTCCCACCATCTGTTGAAGAATACTTCCTTAGATTCGGTGATGTTAATGGTTCTTACTCTCACCTCTTCACCATTAATGGTGGAAAGCGTGAAGGCAAATCCGATAACCAAAACAACAACGGTAACCAAGGCAACAATAATGGTAACAACAATGGTAACCAAAACAACAGTAATGATAACAATGGTAACCAAAACAACAATAATGGTAATAACAGTGATAACAACAATGATTCTAACAGTGCTAATAATGAAAATGCTAACACTAACAATGCTAATGCTAACACTAACAATGCTAACACTAACAATGCTAATGCTAACAATGCTAATGCTAACGCTAACAATGCTACTGTTATCAACAATGCCAATGGTTCTAACCCAATCGCCAATGGTAACAATACTGTTAATGGTAATGTTGCTAACAATGCCAACACCGCTAACAATGGTAATCAAGGACCAAACGTTGCTCAAGAAAGTAATGGTACTGAAAAGACCATCGCTACTTCTTTCGTCGCTGTTGTAGCTGTTATTGCTACTTTATTTTTCTAAATTTAACGAAATTTAACTCAATAATTAATCTAAATTTAAAAAAACTAACTTAAAAACATTCAATTAACTTTTTTTAAAAAAAAATTAATAATACTTATCTATCATTTAAAATTAAATTTATAATAAATTTTTAAGCACTAACATTATAAGTTTTTTAAATAACATAAATATCTTATATAAAAATGATTTTATATAAAATTTTGTAATTTATTTACTATATAAATATTAAATAAATTATATAAATTTTAATATATTATTATTAAATATTATTAAAAGAATTATTTATTAACTAATAAAGTTTTTATTTAAAAAAAAAAAAAAATTCCTCTTTAATAAAGGAGAATAATAGTAATTTTTTTTATGTGTTCGTGTAGATAATAAATAAAATAAAATTATGGATTATAGTGTATATGGTTTTTTAAAAAAATAAATAAGAATAAAAGAAAGAAAGAAAAAGAAAGTATGAAAGAGAAAAAACAATATTTATAAAAATTTAAATAATAGTAATAAATAATAATAATAAATTTTTGGGCAAATATTAAAAAAAATATATATATATATAAAGTAAAATAAAAATTATGAACTATAGAAAATTAATAAATATATTTATATTTTTTTCTTTTTTATATGTTTTTAACCATCAATTAAACTCTAGAATCAAATTTTATTGCTACCATTTAAAAAAAAAAAAAAATCAAATTTTAGTCCCTTTTTTCATTGTTATTTTTATTTTATTGCTTTTTTTTTTTTTTTTTTGTTTTTTATATTTATTTTATTATTATTATTATTATTATTATTATTATTATTATTATTATTATTATTATTATTATATTATCATAAATTATAGAGTTTTGGATCTAATGTTCCATATATAGTTAGTCTTGCGGATTACCTTACCAGTCATTAGTACCTTTCTTGAATTATTCTTTTTGATTGGTATAGTAAAAAAAAAAAAAAAACTTTTACAACCAAAAAAAGTTAATAACAAATCGATATGTTGGTAAAAAAAAAAAAAAAAAAAAAAAAAAAAAAAAAACTTCTATTTATTAGTCCTCCTCGTATATCTTAACACAAATAGTAATATAATTATTTATTTTATACACAATAAATCTACGGAAATTGAACCAACTAATAAAAATTTCTCTTGGTTCAAGGAAAAAAGTTTAGTGGTCTCCACAGGATCTAACTTTACAGATGTTAACTTTTTTTTTTTTTTTGGCAGAAAAAGATCGCTAATCCTAATATCATCATCAACTTTTTTAAATTTTTCACTTTATTATATATATATTCATTGTATTAACATAACATTAACTTTATTTTATTCTTTTATTAAATTTTATTTTTAATATAAATCTAGATCTATTTTTTTTAATTTTTTTTATTTGATACATTTTTTATCTTAAAATTTATAATGTATGTTTAAAAAATTTATAATGTATGTTTTAACTTTAATGTATACAATACATTAATATTAATATATATATATATAATTTTTTTTTTTATTTATTCAATAATTAATAAATAAAAACAATGGAAATGTATTCTCTTAACAAAAAAAAAATATGTATATATATATATATTTATATATAAATTA